>JALJEV010001435.1:0-357262 GCA_026586105.1 Hylodesmum podocarpum | reverse complement strand
AGCTCAAATCACAAGAGTAAAATCAAATTTTCTATGAAACGATTGAATAAAAATCACACTCAAAGCCTAAACTAAAACAATCAATACATTTTAAACTCCTATATACAATCTATCACAAAGATCAAAAGTACAAGTATATCAAAACTAAAACTAGGGATGGCTTCTTCAGCTTCAAGTCCAACAAATTGACTATCTTAGTTTTGTTTTTCAACTTTTCACAATCAAAATCTATGGGTTCTCAAAAGCTTACTTTTGAGTAATGAATCAAGTTGGTTCTTATCACTCAATGATTCTATACTAAACAATCACACAATCAAATGCCTAAACTATAAACATTCAATACAATAGCAAAACTTATTTACAATTCTATGAAACCAAAAATTACATTTATAAACATCAAAATCAAAAGAAACATGTTGACGAAAAAGCATCCTTCAGCTTCAAGTCCAACATGAACCCATACATCTTCCTTTTCACTAATATTTTTCTTTTCTTTTGTTTTACTCACTATTTTCTTTTCTTTGTTTTGATTTTGATTATTTTCTTTTCTTTTCTTTTCATGGACTGAAACAAAAATATGAATAAGAGCAACTTTCAAGTTCAATTTTACAAATCCAAAACGAAAATTACAAAGAGATACACAAATTAGACTTAAAGAGTGCTCTTTGAAGGAAAAAATTACAAACCCTCTCCACATGTAATTTTTTAACGAAAAAACACAAACTTTCCCCATATATAATTTTTGAACGAAAAATTACAAACTCTCCACATAATGCTTGACACACTACCTCAAATCTAATACATCAATTTACTAGATTTAAGGACGTGGTGCGAGTAAAGAAAATATATCACTCTCTCTTACATAGTTTCTTTA
This sequence comes from Hylodesmum podocarpum, assembly GCA_026586105.1. Taxonomy (NCBI): domain Eukaryota; kingdom Viridiplantae; phylum Streptophyta; class Magnoliopsida; order Fabales; family Fabaceae; genus Hylodesmum; species Hylodesmum podocarpum. The sequence continues at coordinate 356,388 of JALJEV010001435.1, read as the reverse complement.
CTTATCTCTCTTTCTATTGTTTAAATAACAAATCTGTTGGACTTGAAGCTGAATAAGTCGTTTCTTGTTTTTAGTTTTGATTTACTTGTACTCTTGAATTTAATAAGAGATTGTAAATAGGAGCTTAATTGTATTGATTGTTATAGAGTAAGCTTTGAGTGTGGTTTTTATTCAATTTCACTTCACAGAGAAGTTGAATCTACTCTGAGAGTCAAGCTAGAGCAAGTTTGGGAAACCCTATTTTGATTTGACAAGTTGAAAACTATTTTTTAAATGATTTTAAGCTGAAGCAATCGATTACCATATATCAGTAATCGACTACCAACAGTTTGAGAAATCAGGGAATCCTAAAACTCTCTGGAGTAATCGATTACCACATCCTAGTAATCGATTACCTCGTGCTTGAGATAACAGAGGAGCCTAAAAACTCTCTGGAGTAATCGATTACCACATTCTAGTAATCGATTACCCACACCAGAATTCATCTCAAGAAGTTTTTAAACTACTTTAAATTGAAACCTCTTAGAATTGATTTTAAACAAGAGAAGTCTTTGAGTTTTTTCAAGAAGAAAGAAAGAGCGAAAATCTGAGTTTACAAAGAACACAAGTTCTAAGAGTTCTTTTCAGGATTTCAAAAGATTTTCTCTAGAGATGAAGAGTGTGTGAAGGATTGAATACTTGGTTATAATCTTGATTAGATCATACACATCAGGTGTAATCTTTACTGATCTTTATTTTGTTTTGTATTTTGTTTTTTGTTTAAAACTCTTAAGAGAAAGTTGTTCTCTAGAAGAAGACTTAAGGAATTTGAGAGAGGTGCTCTCAAAGGTGATTCTTGAAGGATTCAAGAATTAGAGAGATATGCTCTTAGGAGAAGAACATGTGTTTTGGTTATTTTGATTTTGTTTGTGTTTGTGCAGTGTGTTTGTATTAGACACAAGAAATCATTATAGTGGAAACCGATCGCAATAGTTGTTGGGTTGGGATTGGACGTAGGCCGAACGCCGAACCAGGATAAATCTCTGTCCAAACTTTCTCTCTACCTTATCTCTTATCTTTATCTGAATCTGTCGCTTTACAATTGTTTTTACTGATTCATTCTTAAGGAGTTTTGAAAAGGCGTATCAATTTCTTTCTTTGTCCGCTGCTATCTCTCTGAACTGTTATTCTTAACATAGATAAAATTGAATCGGGAAAGAATTTGATAAAGGCTAAAATTGAACATAGGGAACTTGAATCTATTCACCCCCCCTCTAGATTCAACATAGGGACCAACAAAATCATCTCTTAATTCAAAGTCTTACTCTTCTGCAGCGATCCTCCCTTGCATCAGTATCTTCTGACTAGCAAAACTCTTCTAGAGCGATCTTCCCTAGTATAATCTTCTGACTTCTGTAGCAATCCTCCCTTGCAGCAGAATCTTTTTACTGACAAAAAACTTCTCCTTCTACAAATTTTGTATTGTTCTTTTAATTGAGACTTTGATTGTGTCCCAACACCATACTCCTCAAAACTTTTTATTTTAGCATTGTGTGAAAATCTCTCTTCAAGAAGAATTAGAAATGTAACATGATCGTTGAGTACATGCAACTAAAGCATCTTAACTTAGATCCAAGTTTTAGTGCACAAAAACAAATCATTGATGTGGATCCACAAAATTGGTCAACATTACCACTTTCTGATGCATTATTACCTTTTTCTGAATTCTTTAATATCCTTGAGGTCCGAATTGACAAAAATCTGCAAGTCATTCATCGAGTTTTCAGACTGCCAATGGATAATTAACCCCACAATATACTTTATCAACACTAAAATAGATTGAATGTATATATTTTGCAGAAATTGCTTTATTGATGTAAAATTTATGTCGTGGGTCTTTGATTTTGGCCATGTGTAACAACATGCCCAATGGCTCATAAATATGTTTGTCAAAATATTCTTTAAACTTTAAGGTAAGAGATGATATCCCCTACATCACAATAACACTTATGGACTGTAGTCCTACATGATTAGGATACAACACACAAGATTAACTCTGCATATCATTTTGTCTTTCAAAGTCAATACAATCTTCTTAGGCTTAGACTCGATACTCCAATGATTAACCTGTATAACCTCCTAACTACATGACGTTTCGGCAGATACATGAAACTTCTGACAAGAAGTTTCAGCAATGCACGAAATTTGTGCTGCTAAACTTCGACCTTTTCAAACCTAAAATAAATGGGTGTTCAAAATTGAGAACAAGTATCATAAAATGAATGGGTAGGAAATGGGAAAGAGGCAAGGGACACATGGATAACCTTGTTCGTCCTTTTATTAGTAGAATTAGTGAGTAGATAAATAGATGGAAGGATATGTTACGTGGGTTCTCGCCATCTTTCTTTCTATTTGGTTTTATTGTAGTTTTCATTACGTTATTTCAAAATGAAACTCCTAAAATCAACAACTTTTGATTTTCTTTCAATTAGATTGTTGTTCATCTTCGTTTCAATCATTCTTTCTTGATTTCGTGAAAGGTTATTTCGATCTGAGTTCTAATTTTATCCAAGTCAATATTTTATCCAAGTCAATGCTTTTCAAATGTTTGTTTAACAATAATACCCTTATGAATCATACTTTTGTTACTAAAAGATCGCATATTTTAGTGCCTATACTTAATAGAATTAAAAATAAATGTAAATAATTTTATTTTTATTTTAAATATATTTTTTTAGTTTTATCCCTAAAAATAACTATTTAATGTTATTTTAATCTTTTAAAAAAAGTCTATTTATTATATTTTAGTCATAAAAATACATAAAATTTAACAATAAATAACCACCTTTGAGCATTAAAAGAATATTAAATAATTATTTTTAAGAAAAGGAAATCATTTATTACATTTAAAAATTAAAATAATAACACTTCTCACTCTATTTTGCACACTTTGTTGGACATTATAGATCTAAAACCACTTGAGCAACAAATTAAATAGAACTTGTTTAACATGTTGGAAACTATACAGTTATTCCCTTATCCTTATTCTTACTGGCAAGCCTCCTTTAATCTTCAATGTAAAAGACCAAGCATGTTGAGGACAGGTGTTATTATCCAGCGCTTCGATCTCAAACCTCTCCAACACCGAAGCTGCTATCATCTTCATCTGAATATAACTCATTTCCTTCCCAATACATATACGAGGACCAGCTTGAAAAACCGGATACCGAAAAGGACTTTCCCCTCGATACACACCATTCTCCAACCACCTTTCGGGCTTAAATTCGGTGCAATCTTTCCCCCATATGCTTTCCATTCTCCCCATTGCATAAGTATGGTATGATATAGACCAACCCTTCCCAACCTTCGTTCCATCCGGCAAAACGTCATCGTTTAGACACTCTTTAGTGTCAATTGGCACAGGCGGGTACAATCTCATCGTTTCCGAAATCGCTGCGTGCAAGTAATGCATCTCTTTCAACTCTTCGTACCCAAATACCCCATCAGCGCTCGTGGCAGAACGTACTCTTTCAATTTCGTCATGTATTTTGTTCCTTACTTCTGGTTTAGAAGACAAAATCCAGAAAAACCAACTCAATGCAGACGCCACCGATTCGCGTCCCGCGAGGATGAAGCTTATAACAACATCGCGGAGAAATTGTGGTGTGTTGTCTTCTGTTTTGATAAACCGTGAGAGTAAATCTAATTGTTCTTCGCTGTGATCCTTAGAGTCTAATCTAGACCGTATGATCTTATCAGCAAACTCATGAACGCTGATGATTGATTCTCCGAGTCTCCGCTCTGATCCAACGTTTAACATCTTCTTTATTTTCCACACCAACGGAAACACGCTCATGAACCTCCTTAAACTCATCACCGCTGCGTCATCGAACGCGCGCATAAACTCGGCAGAGAAAACTGTGCTGTCGCCACCGAGACAGGCTGGATCAAAATTGAATGCTAGCTTGCATACGTTGTCGAACCCGAACCTGTCCAATATGTCCTGTAGATCGAGGACACTCTTTGATTTCGAGGCTTTGGAGAAAATCGGAAGAAGCCTATTTTGGAGTTCGATGGTGACGGTGTCGATGGCGAAGTTTCGGAGTGAGTTGGTGGTGAACTCGTAGCTGGCGGTTTTTCGCTGGACCTTCCAGAGTTGACCATCGGAGTTGAATATACCTTGGCCGAGGAAGTCCTGGAGCAGGTGGGTGAAGCGTTGGCCTTGGGATAGTTTTCGAAGTTGGTTTTGAGCATGTGTTCCACGTTCTCGGGGTTGGCCGTTATGACGCCGCGGTTTTTGACGGGGCGGGAGAAGACGGCGGTGTGTGTTGGGCAGTCACGGAGGACTTGCGTCGTCCATTCTAGGAAACGGTGGCGATTTTTCAGGAATCCCGGTAGGGTTCCGAGTAGAGGGTAGTGTTTGAAGCCTTTGTTGTTGTGGTTTAGGTGCTTTTGTGTAGCGAAGAATTGGATGCAGAGACAGAGGAATAGAACGGAGAGGAGGAGGAAGGTGATGAACTCCATGTGTGATGCCTGTGTGAATAGAGAAAGACACGTTTTTAATAAAACTGATTGCGTACGTGTGAAGAGATTCGTCTTTACCACCAATTTAACCAATACCCACTAACTAACGTGAATATATTATCCCTGCTCGTATTATTATAGATATTATAATAGTGACAAGTTTAATATTAGGCATTACCTACAACCATAATATTCTAACGTGACTATTAATTATAACTTCTCATATTATCATAATTATTTTAATAGTTATATGTTTAACATTCATGATTCACGATGAAATTAATAAATGTTACGACAAATTAACAAACACGATTTTTTGTACAAGTCGTTTGGAACCACAATATTTTAAACTTTTAATGACCATATTTCTTTATATCTATGCATTTCATATATTGTTCTCGGACCTATTTTTAAAGTTCTTAGACGCATTCTTGCTTCATTTAGTAGCAAATCCCGCTCGTATCAATAGTATGTTAAGTCTTAAAAATACTATAAATAGTCCTAATAAGTCACCACTTATTACAAGTTCTAATTATATAATTAATTATTTACTATTCATGAAAAAATAATTAAAAAAGAAATTCAAAGCCATGAAATAGATGTGATTTATATTAGGTATGTATTGTATTTAGCATGATTTACCCTGTTACGGATATTTTTTTAAAACAGTACCCAAAATTAGTCATATAATCAAAATTGCCTTACTTTATGAAAAAAATCGTAAATATAATTTATACTTCTCCGCTAATCATTATAAGATGTAAGATGAGAATATGATAATTAAAAAAGAAAAAGTTAAAAATATGATTGGACACTTTTTATATGATTTGATTTAGGATAATTCTTACATTAATTACATTTCTAAAAAATATATTTTTAATTAAAATATTTTCTATATCATATATATAGTACGTATGAAGATGAGTAAAATACAATTCATTATCATTATTCATAAGGAATAGAACTGAAATAAAAATAAAATTTAAAACAAATCTAATATTGTTAACTAAATCAATTACAAAATAATTATTTTAATGTTATAATAAATATTAAAAAATATATATTATTAATTTATTTGATTCACTCAATATTAATGAATATTAACGCTGGTCAATAAATCACCCTTCTTAAGAAATACGCAAGGTCGAATATCCTGAATTGAATCATTTTAAAACTTATAAACATGTTTAAGAGAATTTAAGCAAATCTTATAAATAATTTATAAAATATTTATAATTTATAAGATATGAAAGATTTTATCCATAATTTTCTAATTAAGAATTGATTAAATAAAATCTTTATTAAATTGTATATCCAAACTATCCCGTAAAATATTAATGTCAACTATTAACAAAAAGAACGTGTTATATTATAAGGATTTATGTATTATCTTTAAGAATAATGTGATAAATATTAAATAATAAATGCTATATCTTTCAGATTCGGATATCGCGTAAGATATATGTTTAATCTGTAAATTATAAAGAAATACACCTTGCATAATATTATTAGACATAATATTTTAATGAATGTAATATATATTAATTAGTTTCCTTTTTTAAAACTTAATTTATAAATGGTTAAGCTAAGTTTTTTTAAAGGCAAATAATATTTCTCAAATTTTAATAATTACAAACTATTAAGATAAAAGTCTGTATTTACATGACGAATGAAATTGTAGACTTATAAAATCTATCAGATGAAGAGATCCTTAATTAATCAGATAAATGATATATATTAGATGTAAATTAAGTCAGATGAATGAAGTGAGACATAAATTTGAGAAATAAGATAAATATTTATGTCTTTTTATTAATGTTTTTAGACTCTAATCAACTTGTTAATTCTTGTATAGTTTGGTCCAAGAAGGGTAAGATAAAAAGAAGTTAATAATATTTTCCTCAAAAATGTGCTTTAACAAAGTCAAAACATATGTCTTCTAACACAAAAATATATTGTAGAAAAAAGTATAACTTTTCACCTCTTAAATCTCATATTATGAAGAATCTTCACATTGACATTGATCAATCCACAATGCATTAAATATCGACAAACTATATTTCTCAAATGATGTATATTATATAAAAATTAAGTCAGATTAATAAAGAGACACATAAACTTTAGAAATAAGAGAAGTATTCCTATCTTTTTATTGATGTATATGTAAACTCTAACAAACTTGTTAATTCATGCAGAGTCTGTTTCAAGAAGAACGAGTCAAAAGGAAGTCAATAATATTTTTCTCAAAAGACGTGATTTAACAAAGTTAAATAAGAAGTTTTCTAATACAAAAATATGTTGTAGAAAAAAATACAACTTTTCAGCTCTGAAACCTCATATTATGAAGAACATTCTACGTTGATATTGACAAACCCAAAATGCATTAAATGTTAAAGAGTGTTCGGCATCCTTTTTTCAAGTGGAGCAAAGCAATTTAAATCAGTTGAGTCTAACGGCTAATTTAGCTCTTCAATTCATATAAAGGCTCAAGTTTTATTTCAAAAGAGCATAAAGCTTTTATTATCTTGCTCTTATACAACTGCTTTGTAAATAGTCTTAGATTGAACTTCATTGTAAATCTATCTCTACGTAAAGGTTGAATTCTTAAGTGAGACACCTTCTCTTAAATCCACCTTTCATGGTAGTTAGCCTGAAGAGGTGGAGTACAAAAAAATATGGTGTACTAGAGGTTGAGTCCACAGAATACTGAGTTCAAATAATACTTGAGAATTAGAATTGTAATTGGAATTAATAATTTATAAAATATTTATAATTTATAAGATATGAAAGATAATTTATAAAATATTTATAATTTATAAGATATGAAAGATAATTTATAAAATATTTATAATTTATAAGATATGAAAGATAATTTATCCATAATTTATGAATTAAGAACTAATTAAATAAAATCTTTATTAAATTGCATATCCAAACTATCCCATTGTTGAGATGCAAACAATGTCCCACATCGAATAAACAAAGGATGCCACATGAATAACTCCAGTAGTGAGAGGCCTTTTGGAGGAAGTCCAAAAACAAAACCGTGAGAGCTTAGGCCTGAAGCGGACAATATCTTACTATTGTGGAGATATGTGTGTAAAGTTCTTCCCTTATGGCCCAACAGTCATATCAGAGCTGATGGTTCGACTTGGACCGGCTCAGATGGTGGAATTCACCTGAATTTAACATGGTATCAGACCCCGTAGTCGGGGATTCTTCCTTTTGTGCACCCCGGTCGGGGATTCTTCCCTCTTCCCATTGTTGGGGACCCTTTGTGCTTCTATTTTTTTAGTTATTCAATTAAACCACTAATTCGTTATTGGAACAGATATTAATAACCATCTCATATGGGAAAAACCATCTTTTTCTCAACAATGTCTTTGTCATTTGATCCAATAGCGTTTCGTTAGATATGAACAAATTTGATAAATATTGATAACTCTCAAATAGAGTATTAGAACGGAAAAATCCATTAGATAATGAACTATTGGTCCTGGTCGGGGATTCTTCTTCCCTCTTCCCTCTGTACCCCATTGTCGGGGACCCTTTGCACCCTATTGTTGGGGATTGGTTGTTATGGGATTTATTGTGCCCTACTGTCACACTTGGCGTGAGAGGGTGTATTAGAAATATTGGAATCCCACATCGCCTAGAGATAGAGGGTGTTGAATGTATATAAGTGAGGAACAGTCCTCACCGTACAAGCCGATTTTGTTGGGTTGAGTTAGACCCATCACTCGAATTTAACATGGTATCAGAACTTATCCTAGGACCCTTTGCACCCCGTAGTCGGGGGTTCTTCCTTTTGTGCACCCCGGTGCTGTCACGCCCACATCGCTTAGAGATAGAGCCTGTTGAATGTATATAAGTGAGGAGTAGTCCTCACCGTATAAGCCGGTCTTGTGAGCCTGAGTCAGGCTCCATCACCCGAATTTAACACCCATAAAAAACAATATTATTAGACATAATAACGAAGTTGCGTATTTATGAAACTTAATAGATGAAGTGATCCTTAAGCAAAGCAAATGAATGATCCTTAAGCAAAGCAAATGAATGATGATTTATATCAGATGAAAAATAAGTCAGATAGATGAAGAGACACATGAACTTGAGAAATAAGATAAATATTTTGAGAAATAAGATAAATATTTTTCTTTTCAATGATGCTTTCACTCTATTTCAAAAGAACATAGCTTTGATTATCTTGCTCCTATACAACTTCTATGTAAATAATCTTAGATTGAACTTCATTGTAAATCCCTCTCTGCTAAAGGTTGAATTCTTAAGTTACATACCGTCTCTTAAATCCACCTTTCGTGGTAATTAACCTGAAGAGGTTGAGTATAAAAAAATACACGGTGTTGGAGCCTAGAGAGGTTAAGTCTAGAAAATACTTAATATTGTAGCATAAAAAGGTTGAGCCCAAAAAATACTTGAAATTTTGAGTCTGAATAGTCGAGGTTCAAATAATACTTAGGAATAGTTAGCCTAAAGACACTAGTACAAAAAGGGGTCTGCCTCTCGTGTCACCCTTTTCACGTCAGTTATAAGGTTTTCTGACATAGTTAAAATTTTCACTTCGGTTATTATAAAATCTAACATGAATGTGACATACCATGTCGCCATACAAGCAATTGACGTGGTTAAAGTTCCTTTTATTAAAATGTCGATTTTTTTTCCATAGGTTCTCTCACTTACTTTCCTTTCCACTCTTCTCTCTTAGAGTCTCGTTTTCGCTTATCTTTCTTGCAGTCTCTCGCCTTGGCATTGTCCTTGTAACACCCCTTTTTACTAATTAAAAGAAGGGCACATATTTCGGAACACAATTTCTTAATTTTTAAAATAACTTGCAAAAATTAATTTTGAAATCAATTTCGGTAATTCTTGCGATAAACATTTTATTTTTTAACAAAATGTATGGGCAAAAAAGTAAATAAAATGAATTGGGTTTGTAAAAGAAATCGGGTAAAACCCAATATTTTTTTTCGACGAGACTATCAAAATAGTCCATATTCACAAATATATCCAATGTAAATTGTTACACAGAAGGACTCAACCCGATGTTTTACAAATAAGGTAACATTGTTTATCAATTACAACTTTATAACCATAATAGTAATAAAATTAAGTTATCATTTAAGGGTACAAACTAAACTTAAATAATAATCATAGTAATATAAACATTGCAAAATAAATGAAGTAGCGAATAGTTATGAAAGCTTGTTAATTAAAATTATCTTAGTTGTCACCAGTTAAAATACTAAGTACATGATCTCAGACCATACATATAACCTATATACAAAAGAATGGTAAATCAAAATAGATAATTAATTACATATATGTAGATACCAAAAAAAGTAGGCTACCCATCTCACAAAATATAAACAAAGGAAATAAAGCCTACATCAAAGCAATTCTAAGCATTGTCCAATTAGTTGTATATATGTACTACCCACAAACTCTACCCCTAAACTAGTGAGCATCTTTAGGCAAATCACTCTCCATTGATGCATCATCCTCAACATTTGCTTTTATCGGACTCGTTAGTGGAAGAGCAGGAGCCTTCACAAAAATGTCATCATGGGTCCAACGACCCACGTCTGGAATGGTCACTAACCTTAATTAGCCCTAGGTTAATCAACTCGATCAATGCCTATCATATGTCTTAAGTATTGGGTGACTTCCTACAACAAGAAGCGAATGCAAAAACTAAGCCAAGAGTTCAACAAAAAAAAGCGTTGCTTTAATAGCCATTCAACACTCCACCTACAACTTCCAATCTATCACTCAAGGTTCATTTGTGGGCATGTGCCTCAGATTCACTATCTCGAGGTCTTTACACTTCAAACTGTTGGGTGACGTATAAGGCAACAAAATTCCCGGTAGTACAAAATTGGAAGTTTTCAATCAATTTGGCCAATATAGAGCTTTTGCCGGTGATGCCGAGCCGGTTACATGAATCCTCTACCCTCAAAGTATCATAATTCAACAATTTGTTCCCCCAAGCGCAACCAAGCACACTACCACATTTCATCGCGTACCTACGTAATGTCATTCCCTTCTCATCATATACTAGTGTGCATCTCACCGTCACTACTCACTAGATGGTCTCATCATCAACAATGTTCCTCGTGCAAATTTTCATAGTACCGGCCAGTGTTTTGAGGGCTTTCATCCCAAGTTTGTTTGCGTATCAATTATCATAAAAATACCTTGCCATAAAATGTCTACCCGAAAGATGCCCACTTGGTATAAATAAACCCCTCGAAGCATCATCATGCCCTTAGGCATCATTCAACACAATATCTACATCAGAACCTCCAAATATTCTCCCATTCATCATATTTTTCATTTTTCATTCTTCATAATCACAATATAACCATCATCAATCACAGAGAAGAAATATGGAAGTTCTATCAGACAAATAATCATGTTTACTACAGACGTCACCATGTCTCGTAGTCGCTCATATACTTCTGGTCTGCATATCCACGTGTCATGCAAAACCACATATCTTGTTAACGTTAACTTGTAGCTCTTTACCCATCAACATTTGTTACATAACTCGTAGAGATTAAAACTTCTCAATTCAGTTACAATTAAGCTCCAAAGTGGTTGTTTAGACAACCAATAAAGATTTACATATTCATATAGGAAAGATATATGAATTCAAGCATCTAAAGAAGCAAAGAAAGAAGTAAATACATGGTTATTGGGGTGCCTCGCACGAGTAGGAACTTGTCTCGCATGAGATGAAGCTTCAGGGACCTCAAAAATGTCTTTGTTGCCTCGTCTCATGCTAGATACACCTTGTCTTGTTTGTCGTGAGGCTTGAGGGACCTCAAAATGTCTCTAAAACCTTTTCTCGCGTGACATAGACTCCATCTCACGGAAGATTATGGTCTAGAGGCCACATCTTACATTTCTATCATTGTGTCTTCATATCTTTAACTAAAAATGTTATTTCACAAAACCCATCGTTGAATGTTAATTTCCTTGTGTTAGGTTTCCCCAGTCCAAATTTCATGATCATCAAACGGTGAATGAGTTTGGAAGACGCAATTAAAAGTCATTGTTTAGGGTTGTCAACCTGTCTCGCACAAGATGCATTGCTATCTCGCACGAGATGGCTACAAGAGTACCCCAAAACTGACTTTTGCCTATCCAATGACTTACCTACTTGCACTATTACTCTTTTTACTTATTACCACACTATTCTTAGGTGTTTTATGAGTGTCCCCATCATTTTAGCTCATGTTAATCCAATAAGAATAATAATCCAACAGGCAATTTGCATGAAGATGCATATGATTCACAATGAAGGCATAAAAATTTGAGAAAATAAAGATTGATATAATAAACCAATTTTGACAAACCAATCCCATAGTACAACACAACAAGTGGGTTCATTTAGGACTTCACTTGGACAATCAATTTCACACAATTCTTGCAACTTCAACATCCATGCACAACTTTTCATTTCACCAATTCAGTGTAAAACCAAGGATTACCATTTGGGAAAAATTCTAAATTTCCCATGATAGTTAGGAACACACAAAGATATGCTTTATCATTCAATTGTCTATTTCATGGAATGAAGTCCTTAAGTTTAGACATACTCCTATATTTCGTTTAGGACTATTTGAATAACATAAAGGTAACCCAACAGCTTAACAAAACTGATGGAGGACCATCCCCATTGGAGGCTCAAACACCACAAGAAGGAAGAAGGATTACAAGGTCATGCTCAAGAAGATACAAGAGCAAGTTCAAGAAGAGTTGACTAGAGGTCAAAGTCAACAGTCAACTCAAAGTCAACTATTGACCACAATTCAAAGTCAACAGTCAACTTTTGAAGACTTTACTCTTGTAATTAAACCTTGTAATTTTCTTCATATTTTTTAATTCTCTTTCTTAGGAAACTAAACACTTGTAATAAGTAGGAATTGGCCTTAACTTGGAGCATGTAGCTCAGACCAAGTTGACTTGTTTTGACCAAATATTTCAAGGCATTTTGGGAGAGAGTGGTGCACACTCTCCTTGGGAGAGAGTGGACAGAGATTGGATGCAAAAGTAGTGAAAATTTCACTAACTCTAATTCAAGCTTAACCACTTGATTAAATCCAAATCAAATGGCCAAGCTTGAATCCGTCCAAGGCCATGATGCATGAATTAAAGTTGATTCTTAAACTCTTGATCAAAATCCTCATCAAAGGGTTGACAATCCATAATTTAGTCACATGTTCCACACCACTCAAGAGTGAATTTTAACCCCATGATCTAGATTTAATCAAGAGGCTAAGAATGGAACTTGATGTCACATGTCTCATGCCTCCTCTAGCTAGCACCGTGGCCCTTGATTGATTTACTCATCCAAAGGCCAATGCTTGAACCTTGTGAGGTGCCTAAGTGAAGGCTTTCCATGCGTTAATCAAGCATTGATCCAATGGATAACAAGTCATCCGAAATTGCCTTGGCTCTCTTAGTATAATTAAGTGCATTTCCATTGTGTAAAGGGTCTTTGATCATTTTGATAATTTGAATATAGCAAGAGCTATTTCTTGATAGTGTTCTCTCTTGATGTTTTTTCTAAGAACCTTGAGTCTTATCAATGGATGCTTATCCTTGTGGCGATTCTTCCTCTTCACTTATTTCTTAGGCATGGCGTCACCATCTTCTATACCTCTTCCATTTTCTTATTTCTTCTAAGTCCTTGAGTCATTGAATCATCTTGCTTCCGCCCTTGATACCAAACCGTGGAGCTTCTAATTGGAGAATGAAGATAGGGCTGTTGGTCCCTATGTTGAATCTAGAGGGGGGGTGAATAGACTCAAGTTCCCTACGTTCAATTTTATCTTTTCTCACTTTCTTTCCCGATTCAATTTTATCTGAGTTACAAATAACAGTTCAGAGATTTAGTAGCGAACATAGAAGGAAATTGTAAAGGGAGAAATACAGAGAAAGATAAGAGATAAGGTAGAGAGAAAGCTTAGATAGAGATTTATCCTGGTTCGGCGTTCGGCCTACGTCCAGTCCCAAACCAACAACTGTTGCGATCGGTTTTTCCACTATAATGATTCCTTGTGTCTAATACAAACACACTGCACAAACACAAACAAAATCAAAATAACCAAAACATATGTTCTTCTCCTAAGAACATATCTCTCTAATTCTTGAATCCTTCAAGAATCATCTTTGAGAGTACCTCTCTCAAATTCCTTAACTCTTCTTCTAGAGAACAACTCTCTCTTAAGAGTCTTGAACCAAAAACAAAAAAAGTAAAGATCAGTAAAGATTACACCTGTTGTGTATGATCTGATCAAGATTATAACCAATGTATTCAATCCTTAACACACTTTTCATCTCTAGAGAAAATCTTTTTAAAAATCTTGAAGAGAATTTTTAGAACTTGTGTTCTTTTGAAAAAACAGTTTTTCGCTCTTCCTTTCTTCTTGAAAAAACTCAAAGATCTCTCAAAGAGGTTTCAATTTAAAGCAGTTCAACAGCTTTTTGAGATGAATTCTGGTGTGGTAATCGATTACAAGAATGTGGTAATCGATTACTCCAGAGAGATTTTGCCTTCTCTGTTATCTCAAGCACGAAGTAATCGATTACTAGGATGTGGTAATCGATTACTCTAGAGTGTTTTGGGCTTCCCTGTTTTCTCAACCTGTTGGTAATCGATTATTGATATATGGTAATCGATTACTTCAGCTTAAGAACATTTTAAACTACAGTTTTCAACTTTTCAAAACAAAATAGGGTTCCCAAATTGCTCTATCTTGATTCTCAGAGTAGATTCAACTTCTCTGTGAAGCGAGATTGAATAAAAACCACACTCAAAGCCTATTATAAAACAATCAATACAATTAAGCTCCTATTTACAATCTATTATTAAAATCAAGATTACAAGTATATCAAAACTAAAAACAAGAGACGACTTCTTCAGCTTCAAGTCCAACAATGGCCAAATCCAAGCTTCTCATCAAGTAAGCTTGTATCCAGTGGTATCTAGAGCTTGTTCTTCTTCAAGATTGGAACCTCTACCCATTTTGTGTAGTAAGCATTCGGTCAATTGAGTTTCTTTTGTGTTCTTCATTTAATTTTCTTAGTGTGCTTAGGATCCATCATTAGATTTCCTTAATTTTCTAGTAGTTGTGTCAATTTCTTGTTTAGTAATTTTCGTTCAGTGAAAGTGCTTCAAATCATCTTGTTCATGCTTTGATCCGATTGATCTATGTTCTTATGTGCCAAATCTGGATTAATCACTTTCACAAACATGTTATATGCGGAGGAAATCAAAGTTATATGGTAGAAATCCATGCTAGCACTTGGCCTAGTAGTGGTTCACTCAAATTTGGACTAGTTCACATGCTAACTTGTGTTTTAAGCTTGTAATATGTGTTGGTATGACTAATTGCAGCAAACATGCGTGTAATCCCCTGTTTTAGACGTATGCCCTGTTTTGGAATCATGTCAATAGCCTTAACATTGCTTATCTTTGTTACTAATAATTTTAGTTTTAGTGAGTACTTGGAGTTGGTAATATATTGTTGTCCAGTGGTATATTTGAAAAAGAAAAACAAAGAAAAGGCAAGAAAGAAAAGAAAAGAGCAAAAATATTGAAAGAAAATTTAAGAGAGAAAAAATTCAAAAGAAGAAAATCAAGAAAATTTACTTGGAAGAAAATTGAGTAAGAAAAAGAATTTTAAGTGAATTTTTGTGGGAATTTTGGTGCAGTAACGTGAGCTTGGAGGACTTGAGAGAATCTCAAAATTATGATACAAGTTATTTTGGGCAATTGGAAACATTTGAAACTAAGTACTCATCACTATAATTGAGCTAGAATTGCTAGTAACTTGGAATTTTGAACTTGACTTGTGCATTATTCTTGGCAATTTTGTGAACTCCAATTTGTTTGAAAATTTCCAGTATAGTTCTTGTGGCTGTATATGATGTGTTACTGCACTTGGATGAATTTTTAGCTTCACAAATTTTCTTGTCCAAATAGCTCATTAAATCGGTCTCTAAATTGATCACTAGTCAAACTTGAGTTTGTATGCTTGAAAATTTTTGTCTTGATTAAGTGATTGATCCAGCAAGCTTTGTGTATCTTGCTGTCCAGTTGAGAGCCTTTGTCATATCACTTCAATTCCTTGATTTGAGTAGCTTATTCACTTCTATTTTGTACCTTTTATTGCTTGTCATTCAATTGGAATCCTTGGTTTTGTCATAGAGTGATGTAGGTGCTCCATGGAAGGTGCTCCAATGAAGCTCCAAGGATTGCCCGATCTAGTCTTCAACACAAGCCTCACGGTTGCACCAAGAGAAGGTCTCGGCCGAACAAGTGTTTGGTGTTTAAGGGTGAAGAAATGAAACGAAAAAGTGGAGGAGGAAGAGATGGTGGTGGCGCCAAGGTGGTGACACCTATAAGCCTAGGAGGAACCGCCACAATAGGTGTAGATAACCATTGATAAGATTCAAAGAGAATTACCTAAGGGAACAAGAGAACTAAGCTCTCAAGAATGCACTAAGCAATTCATTCAAAAACTTATCAAAAGACCCTTACATTGGGTTCGGCCATGGCATTTATAGGGCATCAAGCTCCAAAAGCTCAACAAACTCTTCAACCTTACTTTTTAATAAATTGAGCTTCTAATAAAATTTGCTATGTTTTTGACAGTCTGACCAGGTTTAGTATTTGGAGGATAACTTGGGCTACAAAACTTCACTTTAGCTGTTCTTGATGTCTTTGTAAAGATAACTTACAGGGCTACAAAAGCTATGAAGACACAAAAGCCCAGTTCTAGCTGCATCTAGGAGGAAATTGGGCTTGAAAGTAACGTTTGAATACTGCCAGGATGTTTCAGCGGGCTGCTGACCAGGTTCAGTATTTTGAGCATAATGTGGGCTACAAAAATCCAATCAATTTCATCTTGGTGGCATTTGAAAGCTGACTTAAAGGGATACAAAAGCTATGAAGACACCAAAGCCCAGTTCGGATTGAATCTAGGAAGAAATGGAACATGAAGTTAACGTTGGAATGCTACCAGGATTTTCCAGCGAGTTGTTTAATTGTTTAGGCTTATTAGTTTCTTTCAATTGTGTATTTGTTTTAAGACTTAGATTTGGGACTTGTAATTGTGAAGTGTGCTCAGCCTAGGGTGTCTCTCATCTCACCATTGATCACTCATTTCATCCTAGGGTGGAGAACATTTCAGATTTCTAACCTTAGGCCCATTGCACTTTCATTTAAGTTGGTCAACATTTCTATTGTACTCACTTTGGTCATTTATGAAAAGAGAATTTCTAAGACTAAAGTCTTGAGAAAAAGAGAGATCTCTCCTAGGGTTTCTTCAAAGAACCTTGAATCTTATCATGGATCCATGATCCAAGTGGCGATTCTTCTACCTAGCTTATTGAACTCTTGTTCATGGCGCTACCACATTCTTAATCTCCCTTCCATTTTTTATTTCTTCTCCCTTTTGGTTCCAAACCGTGAGATATCATCCCTTTCATAGTTATTTCTGCAAGCTTGTTCATCATCTTGAGTGAGGATCATTTGGTGAATAAAGATTGGGCACCCCTTTTGCTAATCCTTGAAGAGCCATCACAAGTTCCTTCATGGGTTTGCATCAAATTTGGTATCAAGAGCTTGTTCTTTACCTAGTTGTTCTTCACTTGTGGTATTGAGTCTAGCTCCTATCTTTTTTATTTCAATTTTTGATTCAATTGAATTTTTATTTGAGTTTTGTTATGTGTCTTGGCTGTCCAATACATAGATGAGATGTTCTGACACTCATGGTTGATCATACATGGCCTATTTTACATGCTAGACACATTCTAGTTGATAGCCCCCATGTGTTTTATGAATTTTCTCAATATGTATTTTGAGTCTCCTTGTTGGAATTTTAATTCCCTGCATCTTATGTAGCTTGATTAGTGCTTATATGTGTTATTACTATATGCATTGCTCATTATAAGTTCAAGTTACCACTACCATGCATTATCTTGTTTGTTAGCAAAGTTTGACTTGGCTTGCTTGAGTAATTGAGCCTATACTTGGACTGTCCAGCAAATAATCGCCGTGAGAAAAATATAGAAAAACAAAAGAAAAGAAAAGAGCAAGAGAAAATATTCAAAGAAAAGAGTTAAAGAAAAATTCAAGAAAAGAAAATACAAGAAAAGAAGATTGAAGAAAAATTAGAGTGAAAATTGAGTAGCTCTTGTAGTAGAAAATTTTTGGGAAAAATTGAGTGCAGTACCTTGGTAAATTGGGTCGTTAAACACCCACAAATTTAGTGTCCAAGCTCAATTTAGGCATCATTACTCATTAGGCTCAAGCATCATATTACAAATTGTGTCAAATTTGCTAATAGCATGATATTTGAACTTGTAGTGTGCTTTGCATGTGCCTAGACATATTTGCCCTGTTTTTGCCCTGTTTTTGGACCCATATTTGTGGCTGCCCTGCACCTTAATTCGAGCTTATTTCGTGCATAAAGATCACCCAAACCATTCCCCAAAATTTCAAGTCATTTTGAGCCAATTTTCAAGCTTAACTTCCAGCTTAGTGACGGTTTTTCTGTTGCTGTGGCAGTTTCAGGTTTGCAGTTGGTTCAAGGGGTTAAACGTTGATTTATTAAATTCTGGGCATTTGGTCATTCAATATACATATATAAAAGCTCAACTGGAAAGTTTCATAATTTTCCAAGCTCATTTGCTATGCTAAAAAAATTTCACAAGTTTGGGCAGAATTGGTGACGGTTCAGCCAATTTTTCCAGCAAAATTGCATTTGATTTCTTCCATTCTTTGAGTTTTTGTTTCAAAAGATTTTTACAGTTTTTAAATACTATTTTTCATTCATTATTAGTGCAGTAAATATATTAGCCATTGTCTTGATCATTACTT
This sequence comes from Hylodesmum podocarpum, assembly GCA_026586105.1. Lineage (NCBI taxonomy): Eukaryota > Viridiplantae > Streptophyta > Magnoliopsida > Fabales > Fabaceae > Hylodesmum > Hylodesmum podocarpum. Next base: position 337,970 of record JALJEV010001435.1, on the reverse strand, counting down.
CCTTTTTGAGTAGCTAATTGTTCATTAAGTCTTATTTTGTTGCTTGTCTTTTGGCTTCCTAGTAGTTTTGTCTTGAGTATTTGTCTCCTTTGAATTTCCTTAAGCTTGTAGTTGAATTGTTCCTCTTTCACTTGGGCTATTTGGACATTGATGATTGATAGAGGTTTCTCAAGAAACTCTAAGGAGATTGAGAGGAAAAAGGCAAGTGTGAACATTATAGAAAAAGCCTTCTAAAGAGTGATACAAGAGTGTTGAGTGAAACACTTAGTTGAGTGGCGAGGTTTATTTGCTTTATATTTTTCTTGTATACTAATCCTTTTTCTTTGCAGCCATGGGAGATATTTCCCCAAATATAGAAGACCAAATACTTCCTAGTGATGTTAGATTTTTGAAATGCTTTATGAAGACATTGAATGAGTTGAGAAGGGAAAATGTTAGGCGGCTGAGGGAAGAGGAGAGTAAGAGGGAGGACCTTGAGAGGAGACTAAGGGAAGAACATAAGAGAAAAAATGAGAGAAGATTAAATCAAGAGAGGTATCCTAGTTCATATAAAAGAAGTGATAGAGATTACTATGAATTTAGGAAGGAATATAGAGATAGCAAAGAGAGAAGGATTAGAGAAGAGTATGAGAGAAAAGAAACTAAGTATAAGAGGAGAGAAAAAGAGTTGAAAGAAAAAGAGTTGAGAGAAAAGAAGCTAAAAGAGAAAGAATTGAGAGAAAAAGAATTGAGGGAAAAAGAAATTAAGGAAATAGAGTTGATGGAAAAACAAATGAAGGAGAAAAATGATTCTTCACTTGATTGTGCTAACCCTTCATTTGAAACTCTTGATTCTTATTTTGACAATATTGTAGGTATGGTTCCAAAGGATGACTATGAAGAGGATATTGACAATCTCTTGTATGAAGATGTAGAAAGAAAGGCACTTAAAGACCTTTGTGAAATTTCTTATGACCATCTTGATAAAAATTCTTTTGTTTTACTGCTTAGTGAAGAGTTGTGCATAAGTGATCCTTGGAACAAACACTATGAAGAGAAGGAAATACTTATAGAGTTTGAGTTCCCCTTTGAGGAAAAATCTTTATCACTCACTATTCCTCTCTCTTGTAGTAAAAATGATATTCCATACCCTACACTAAAATCTTATGACATTGAACCTTGGAAAATTCTTGAATTTAGAAGTGTGGAATTTTTAATTGTTCCTACTAACTATTATTTTCATGATATTGATTGTTCATATAGGTTGATGGAAGAATTTAAGAAGGAGGGCAAATTACAAACTTCCACATCTTTTAAAAGACCAAAGGCACCTTGTGAGAGAGATAAGAGTTTCACTCTCAAGAAGTATTGTGTTCTAGGACCAAGTGAGAAGTTATGCATAAAGGAACCATGGAGTCACTTGGGAAGAGGGAAAGGAGTACTTGAAGATTATGCATTATCAAAAAGGGAGACTTCCTTGCCTTTTACTTCTCATATTAATTCTAATTTTCACAACACTTTTTGTGACACAATAGAATCTCATGGCATTATACCTTGGAAAATATTTGAGAATACTAAGTTGGAATTCTTATTTGAGCCTACTAATGGTTCTCTTTTTGATGTTGAATATCCTTTTAGGTGGAAGAATGAATTTAAGAAAGATGGAACATCACAAGCTTCTATACCTAACAGGAGTATCTTAAAGAAGAATTTCAACAAAGTGGAGTACACATGGATTAAAGAACTAGTATCTATACATTTAAAGGAGGAATTAGAGACTCCTTGCAGTTTGGGTTTTATCATAGAAAATCATTTGCATTATTCCTTTACTTCTCTACATTGTGTTAATGATATTAGTAGACAAAGCATGTTGTTATTAAATGTTAAACTTGATAGAGTTTGCTTAATCTTTGATCTGGGTGGATTATTTTTATTGTAAGTAAGAACCTAAGGCCACTTGAGGACAAGTTGGCCACAAGAAGGAGGGTTTGATGGAGGTCCATCTCCAAAAGCTCAACTGATGTAGGAACATCTAGGAGAGTTACTAGAAGCATGCAAAGGAGGTTAGAGGAAGAGGTGGAGAAACTTCAAGACCATGAAGCTAGCATATGACTATTTACTTGTAATCTACTTGTAAATCACTTTGAACATAGTTCTATGATGTAATAGCTTTAGAGTTGACTTGGGCTAAGCCCGCGGGCTTGTAGGGGTCAAGCCTCGGTTCCCTTTTTAGTTTGCCATCCGAACTCAAGGCCACACATGATTTTCTAAAACCGTCTTTTCTCAAAAGACTTGTGTGAGCCTTGAATCACTTGCTACACTAGGAGGAACCCTTGCTTAAGAGTGGATCCATGCCAACTCTTAATCAAGGATCTCCACCCTTGAGTAGGAGGTGCCTAGGATTGATGACATGGCACATCACATGGGCTACAAGGGGAGACAAACCCATGTGCACCCATGTGAAGGCCATGTGACTTCCTAACAACCAAGTAACTAACTTTACTAACTTGGTTACTTGGCTTGCAAGGAAGCCCACGGATTGGTGCAGCCCTAACCTTGGTTAGGAGCTCCCAAACCGTGGTTAGGGGTTGCTTGGGAGCCAAGGTTTGAGTCCTATATAAGCATAGGCCGTGGCATATTGTGAGGATCTTTGGCAAATAAATGAATGAAGCATAAGTGCATTTTGTGAGCTTAGTCTCTCTAGTTCCTTAGGAACTTCTCTTTGAATCTTATCAATGGATCTCTACACCCATTGTGGCGGTTCCTCCTAGGCTTATAGGTTCCCACCTTGGCGCCACCCTCATCCCTTCCCCTTTCCATTTTTCCCTTTTCAATTTCTTGTTCCAAACACCAAAATACACCTTAGCCGAGAGCCTTGCTTGGTGGCTTCTACCGTGATCTTTGGTTGAAGACTAGATCGGGCAACCTTGGGAGCTTCTTGGATCACCTTCCATGGAGCACCTACATCAAGTGGTATCAAGAGCATAGTTGTCTTCACCGTTGGTTCATCTTCATGGTTAGTAGTTGAATTCCTTGAGTCTTGTTTTTCTTGTTTTGAGTCTTCTTCATCTCTTGAGTCTTTCTTCCATAGAGTAGCCTTTTTGAGTTCCTTGAGTTGTCATATCTTGTAGTCTTGTGTTGGGCATGCTTTGTTTCTTTTGGTTGCAGTAGATCCACATAAAGTAGACGCAGTTCTAAAATGGGAAAGACCAAAAAATGTGACAGAAATAAAGAGTTTTCTAGGATTAGCAGGATATTATAGAAGATTCATAAAAGATTTCTCCAAGATAGCTTTGCCTCTCACAATCTTAACTAGAAAAGGTCAAGCTTTTGTATGGAGTAACGACTGTGAACAAAGTTTCCAAACCCTTAAGAAAAAACTAACTACTGCTCCTGTTTTGACTTTACCAACCCCAACTGAATCGTTTGAAGTTTATTGTGATGCCTCTAAACTAGGTTTAGGAGGAGTACTAATGCAAAAAGGAAAAGTGGTAGCCTATGCATCAAGACAATTAAAAAACCATGAAAGGAACTACCCAACCCATGACCTAGAACTAGCTGCAGTAGTATTTGCGCTTAAAATATGGTAACACTATCTTTTTGGAACAAGATTTGAGGTATTTAGTGACCACAAAAGCCTTAAGTATTTATTTAGCCAAAAGGAGTTAAACATGAGACAAAGAAGGTGGATGGAATTTCTAAAAGATTATGATTTTGATCTTAAGTACCACCCAGGCAAAGCAAATGTAGTAGCCGATGCATTAAGTAGGAAGACCGTAGCAATATCAAGTTTAATGGTCAAAGAGATGGATTTAATAGAGCAATTTAGTAACTTCAACCTTGCGTGTGAGTTTACTCCTATTAGTATGAAGTTAGGAGCCTTAAGAATAACTAATGAATTTATGAATGAAATAAGACAGAAACAAGAAATGGATCCTTTTCTTAAAAATCAGATTGAAGCCGTAAGAAAAGGAGAAAATAGTAACTTCAATATTGGAGTTGATGGAATTTTAAGATTTCAAAATAGAATATGCATACCTAATATATTGGAACTGAAGAAGGTAATCTTAGAGGAAGGACATAAAAGTAAACTTAGTATTCATCCTGGTGCCACCAAGATGTATAAGGACCTGAAGACCCTGTTTTTTGGTGGCCTAAAATGAAGAAAGAAGTGAATGAATTTGTATATGCATGCTTGGTATGCCAAAAGGCTAAAATCGAACACCAGAAACCTTCAGGAATGTTACAACCCTTAGAAATACCCCAATGGAAGTGGGATAGTATCTCTATGGATTTCGTAGTAGGATTACCAAGAACTTCAAAAGGAACAGATTCTATTTGGGTAATAATAGATAGGTTAACCAAATCCGCCCATTTTATCCCGCTTAACGTAAGGTATTCATTAGAAAAACTAGCCAATTTATATATAAGTGAAATAAGACGATTACATGGTGTACCCACAAGCATAGTTTCGATAGAGATCCTAGATTCACTTCTAGATTTTGGGAAAGTTTGCGGGAAGCGTTAGGAACAAGGCTAAAACTAAGTTCGCCTATCACCCTCAAACAGATGGACAACCGAAAGAACTATTCAATCCCTAGAAGACTTATTAAGGGCATGTATTTTGGAATATAAAGGAAATTGGGATAGCTATCTACCCTTAATAGAATTCACATATAATAATAGTTACCATTCTTCAATTGGAATGGCCCCGTATGAAGCATTATATGGAAGAAGATGTAGGACACCTCTATGTTGGGTAGAGCCAGAAGATCACATAACCTTAGGACCTGAAATAATACAACAAACTACTGAAAAGATTAAACTAATCCAAGAGAAGATGAGAGCAGCACAAAATAGGCAAAAATGCTACTATGATAATCGAAGGAAGGACCTTGAGTTCGAAGAGGGGGATCATGTATTCGTAAAAGTAACACCTTGGACTGGAGTTGGCAGGGCTCTCAAATCCCGCAAACTCACACCTCGTTTCATAGGACCTTTCCAAATTCTCAAAAAGGTTGGACCCGTAGCCTATCAAATTGCATTACCACCTACTCTGTCAAATCTTCATAATGTCTTTCATGTATCTCAATTGAAAAAGTATATCCATGATCCTTCACATGTGGTGGAACTTGACGATGTTCAAGTAAAGGAAAACCTCACGTTTGAAACACGACCTTTGAAGATCGAGGATAAGAGGATCAAGTTCCTGAGAGGAAGGGAAATTCCCTTGGTCAAGGTTATTTGGAAAAACGGAGCAAGTGAAGAGGTTACATGCGAATTGGAAGATCAAGTGAAAAGCAGCTACCCTGAATTATTCCAATGAAGGTAAATTTCGAGGACGAAATTTTTAAAAAAAGGGAGGGAGTATTGTAATATTCAAGAAATTTGTGGAATGAATTGTGGAGTGTTTTGTGGCTGCCTCCAATAATGCATTTTTCAATTGGGTGTTCCTCATATGCTTTGCAGCTGCCAAAATAAGTCCCAAGGGTCTGCATTTTGAATCTCATATCCCACATTTGTATAAAATGGCAATTACATGATTTAAAATGTTCAATTCGCTGGAATTCACTTCACTGGTTGCATGTGTCCACTTCAAGGAAATATTCACCCCAGATGCGGTCCAAACTGGCTCTTGATGTCTTCATGACATTTCTAGATCTTTCAATCTTCTTTAATTAGAAACAAACCAGAGCTCAATTGGAGGTCTGTGGAGGGAGTTATGCCTATTTTACCGAGAGTGGTCAAATGTATAGTAAATTCACGTCACTGTTTCATGGCCCACTTTCAAGGCTAATTTCACACTAGATGCAGTCCGAATTGGCTCTTTGGGCCTTCATGACATTTGTAGCTCTGTCAATCCTCTTTCATTTTCAAGAAACCTGAGCCCAAAACGATATTTGTGGAAGAAGTTATGCCTATTTTACCGAAAGTGATCAAAGTAATGACTTTTCAACCATTCTAGAATTCTCTTTAAGATATTTTCTTACCTTTTAAGATATTTTGATGGAAACTAAAATATTTTCTTGGAAACTAAGATATTTTCTTACCTTTTAAGATATTTTAATGGAATCTAAGATATTTTCATAGAAACTAAGATTTTTTCTTTAGAATCAATCTCCAATTCTCTAGAAATATCTTGGGAAGTCTATAAATAGGGCTTAGGGGTGCCAAATGAAGACATAACCCAAAAGAATACTCCTACATTCTCTCAAACTATCTTCACTACAAAAAACCTTTCTATACTTTCTCCACCTTAGGAAGAAATCTCTCCAACCAAAGTAGGAGCCAGTAAGAAGAGGAAGAATAGGAAGCTAGGAGAAACCAGTAAGGGGACCTTTCCTTATCCTTCTTTTCTATCCTTTGTTTTGTTGGTACTTTCATTATCTTTCTTTAGTTTCTTGCAGTAAGGGGATCTTTCCTTATCCTCCTTTTCTATTCTTTGATTCTCTTACTACTTTCACTCTCTTTCTTTGGTTGTTCCATTATCTTTTTTTGAATCCTTGATGTTTCTTTTCTTCATCTTTCTTACACTCCTTTCAATTCTTTAAGATTGTGTTTTCTTTAACCTTTGAATGATTATTTTGAAGTTGTTTTCCTCTTTCAACTATTTCTATGAATACTATGACGACTTTATAAAAAAATAAATGAGATGGAAACCTTTCTTATATATATATTAAGCTTTTGACTTCTATGAACAACTTCAATCTTTCCTTTTTTGATGAAACCTCTTTTGAATATTAACATACTGAATAATTTAATATAACACATATTGATGGTGGTAAATGTGGTTGTTTGATTATACATCAAAGTATGACTTGTTTTGTGCTTGATATACAATTACTTGGTGAATTGGATGTGAGTAAATGGTGACATGCATGGTTGCATTGAAATGAAGATGGACTTGAATTGTTTAATGACCGATTAGAAATGCCTAGTGGAGAGGTAGTATTCTAAGATTGCTTGGTGAATGGGCAATACTTAGAATGAGGTGAGATGAAGATGACCTGGTGGAAAGGTCAATACTTAAAATATGATGAAGGTCATTATACAATTCAAGGTCCTAGAACATGTTGCATTGATGACTGGATAGTAGTAGACCAAGTTCGTAAGTCACGGATTCCCGTCTGAGTGAGTGGAATGCCGTGGACTGGGGGGTTCTCTTGGTGGGGAAATTGCCCTGCTCATGATGATCACATGTTGCGGGGGAGGTCCTGCCGGACACTGAGGGAACTTGACAAATTACGGAGTGTCTACCTCTGGTGGGTCTGATTGAGAGTGAGAATCAGATGCCCTAGGCTATTTTCAGTGGAGGGCGCCACATTGCATTTCGAGTGAAGAGTAAAAATGCATGGTGAAGGTGCATGCATCATATAGCACTAGGAGCATACAATAGTGGTTGTGTGTTAATTGAATATATGATTCAGTGGAATTCATGGTAAATTATGTATTGTGATAAATGGATTATTCGTTTTAATGTGGTTAGTTATCTTAATTTATGATTTGAACTAAAGGTTTGTTTTTACACAGGTTTTAAAATAATAAATATTTTAAAAGAAATCTTGAAGAATATTTTAGATTGTTTTATGAATATTTTCACTTAATTTCAAAAGTTTTACTATAGTTAAAATTATTGTTTATGATCATTGTTTAAGGAAAGCTCACCCTTGCGTTTTGTGTTTTTAACACCTGTGATGATCTCGAACAACGTTCGAGAGAGCAGATTTGCAGGATTAAGAAGTTGTCACTGTTTTGCACTGGTTGTTGCTACTATCTTGTTGTAAAGATGCTTGTTATGTTTTGCGTGTAGAAGTGTTGAGTAAATATTCTAAGGAAGTAGAAAGGTAGTTATGTAAAATAATAATAGGACAAAGTTATGTAATCTGGTTGTAATGATCTTTAAAGCTTATGTAATAAAAGTGTTGTTTTCTAAATCTCTCTTTTATCTACTATATCATTAACCACTTTAAATTACAAAATATAAGTAAAATAAGTAAATAAGAAGGGGGTGTTACAGTTCCTTAGGAACTTCTCTTTGAATCTTATCAATGGATCTCTACACCCATTGTGGCGGTTCCTCCTAAGCTTATAGGTTCCCACCTTGGCGCCACCCTCATCCCTTCCCCTTTCCATTTTTCCCTTTTCAATTTCTTGTTCCAAACACCAAAATACACCTTAGCCGAGAGCCTTGCTTGGTGGCTTCTACCGTGATCTTTGGTTGAAAACTAGATCGGGCAACCTTGGGAGCTTCTTGGATCACCTTCCATGGAGCACCTACATCAAGTGGTATCAAGAGCATAGTTGTCTTCACCGTTGGTTCATCTTCACGGTTAGTAGTTGAATTCCTTGAGTCTTGTTTTTCTTGTTTTGAGTCTTCTTCATCTCTTGAGTCTTTCTTCCATAGAGTAGCCTTTTTGAGTTCCTTGAGTTGTCATATCTTGTAGTCTTGTGTTGGGCATGCTTTGTTTCTTTTGGTTGCTGCATTAGGCCGTGATTCATATTGGCATGTTCATCCATGAGTTTCTTGAATACATGAGTTTCTAGCTTGCAATTTTGACTCACATGATCATCTAGATTTTTTTTCCATGCAAGTTATGATTCATGTATGCCTCTAGGATTTTTGTTTAGTCTTGATTCTTTACTGCACTTTATGGTATGCTTGCTGGAATGTACTGCACTTAAAGTTTTAGTTACATATCTCACATGATTACTAAGTGTTAGGAGCAATTCTAGTGTATGCTTACATGTTGCATGCTTTTTAGTAGTTTTTAGTTTACCTTTTGATTTGTAATTTTGGCTAGACCTTGTAAATGCTATGATAAGCTAGATTTGAACCTAGAAAGTGGCTCTTAGATCCCGTAAGGTTTCGGTCCAGCCATAGTGAATCAAAAGAAAAGAATCAAAATCAAAAGAAAAGAAAAGAAAAGAGAAAGAAAAACAAGTGAAAAGAAAAACAAGTAGTGAATAATAGTGGTTCTAAAACTAGTGGGAAAATTCAAGAACCATAGAAAAGTAAAAAGAAAAGAAAGATTACAGCAAGAAAAGAGTTAAAGAAGTGAAAAAGAAAAAGAGTTACACAAAGGAAACACCATTGGACCTAGGAAAGAGCCTACACCATTCTAGTGAGAATTCTAGTTTTGAGCTTCCTAGTGATTTGTGTATCTTTTGATGAGTTCCATGTAATTTTCTTTTTCTTTCACCTTCTACACTTTGCTGGAACTGTATTGGTACTACATATATTGGATGTAGATTGGATTGGCATTAGATCACATGATAGTTTATCCATTTGTAAACTAGGAAAAATCGGTTTCCAATTTTGTTGTTTTTTGGTTTCCGGTTCCTACAAACTTTTGGTGACTTTTGCTTTGTGTGAGCTTGCTGTCCAGTATTGTATACCATATTTGCATCTCTGTTTTGACATCTTCTTGTGGGCATTTGGATGCTATCTTAATGCCCTAGTATAAACCTTTGTCTCCTAAAAGTTTCTCCACAATTTGAGTGCCTATCATTTCTAATTTTTAGCTTTTTATTGCTTGTCTCCTTTGGATTCCTTGGTTTTGTCTTAGAGTCCTTTGTCTTTCTTGGCCTCTTAAGCCTAGTCTTGGTGTTGTTCTTCTTTCATGATGGTGTGATAAGACCTTGATAATTGATTAGAATAGAATTTACTAAGAGAGCTTAGAGAAAAAGAGTGGTAAAAGGCAAGAGAGAACATTAGAGAAAAAGCCTTATTTTTGTGTGATACACAAGTTGATTGAGTGATACACTTAGTGAGCTTGTGAGGTTTTATTTCCCTTTGTATTTTCTGTATACTAACCTTTCTTTGCAGCTATGGCAAGTTCCCCAAGTGTGGGTAATGATCACTCACCTAGAACTCAAGCTTTGATGGACAAAATGATGGAAAGAATGAATGAGATCCAAATAAGTTTGAGGGAGAGTGTTAAGGAGGGTGTGAGGGAGATAAAAGAGACACATGAGAAGGAGAGGAAGAACAATAAAGAGGGAGGAAGGAGAGGTAGAAGAGGGAATGATGAGGATAGTGGGAGAGAGAGTGAGAGAAGAGGTAGTAGGAGAGGTGAGCACATGAGTTCCATTGGTAGTGATGGTGGGATCTTCTTTGGACATGGGGCACATGGAGGGAACCCTTTTGTGAATGATAGGAGGGGTGGAAGAGGTGCTGCACATGGGGGAGGAAGAGGAAACCGTAGCTATACCAACACCTATGGGCATGAGGAGGATCGGTTTGATGAGAGAAACCTCAAGTTGTTCATCCCAAAATTCAATGGAAGTGGTGGTGCGGATGTGTACTTGGAATGGGCTATGAAAGTGGACCAAATACTTGGTAGTTACCCTATGCTTAGTGAGGAAAGAAAACTGCACTTGGTCACCCTTGAATTTGAAGAATATGCATTAGTTTGGTGGCATCAACAAGAAAGGGGAAATGGCTATCTAAGGCCACGGATCACCACATGGGAAGAGTTGAAGCAAGCCCTCAAAGAGAGGTTTGTACCACCCACATACATGAGAGATTTACATCACAAACTACAAAGACTTGTACAAGGTAATAGGAGTGTGTAAGACTACTACAAAGATCTAGAAGTTACCATGCTTAGAGCCCAAATTGAAGAGAGCCTAGAAGCTACAATGGCAAGGTTTGTGCATGGACTCAATAGAGAAGTGCAAGATGTCCTTAAATTGCAAAGATACTCCAACCTTGAGGAAGCCATCCACTTGGCCGAGAGGGTAGAGTCCCAATTGAGAAGGAAAGCTAGCTTCAAAAGGGTCTCCAATGCTACTACATCAACTTGGAAGGGTAAGAGCAACAAAGACCATTCACCTAAGCCAACCATGAAGGCCAACCGAGAACTCACCAAAGGTAAAGAGGTAGTTCCTTCATCCCAACCCTTTAAATCAAGTAACATCAAATGTTTCAAGTGTTTAGGAAGGGGCCACATTGCATCTCAATGTCCAAACAAGATTGCAATGGTGATTAGGCAAGATGGAGGGATTACTAGTGAAGAATCAAGTGGATCTTCAAGTGAAAAAGAAGATCAAGGTGAAACCCACTCTACTTTTAGTGAGGAGGCCGAAGAGGGGGACTTGTTGATGGTAAGAAGATTATTAAAATTGAACCATAACTTAGATGATACTCAAAGGGAGAATATCTTCCATACAAGATGTAAAGTAAAGGACAATGTTTGCTCCCTTATCATAGATGGTGGTTCATGTACAAATGTAGTTAGTGAAAGACTTGTAAACAAACTTAACTTGCCAACTTTAATTCATGCTAAACCATACAAGTTGCAATGGTTAAGTGAAAATGGGGAAGTAAAAGTAGATAGGCAATGTATGATCACTTTTTCTATTAGTAAGTATTGTGATAATATTCTATGTGATGTTGTACCCATGGAAGCTACACATATGCTTTTAGGTAGGCCATGGCAATATGATAAGAATGTTATTCATGATGGACTTGCTAACACCTACTTGTTTACATTTGAAGGTAGAAAAGTGCTCTTAAAACCTTTAGCCCCAAAGGATGTATGTGAGGACCAAATCAAGATGAAGATCAAGAGGTCCTAAGAAGAAAAGGTGGACATGGCCGAGAACTCCAAGCATTCCAAGGTTTTGGCCGAGAACCATGTAAAGAAGAAACATGTAAAAAGTAGTGTAAATAAATCTAAGTGTAAATTAGATAGCAAAAACAATTGTAAAGGGACTTTGCTTATTACTTGTAAGGACATTAAAAGGGAGTACCTTGCTAGAAGGTCTATGTTTCTATGCTTACCGAATCCGATGATATTAAATGCATGTATGAACGAATCCAAGGAAATAGAGGAGGTACTTGAAGAGTACAAAGATGTTTTCCCTTTGGAGCTACCTCACGGGTTGCCTCCTATAAGAGGAATAGAACATCAAATCGATTTCATTCCGGGTTCGTAATTGCCCAACAAGCCATCCTATAGGAGCTCACCACAAGAAGCACACGAAATTGAAAGGCAAGTTCAAGATCTCTTGAAGAAGGGATGGGTCAAAGAAAGCCTCTCACCTTGTGCATCTCCAATCATCTTGGTTCCTAAGAAGGAGGGTACATGGCGCATGTGCACGGATTGTCGAGCGGTAAATAATATTACTATTAGATATAGGCATCCTATCCCTAGGTTAGATGATCTATTAGATGAATTACATGGATCAACCATATTTTCTAAAATAGATCTTAAGAGTGGTTACCACCAAATCCGAATGAAGGAAGGGGATGAGTGGAAAACCGCCTTTAAGACTAAATTTGGACTATATGAGTGGCTAGTAATGCCTTTTGGATTGTCTAATGCTCCAAGCACATTCATGAGACTCATGAATCATATCTTGAGGGAATTTTTAGGAAAATTTGTAGTAGTTTACTTTGATGATATCCTAGTATATAGCAAGTCTTCTCAAGAACATGTAATCCATTTGAGACTTGTCTTAGAGGTACTTAGGAAAGAAAAGTTATATGCAAATAAAGAGAAGTGCATACTTGGAACCGAGAAGGTGATCTTCCTCGGCTTTGTGGTAAGTGCAAAAGGTGTGGAGGTTGATGAAGCCAAGATTCAAGCAATCAAGGAATGGCCAACCCCAACATGTGTGAAAGAGGTAAGAAGCTTTCATGGTCTAGCTAGTTTCTATAGAAGGTTTGTAAAAGATTTTAGTACTATAGCTAGCCCATTGAATGAACTTGTAAAGAAGGACACTATGTTTACATGGGGGCCCTCTCAAGAGGAAGCCTTCAAGGTGCTCAAACACAAACTCACACACTCACCTATACTTGCTTTACCGAATTTTTCTCTTTCATTTGAACTTGAATGTGATGCATCCAACGTAGGAATAGGTGCGGTTTTAATGCAAGGTAAACACCCTATAGCTTACTTTAGTGAGAAGTTAAAGGGGGGACACCTAAATTACTCAACCTATGATAAAGAGTTGTATGCTTTAGTTAGGGCTTTTCAAGTATGGCAACATTACTTACTACCTAAAGAGTTTGTAGTTCACACCGACCATGAGGCCTTAAAATATTTGAGAGGGCAAGGAAAATTAAATAAGAGACATGCTAAGTGGGTAGAGTACATAGAACAATTCCCTTACATAGTCAAGTACAAACAAGGGTCTAGTAACATAGTTGCCGACGCTCTAAGTAGAAGGCACACCTTGATTAACATGCTTGAGTGTAAGATGTATGGTTTTGATCATATAAAATCTATGTATGCCCATGATGAAGACTTCGGTCTTATTTGGGAATCAAGTACCAAAGGTGCATTCAAGGACTACTTTAGGCATGACGGGTATCTTTTCAAGGGCCAAGCATTGTGTGTGCCTAAATCTTCCTTGAGGGACTTATTGGTGATTGAGACCCATGAAGGAGGTTTGATGGGTCATTTTGGGAGGGATAAGACATTGGCTATGTTGCAAGAGAACTTCTATTGGCCTCACATGAGGGTCCAAGTCGTGAAGCACATTTCTAGGTGCATCACTTGTAACAAAGTCTAGTCTAAGGTCTCCCCTAATGGCTTATACCAACTCCTTCCGATTGCTACCACTCCTTGGATAGACATCTCCATGGATTTTATCCTTGGTCTTCCTAAGTCCAAAAGAGGAATGGATAGTATCTTTGTAGTTGTATGCCGGTTTTCAAAAATGGCTCACTTCATAGCTTGCAAGAAGGTTGATGACGCTTCAAATATTGCAAGGCTATTTTTCAAAGAAGTAGTGAGGCTCCATGGAGTACCCAAGACAATTGTGAGTGACCGAGACTCAAAATTCCTTGGGCACTTTTGGAGAACCCTTTGGAGTTGCCTTGGAACCAAGCTTCTCTTCTCTACAACTTGCCACCCCCAAACGGATGGGCAAACCGAAGTTGTCAATAGGACCTTGGGTCAACTATTGAGGACTTTTGTTGGTGAGAACATTAAGAGTTGGGAAGATTGGCTACCTCATATTGAGTTTGCCTATAATAGGGTTGAACATTCCACTACTAAGTTTTCTCCTTTTCAAGTTGTTTATGGATTTAACCCACTCACCCCACTTGATCTAGTGGCTTTGCCTATTGAGTTTTCTTGTAATAGAAGTGGTCAAGAGAGGGCTAGAAAGATCCAAGAATTACATACTCAAGTAAAGGAGAAGATAGAAAAGAAGAATGAGCAAATAGCAAAAGCCTACAACAAACACATTAGAGCTATTGAGTTCAAAGTAAGGGACATGGTTTGGGTACACTTGAGGAAGGAACGGTTCCCTACCTTGAGGAGTTCCAAGCTTCTTCCTAGAGGAGATGGACCCTTCAAGATCTTGGAGAAGTTGGGCCCAAACGCTTACAAGCTAGACCTTCCAAGTAAGTATGGTGGTAGTAACTCTTTCAATGTTTCTGATCTTTCTTTGTGTAATGTAGGTTCCGATGATGACATCAACTTGGGGACAAGTTCAAGCAAAGAAGGAGGGTTTGATGTAAGAACATTTAGGAGAGTTACTAGAAGCATGCAAAGGAGGCTAGAGGAAGAGGTGGAGAAACTTCAAGACCATGAAGCTAGCATAGGACTATTTACTTGTAATCTACTTGTAAATCACTTTGAACATAGTTCTATGATGTAATAGCTTTAGAGTTGACTTGGGCTAAGCCCGCGGGCTTGTAGGGGTCAAGCCTCGGTTCCCTTTTTAGTTTGCCATCCGAACTCAAGGGCACACAAGATTTTCTAAAACCATCTTTTCTCAAAAGACTTGTGTGAGCCTTGAATCACTTGCTACACTAGGAGGAACCCTTGCTTAAGAGTGGATCCATGCCAACTCTTAATCAAGGATCTCCACCCTTGAGTAGGAGGTGCCTAGGATTGATGACATGGCACATCACATGGGCTACAAGGGGAGACAAACCCATGTGCACCCATGTGAAGGCCATGTGACTTCCTAACAACCAAGTAACCAACTTAACTAACTTGGTTACTTGGCTTGCAAGGAAGCCCACGGATTGGTGCAGCCCTAACCTTGGTTAGGAGCTGCCAAACCGTGGTTAGGGGTTGCTTGGGAGCCAAGGTTTGAGTCCTATATAAGCATAGGTCGTGGCACATTGTGAGGATCTTTGGCAAATTAATGAATGAAGCATAAGTGCATTTTGTGAGCTTAGTCTCTCTAGTTCCTTAGGAACTTATCTTTGAATCTTATCAATGGATCTCTACACCCATTGTGGCGGTTCCTCCTAGGCTTATAGGTTCCCACCTTGGCGCCACCCTCATCCCTTCCCCCTTCCATTTTTCCCTTTTCAATTTCTTGTTCCAAACACCAAAATACACCTTAGCCGAAAGCCTTGCTTGGTGGCTTCTACCGTGATCTTTGGTTGAAGACTAGATCGGGCAACCTTGGGAGCTTCTTGGATCACCTTCCATGGGGCACCTACATCATCAACAAATTCTTTAACCTTACTTTTTAATAAATTGAGCTTCTAATAAAATTCGCTATGATTTTGACTATCTGACCAGGTTTAGTATTCGGAGCATAACTTGGGCTACACAACTCCAATTTAGCTGTTCTTAATGTATTTGTAAAGCTAACTTATAGGGCTACAAAAGCTATGAAGACACAAAAGCCCAGTTCTAGCTGCATCTAGGAGGAAATTGGGCTTAAAAGTAACGTTTGGATACTGTCAGGATGTTCCAGCGGGCTGCTGACCAGGTTCAGTATTTTGAGCATAATGTAGGCTACAAAACTCCAATCAATTTCTTCTTGGTGGCATTTGAAAGCTGACTTAAAGGGCTACAAAAGCTATGAAGACACCAAAGCCCAGTTCGGATTGAATCTAGGAGGAAATGGAGCTTGAAGTTAACGTTGGAATGCTACCAGGATTTTCCAGCGAGTTGTTTAAATGTTTAGGCCTATTAGTTTCTTTCAATTATGTATTTGTTTTAAGACTTGGATTTGGGCCTTGTAATTGTGAAGTGTGCTCAGACTAGGGTGTCTCTCATCTCACCATTGATCACTCATTTCATCCTAGGGTGGAGAACATTTCAGATTTCTAACCTTAGGCCCATTGCACTTTCATTTAAGTTGGTCAACATTTCTATTGTACTCACTTTGGTCATTTATGAAAAGAGAATTTCTAAGACTAAAGTCTTGAGAAAAGGAGAGAGCTCTCCTAGGGTTTCTTCAAAGAACCTTGAATCTTATCATGGATCTATGATCCAAGTGGCGATTCTTCTACCTAGCTTATTGAACTCTTGTTCATGGCGCTACCACATTCTTAATCTCCCTTTTGGTTCCAAACCATGAGATATCATCCCTTTCATAGTTATTTCCGCAAGCTTGTTCATCATCTTGAGTGAGGATCACTTGGTGAATGAAGATTGGGCACCCCTTTTGCTAATCCTTGAAGAGCCATCACAAGTTCCTTCATGGGTTTGCATCAATTTATAGGGCACCAAGCTTGGCCTCCAAGTAAACCTAACCACGGTTTAGGAGCCACTAACCAAGGTTAAGGCTGCACCAATCCGTGGGCTTCCTTGCAAGCCAAGTAACCATGTGGGTTACTTGGTAGTTAAGGAAGCACATGGCTTCACATGGCCTTCACATGGGTGCACATGAATTTGTCTCCCCTTGTGGCCCATGTGATTAGCCATGTCATCAACCCTAATCACTTCCAAATCAAGGGTGGAGATCCTTGATTAAGTGTTGGCATGGATCCAATGCTTAATCAAGGAACTCCTTCCTAATTAGCAAATGTCTCAAGGCTTCACACAAGTTTTGAATCGAAAATGATTTTAGCCGCTTTTTGAAAACCTTGTGTGGCCTTGACTAGGAAAGCATGGCATGTGTAGGTGTTTATGGAAACCGTGGGCTTGGCCCTAAGAACCCATGGGCTTAGCCCAAGTCTTACCCTAGAGCTATTACAACATAGGACTTAACCATGTTCAAAAGCATTTACAAGTAGGTTACAAGTGATAAGTCTTATACAAGCTTCATGGTCTTGGAGTTTATCCACTTCCTCTTCAAGCCTCCTTTGCATGCTTCTTGTAAATCTTCTTTGGCTAGATGTTCCTACATCATAGAGTTTGTTCCTTTGGAATTCTTAAGTCAAACGAAGGATTGTGTCTCTTTCACAAGGATATAATCCTAGATAATTGATTGTAGGTTTAATTAGAAACTTGGAGGGAGACTTGAGAGGAAAAAGGCAAAAGGGATACATTAGAGAAAGAGCCTCTAAAAGAGTGATACACGAATGCTACTAGAGTGAGACACTTAGGGAATGACAAAGATCTTTTTTATAATTGTATTTGTGGTCTAACCTTTTCTTGTGCAGCCATGGATACCTCTCCTAGTGTGGGAAATGATCTCTCACCAAGGTCTAAAAGGATGGTGGACATGATGAAGTCCATGCTTAATGCTTGCTTGGATGAGAGGTTTGATCAAGAGAGGAGGTTAAAGGAGGAAAGGAAGATAAGGAAGGAATTAGAGAAGAGAATCCTTGGTAAGACTAGTGGCAACCGTGAAGGTCACAATGGTGGAGGGGCTGGACCTAAAGGAAACCGAGGGAGTGAGGGAAATGAAGTACCTAGGAGTAGGAGAGAAAGCAATAGAGGAAGTGGTAGTGAGGGAGGAGATCCTAGACGAGACTATGACACACCTAGAGAGAGTGATTGGGGAAACAATTATGATGAGGAAGAAACCTTTAGAGCCTATGGGAATGAGAGGAGAGGAAGGAGACATTATCAACATAGGAGACCAAATCACACCCCTAGAAGAAATTATAGAGATGATGAGCCTAGAGTGTGGGAGGGAAACAACAAAATTAACCTACCTAAATTCCTTGGAGATAGTGATGCCGAGAGTTACCTAGATTGGGTGATGAAGGTAGACCAAGTGTATTCTTGTTATCCCAATTTGAGTGAGGAGAAAAGGCTTAACTTAGCCATTTTGGAACTTGAGGGCTATGCCTTGGTTTGGTGGAACCAAGTCCTTGTAGATGCCGAAAAGAGGAGGAGGCCTCATATCACCTCTTGGACACAATTGAATGATGATGAGAGTGGATGGAGAAATCACAAGTGAAGAGTCCACTCACTCTTCTAGTGAAGAAGAGACAGCTAGTGCTAGTGAACATTCAAGTATGGAGCAACCGGAGGATGGAGATCTATTGATGGTTAGAAGGATGCTAGGAAGTGCTTGTGTGAACCTTGATGACACTCAAAGAGAAAATATATTCCACACAAGGTGCACCATACAAGGTAAGGTATGTTCTCTAATCATTGATAGAGGTAGTTGCACCAATGTTGTGAGCACTAGGCTTGTTGATAAACTTGGTCTTAAGACAACTTCACATGCTAAACCATATAAATTGTAATGGCTAAGTGAAAGAGGAGAATTATTAGTTAACAAACAAGTATTGATTGCTTTCACTATAGGTAGATATGTGGATGAAGTTTTATGTGATATAGTACCTATGGAAGCATCTCATATTTTGTTAGGAAGGTCATGGCAATATGACAAGCATGCATTACATGATGGAGTGTCTAACACTTATGTATTCTCTCATGGTAGTAGGAAGATATGTGAGGATCAAGTTAAAATGAAAATCAAAAGAGAGGGTGAAAGGAAAGCAAGTGAGAGCCTTAAGCATGAAAAATCACCCAAAATTGAGAAAAAGGAGCATTTGGCCGAGAGTTCCAAAAGAATTACCAAAAATGCCACTATAAGAAAACAAGTGAAACTTAGGCCAGGGAAGTCCAAATTAGGTGATCTCAAAAAGAGTGAGAAGCTTGAGAAAGGGACTACCAATTCTAAGGAAGGGTTACTAGTGAGTAGAAGCGAAATTAAAAGAGAGTTCTTCGCTAGGAAATCCGTGCTTCTATGCTTACCATCTCCTTGTTTCCTAAATGCAAATTTTGTGGGAGATCAAGTAAGCTTATATCTTTTATTGGAAGAGTTCAAGGATGTGTTTCCTAGTGAGGTACCCCACGACCTACCTCCCTTGAGAGGTATAGAGCACCAAATTGATTTGATCCCGGGTGCTCCACTTCCAAATAGGCCAACTTATAGGACTACTCCACAAGAAACCTATGAGATTGAGAGACAAGTTCAAGACCTAGTGAGTAGAGGGTGGGTTAGCCTATCACCATGTGCATCACTGGTTATCTTAGTTCCTAAGAAGGAGGGCACATGGAGAATGTGTACCAATTGTAGGGCTATTAATAACATAACCATTAGATATAGGCACCCAATACCTAGGTTAGATGACTTGTTAGATGAGGTACATGGCTCAACCATATTCACTAAGGTTGATCTTAAAAATGGTTACCACCAAATAAGAATGAAGAGTGGTGATGAGTGGAAAAACTCCTTTAAGACCAAATTTGGTTTATATGAATAATTAGTCATGCCATTTGGGCTATCCAATGCCACAAGTACTTTCATGAGGCTTATGAATCATGTGTTTAGGGAATTCATAGGAAAGTTTGTTGTGGTCTACTTTGATGATATTCTTATATATAGCAAGTCTTTCCTTGATCACTTAACACATTTGAGATTTATTTTGGAAGTACATAGAAAGGAGAAGCTCTATGCAAACAAGGACAAGTGCACATTTGCCATGGACCAAGTGGTGCTCCTCGGTTTTGTGGTAAGTTCCAAGGGTGTGCAAGTTGATGAAAGCAAAGTGAAGGCAATCCTTGAATGGCCAATACCTACAAATGTGAAAGAAGTGAGGAGCTTCCATGGACTAGCAAGCATCTATAGGAGATTTGTGAAGGACTTTAGCACCATTGCATCTCCTCTCAATGAGCTTGTGAAAAAGGAAGTACCCTTTGTTTGGAGCCAAAACAAGAGGAAGCTTTTACTCTTTTGAAAGAAAAACTTACCAATGCTCCTACTTTATCTATGCCTAACTTTGAATTATCTTTTGAGCTTGAATGTGATGCTTCTAATCTTGGTATAGGTGTTGTGTTGAAACAAGAGAATCATCCCATTGCCTATTTTAGTGAGAAGCTAAAAGGAGCACAACTCAATTATTCCACCTTTGACAAAGAGCTATATGTTTTGGTGAGGGCTTTGCAAACATGGCAACACTACCTCCTTCCTAAGGAGTTCATAGTTCACACCGATCATGAAGCCTTGAAGAATTTGAGGTCACAAGGCAAGCTCAACAAAAGGAATGCAAGGTGGATGGAATTTGTGGAAACATTTCCCTACATCATCAAGTATATGAAGGGAGTGGCAAACATAGTAGCGGATGCTCTTAGTAGGAGGTATACACTTCTATCCTTGCTTGAGTCTAAGTTGTTAGGATTTGAACATATAAAGGCTTTGTATAGTGATGATGATGACTTTAGCCGTGAGTACATAACATGTGATAAGGGTGCTCACAATGAATTCTATAGGCATGATGGTTATCTTTTTAAAGGGGAATGTTTATATGTGCCTAAGACATCATTAAGAGAACTCTCAGTATGTGAAGCTCATGAAGGAGGAGTCATAGGTCATTTTGGTATTGAGAAGACTTTAGCCATATTACATGAGCACTCCTTTTGGCCTAAGATGAAAGCTCAAATATCTAAATTTAGAAGCAAGTGTATCACATGTCATAAGGCTAAATCTAAGCTCACTAACCACGGCCTATACATGCCTTTTCCTTCACCCACCTCTCCTTGGTTGGATATATCTATGGACTTTGTTCTAGGATTACCCAAGAAAAAGAGAGGTGTAGATTCTATCTTTGTTGTGGTGTGTAGGTTCTCAAAGATGGCACACTTCATTCCTTGCCATAAGAGTGATGATTCATTCCCCAAAGCATTGTAAGTGATAGGGACTCTAAGTTCCTTATCCATTTTTGGAGATCTTTGTGGGGAAGACTTGGCACCAAACTCCTATTTTCTACAACATGCCACCCTCAAACCGATGGCTAAACCGAGGTGGTGAATAGGACACTTAGGCAATTGCTTAGAAGTTTTGTGAAGAGCAACTTGAAGAGTTGGGAGGATTGCTTGCCTCATGTAGAGTTTCAATACAATAAAGTGATGAATTCTACTACTCTTTTATCTCCATTTCAAGTTGTCTATGGTTTTAATCCCTTAACTCCTCTTGATTTATGTGCTTTATCTTTTGATGAGTTTGCAAACAAAGATGGGATTGATAGAGCCGAGAAGGTCATGTCCATGCATGCCAAGATCAAGGCTAGAATAGAGCAAAAGAATGCGCAAGTTGTCAATCATGCTAACAAGCACCACAAGCATCTTGAGTTGAAAGTGGGAGATAAAGTTTGAATACATCTTAGGAAAGAAAGGTTCCCAAACTTGAGAAGCTCTAAGTTGCTTCCCAAGGGAGATAAACCTTTTACTATCATTGAAAAACTTGGTCCTAATGCTTTTAAATTAGATCTTCCTAGTGATTTTGGTGGTAGAAACTCTTTTAATGTGCGTGATCTTACTTATTGTGATGAAGGTTATGAAGAGGATGATCACCCCAACTTGAGGACAAGTTGCCACCAAGAACGAGGGTTTGATGGAGGACCATCTCCATTGGAAGCTCGAGCATCACAAGAAGGAAGAAGGATTACAAGGTCCATGCTCAAGAAGATACAAGAGCAAGTTCAAGAAGAGTTGACGAGAGGTCAAAGTCAACAATCAACTCAAAGTCAACTGTTGACCACAAGTCAAAGTCAACAGTCAACTCTTGAAGACTTTACTCTTGTAATCAAACCTTGTAATTTTCTTCATATTTTTTAATTGTCTTTCTTAGGAAACTAAACACTTGTAATAAGTAGGAATTGGCCTTAACTTGGAGCATGTAGCTCACGACCAAGTTGACTTGTTTTGACCAAATATTTCAAGGCATTTTAGGAGAGAGTGGCGCACAATCTCCTTGGGAGAGAGTGGAGAGAGATTGGATGCAAAAGTAGTGGAAATTCCACTAACTCTAATTCAAGCTTAACCACTTGATTAAATCTAAATCAAATGGACAAGCTTGAATTCGTCCAAGGCCATGATGCATGAATCAAAGTTGATTCTTAAACTCTTGATCAAAATCCTTATCAAAGGGTTGGAAATTCATAATTGAGTCACATGTTCCACACCACTCAAGAGTGAATTTTAACCCCATGATCTAGATTTAATCAAGAGGCTAAGAATGGAACTTGATGTCACATGTCTCATGCCTCCTCTAGCTAGCACTGTGGCCCTTGATTGATTTGCTCGTCCAAAGGCCAATGCTTGAACCGTGTGAGGTGCCTAACTGAAGGCTTTCCATGCGTTGATCAACCATTGATCCAATGGATAGCATGTCATCCGAAATTGCCTTGGCTCTTTTAGTATAATTAGGTGCATTTCCATTGTGTAAAGGGTCTTTGATCATTTTGATAATTTGAATATAGCAAGATCTATTTCTTGATAGTGTTCTCTCTTTGAGTTTCTTCTAAGAACCTTGAGTCTTATCAATGGATGCTTATCCTTGTAGCGATTCTCCCTTTTGACTTATTGCTTAGGCATGGCATCACCATCTTCTATACCTCTTCCATTTACTTATTTCTTCTAAGTCCTTGAGTCATTGGGTCATCTTGCTTCCGCCCTTGATACCAAACCGTGGATCTTCTAATTGGAGAATGAAGATAGGGCCAAATCCAAGCTTCTCATCAAGCAAGCTTGTATAAATAACTGAGCACACACAATTCATCTAAATTTAGCCAAATCTTCCAACCCAAATCACATTTTACGTATCTTCTTCAAATCAATTTCAGTTCATAATACAACAAGTCACATAATTACATTTTCATTCTAAATCACATCTATACTCGCATACATCTATAACATGTGCCAACTGCCTAAAACCATACAATTTTACCATTTCATTTCCAAGTTTCATAGAATCAATTCCTAAGTTTGGACATGCTTTTAACTTTCATTTTGATCCCTTCAGACCTTATATCAGTTCCTTGCAACTCCAAAAGCAGGGCATATGCCACCAACACAAAAGTAAACCTCGTATTCATCTTGAAAGACGTTTAACCCACAATATTGCATCATTACTAACCTATAACATGACATACAGATGTACTGCATTTCCATTCACCAAAAACATCATATCTATCTTTTCCCATTAATAATGATGTAAAAATTTGCATAAAACTAGCCAACAGTCTCCAACTCACTCACACCACATATTTTCACATATTCCACTAAGAATTCCAACTTTAGAAAAGGAATCATTTTTTCGTTTCCACAAACTCACACGCAGCATCCACAACAAGGGATTTTAGACCTACACAACGAAAGGAAGCAGTATTCTCACAAATTCACACACTCTATGAGTCTTGATTTTAGCCTTTTAAAGTTTCTCTACATTGTCATTGCTGGGGTATTCATGTTTTGACTTAAAGTTCGTTGCTTTTTGTTCATCCTTTTTGGAGTATTCAAGCTCAGTTCCTTCATGTTCCATGCCATTCTCCATTGTCTTGGAAGGTTTTTATGAGCAAGGGTTCAAAGCCCACCATTTCACGAGTTCAATCCGTCAATGGTGTTTCTCTAATTGTGTTTTAGTTATTAAGTTCTCATTTTGATCATTTTAGAAACAACTCACACACAAGAACTCCAATCACCACTCGAGGATTCTGGCCACACAAGAAAACAAGTAAGAGAAAAAGAAAACACGAAGAACACATAAGAAATCCACTCTTGAAAATAAGAAATCCCCATACCTTAACAATGGAGCTTGTGGGTGTGCATTTGAGAATTGTGGGTGATCTTCTAAGCTCGTGCATGACTTTATTTCTACATAATGGTGGTGTGGTAGTGCTGGGGCAGTAGCACGGTGGCAGTGACGTGGTGGCGAGCTTGAGCTGGATAAAGGAAGAAGAAGGGAAGGTCCGTAGTGGAAAAGAATAAAAGAGAAAATGAGACGGAAACCGTGAATGAGAGTAGGAATGTTAGAGAAAGACAGAAACGTGGGAAAAATAAGAGAATGTTGGAGGGCCTGAACGGGAGAAAGAAAAAGGGAAGTGTGTGGGACACGCTTCCTCCATTTTGGGTCTTCCAAATAAGCCCCCATGTGGGTGTGTTTGGTCCATTTACCCAAATTTAAATAAGGCGTGTCAAAGTACTCGTATCGCTTGCCCAATATTGATTGTTCAATGGAAGGGGAGTCCATATACGAGTTGTTGAGCTTCGTGGATGCATGATCTAGATATAGTCAGATCCGCAAGTATCCTGTGGAAGAGGAGAGAATAACATTCATAGCCGACTTAGCCAATTACTACTACAAGGTCATGCCCCTTTGGCCTAAAGAACATGAGGGTGACTTATCAACGCCTGATGAATAAGATCCTAGTAGGCTTGTTTGGGAGGAACATAGAGGTGTATGTAGACAATATGGTGGTGAAGTCTGTGAGGGGTGATACTATGCTCCGGACTTGCAAGAGCTTTTTGACACCATTAGCAAGCATAAGCTAAAGCTAATTCCCAATAGGTGCTCGTTTGGCGTGCATTTGGGTAATAGAGTCGAACCCAAACAAGTGCGACATTATCTTGGGAATTATAAACCTGAAAGATGTGAAGGAGGTGTAATAATTGATGGGGCAGATAACTTCACTCACCCATTTCCTATCCAAGGATGATGACAAGGCTTATTCAGTTTTTTGTTATCTTAAGAGAAGTGTAAGATTCGCTTAGTCTGGCACATGCAGAGAGGTATTCTAAGACTAAAGACTTTCCTAGCATTGCCACCCATCTTGACATAACCCAAGGTGGGCACCCCCTATTCTCCTACATGGTGATCACAGATAGGGCATTGAGCATGACATTGGTGGTAGAGGAAGAGGGTTAGCAGAGGCACATGTAAACTGTTTCAAGAGGTTGAGTCAAGATATCAGAAGCGAGAGAAGTTTACCCCAGCGGTGCTAATAACCGCCCAGAAATTGCATCATTATTTCCATAGCTACCACATCATTGTTAGGCTATATCATCTTGTAAAATAGGAAATGGTGAAGCTCGACTTAGAGGGATGCATGGTGAAGTGGTCCTTGGAGTTTTCCATGTTTCGCATAATGTATGAGTCGTGCTCAGCTATCAAGTGACAGGTGACGGTTGATTTTGTAGAGCTCAACTTGCCACTAGAGGAATCGAGTGACCAAAGGTAATGGGCCTTATTTGTGTATGACTCGTTAAACTTGCAAGGCAACAAGCGGGAATCATATTGGAAGGCCCTGATGAAGTCTTGATTGAGTAGTTTTTAAAGTTTAAATTTAAGGCTAGCAATAATTAACCAAGTGGAGTATGAGACTCTTTTGGTGGGACTGAGTTTTGTTAAGTAGGTGGAGGCAACAAAGTGAGTGGTTGAGACTTGAGAGTGACTCATAGTTTGTCATGAGCCTAGTATTGGGAGTTTCAAACCAAAAACCCTTCAATTTCTTTGATACCTTGAGAAGGTAAACTTAATCAATGCAACTTTTATCTAGTTTTCACCAGTCCACACCACATGAGAAAAATAGGCATTCAAACTTACTTTCTAAGTTGGCGAGCACCAAAAATACACTTAACCATAAATCAATTATACAAAAGACACTAAAGGAGTCATCTATTAACTCTATCACTTAAATATTCATAGTGGCAAGTCTAGCTTCAAAAGAATGAACCAAATGAATACAACAGTGTAAGGCAAGGAGTGTTGGATGAGGCCTATCTTTGCCTTCTAGATAGATTGGGTCTCATTGTCGTTGGGGTTGAAAACAAAAGGTTTAAGAAGAAATGCCAATCAATATTGAATTAAAGACGGCCAATTGTATGCGCGAGGATTTGAGAAATACACGAGGGGCATGTAGCATACAAGAAAGAGAGAGGACTTTAGCGATTAGAATACTAATGTTAGGGTATTTTTGTCTGACCTCGAAGAATGATGCTATGAACTTTGTGACCAAAATGCTATAGTTGCTAGCATCACTTACCCCTTATTCATGTCCCAACACAATAGTTGCTAGCATCACTTACCCCTTATTCATGTCCCAACACAACCATTCCATTCCATGATTTCTTCATGGCCATGCCACAAGTGGATGGGTCAACATACATGAACCCTTCCCAACAGTTATTCGCCTACTACAGTTGAATATAGTAAATAAAGCCATTATAATTAAAAAATGAAAAATAAAAAAGATTAAGTGGATCTAACCCACTGAAATCATACCTATATCTACTATTCTAATATATAAATTTAATAAAGATGAAATTTAAATAATAGTTTTTTATTTTCTTTTTAATATTTCTTTTGTTTGGTTTAAACTCCCTGAGAATCTATAGATATTTTTAATTAAATTTTCTTAATCATTGCGATAATATAGAATAGAAAACGAAAATAAATTTAATTATATCTTTGCGAGGTATTTCGAGGACTTGGGTGCACCATTCGAGGAAGCGGTGGCGGTTTTTCAGGAATTCTGGTAGTGTTCCGAGTAGAGGGTAGTGTTTGAAGCATTTTTGTTGTTGTTTAGGTCCTTTTGTCTGGCGAAGAATTGGATGCAGAGATAGAGGAATAGAATGGACATGAGGAGGAAGGTGAGGAACTCCATGTGTGTGAACAGAGAAGGGCACGCTTTAATTACGCTCGTGAAGTCATAAGGTGTAATATGTTTATGCAGGATAGGGTCAGACTGTGTACTCTACCATCGCTAACGTGAACTTGATTACGACCTAGAGATTTAGCACGAAAAATTGCGATAAATGAGAACTCAATAAAGGTTAATAAATAAATAAATAAATGAGGAATAAAAATTAGGCTAACAAAGATGATTGTTTAATTGAATGTTCAAAATTACAATATGAATCCAAAAATTGTTCTTCTTTAAATTAAAAGAAGAAAAAAGAAATTATGTTAGGTGATTGTATCTTTGTTTAGTCGAGAAGCTCGATACAATACTATATTTTCATGTCGGTTGTTCTTTTAAATGACGTTTGTGAAGGAGAGTTATCTACTCTTAAATTTAGGAAGGAATTGTCTGTTAACAGATAATTATCAAACCAAAATAGTGTCGAATTGTGTTGTGTTAATTTTTGGAAGGAATTGTTTATAGAATTCTTTGATGGTTTATTTAAGGGTTTCAAGGCACAAAATCAACTAAATATGGAAAAGAACTAATTTTCCAAAGCATCTCACGCAAGTAGTCTCCTATCTCGCGCGAGACAATGTCACAGAGAGGTTAAGATCGTTACTGCCAACTGTTGGACTTTAAACTTGAAGATGTTTGGAGTTTCTCTCTAGTAGTTTTGATTTTGATGTTATGTAATCTTCAGTCTTTTTAGATGAATTGTATTAAGTGTTTTCATGTATTGGATGTTTTATCTTAGGCTTGTTTATGTGCTTGTTTTAGTTTGATATGTCATAGTAGCTAAACTCAATCTTTTATGATTGCTTAAGATTCAAATTGTTTGAAATTCCCTCTAAGTTTCTTTTCAAAATAAAAAAAAAATTGAGGTAATCAATTACTAATTGAGGTAATAGATTAAATAAGGTTTTAGGTAACCAACTTAGGTAATAGATTAGCTTAAAATGGTTATCAACTATCAGTGGGTAACCAAGTGGGAATTCCAATTTGTCTCTGAGGTAATCGATTACCACCATAGATTAATCGATTACCATGGGTTTAAATCACTTAGGAAGAGTTTTGATCACTGGAATAATCGATTACCCCTTTGTAGTAATCGATTACCCTCATCAGAAACTCAATTTAATTGCCCAAATCTGTTTTGCATTCATCTTTATATAAATCTCTTTTTGAAAATTTCAAAGTAACATCTTGGAAAAATGAAAGAAAAGCTTTTACACTTTCAAATCCTCTGAAAAACTGAGTTTTACATTTTATCCTAGAGAAGCTTCAAAGATCTTCATGAAATGTTTTAGCAAAGGGAAATCTTGATTGAAGTGTGATGATTGACATTGTGTATGGTTTATCTTTGATCAGAATCTACACGTTCAGGTGTTTTCTATCTGATCTTTTGCTGAAATTTTTGTATTTGGGTTGATTACTCTAAGAGAAAGGTTTCTCTAGGAAAGAGTAAGTTTCTTTGAGAAGGGTGTCTTAAAGGTGTGGTTCTTGGAGGTGCCAAAAACAAGGAGAACGGTTCTTTGGGTTAAAGAACTGGCTTGTATTGAATGTTTTAGTTTCGTTTTGGGTTGCTTGTGTAATGTGTATGTAAGAACACAAAGGGAACATAGTGGAATACCAATTGCAACAATTGTTGAGTTGAGACTGGATGTAGGTCGTAAGCTGAACCAATATAAATCATTTGTGCAATCTTCTACTTCTTACTCTTTTAAATTCTTGTCAAATGATTGCTAATAACATTGTTCAAAAGTGTAATTTTCATTTGATGATTAACTCTAAAATCTAGAAAGATTGATAACATCATATGAATGTGAACAATTTTATATTTCTATTATGTTTCTTATATCTTCTTAACATTCCGTTGATAATCTCTGAATTCTATTTTGCTTTAACAACTAAATCATACATCATCTTATTTGTAATTAGCTTAAACAAGATTAGGATATATTTGTGTAAAATAAAAATAAAAAAGAAGGGGGTTGAATTGTGTTTATCTGTTTAAAACCGTTTCAGACGATGTGTTTTGCATCTGTATTGAAATGTTTGATCAGACACAAGCTTAGACTTTTCTTTCAAAGATTGATTTTACTATGAAAATCTTAGTTCAAGTTATTATCCCATGTCAATAAGCAGATAAAAATAATCAAAGTAATAATATTTTTATACTAGTTCGTCTAATCAAGATTACGTCCAGTTACCCAGCAACTTGTTGAGGTTCCACTAGGAGTATTCTTTAAACCTAGCCACCCTGACTAAAATACAAATATTTTTTAACACAACTGATGGAGGACCATCCTTGACAAGAAGAGTTACAAGAGCCATGCACAAAAGAATTCAAGAAGAAATTGAGAGTCAGCTCAAAAGTCAAAGCCAAGATTCTCAAGACTTCTCTTTACTTTGTAATAGGACTTGTAACCTTCTAGAAAGATTGTAAAGTTATAATTAGATTAGGAACATTTAATTGGGGCCTTGCTTGGTGAATAAGTGCACGACCTTATGTTTGTAATTGAACCAAAGTTTAGGGTGTTTTTGTGAGAAAGTTGGAGACAGACGATGTCAGAGACGAATGATCTCCGTCTGTAGACACGACAGACGATACCACATGATGTACGTACGATGACCACGATGCGTACGATACCGCCCGAGTCTTCAATATGCTTCGTCCACACGACGACGATACCACACGTACGACGATACCACACCGAACGACAGACGATATCACAGACAAACGATACCGCGCCTGAGTCTTCAGTCTGATGCTTCCGTCTGTAGACACGACAGACAATTGCCGCAGACGCTACCACAGACGATACCAAAGACGCTCTTTCGTCTGATGCTTCATGCTGAACTCTTCAGTCTGAAGCTTGTTCCGTCTGGGCCTTCACATGCTGAACTCTTCCGTCTGAAGCTTGTTCCGTCTGGGCCCTCACATGTTGAACTCTTCCGTCTGAAGCTTGTTCCGTCTGGGCCTTCACATGCTGAGCTCTTCCGTCTGAAGCTGGTTCCGTCTGGGCCGTCATAAGCTATCCCAACTCCCGCTAGTATAAATACGTAACACTTTGAATTGTAAAGGACCTTTTGATTAAATTTTGAATGAATTGAATTTAGCAAGAGCTAATTCTTTGAGAGTGGATTTCTCTCTAAGGTTTCTTCTAGAACCTTGAATCTTATCTTGGAAACTCTTCCTTGTGGCGATTCTCCCTTAGGCTTATTGCTTATGCATGGCACCATCATCTTCTAAATCTATTCCGCTTTCATTCTTTCTTCTAAGTCCTTGAGTCTTGAGTCAATTTTGAGCTTCCGCCATTAACGCATTCGTGGAGATTTCAACTGAAGAAGACGATCGGTCCAAATTTGAGCTTCGTCTCCAGCGAACTCGTATCAAGTGGTATTCAGAGCTTGTTCTCTTGATTATCGTATCAAGTGATAATCAGAGCTTGTTTTGATTCTCTTCAAGATTGGATCTCTACTCCACAAGTCTAGTAAGTTCTTCGGACATTTTGAATTTTCTCGAGTTCTTCGTCTAATTCTTTTAGTGTGCTGAGGATTCATCTTTAGGTTTCCTTAACTGTCTAGTAGTTTTGTCAATTTTTTGCTTAAGTCTTTTTGTTCGGTGAAAATCATGCAAATCATATTGTTCATGACTTGATCTGTATCGTTATGCATAGATTCGTATTCGATATTTGCGTCTGAGTCCAGATCCGGAAAATCATTATATGTTTCTTCCATTTGTTCGGTCAAATTGTGTTAATTCGTAATAATTTTCAATTCCTTGAATTACTTGTCCAGTAGTAATTGTTTCCATGTGTTAGTATCAATTTTGTTTCTAATTCTGGTGAAATTCGGTGTACTGGAGTTATCTGTCATTGTATGCTCTGTTTCCTCTGTTTTGGTACTGCACTTGAGCCTATAATTCTGGACATTCAAGTTCATACATGCAAAAATTGAGAAATCAACATCATTACATGCTAGTAGAGTGCTTACTATAGATCTAAATCCCTATTACACCTTGTAGTAGCATTAGCACTAGTAGTTGAGCTTGGAGTGCTTGTTTTAGGCAAGATATATCTCAGTCCAGTAGCTTAAACAAAAGTGATAGAAAAGAAGTCAAGTGAAAAGAAATTGAAACAAGAAGAAAACAAGTGAGAAAATTCAAAAAAAAGCTGGAAAAGAGCCTTAAAAAGTACTAGAAGTTTGAGTACTTGAAGTAAATTTAATGGACTTGTAAATTCTGTCCAGCAAGCTATCAAAGTGTTAAAAAAAAAAAAACAAAAAGTGTTAAGAAATTTGAGCAAGAAAAAGCGGACTTAGAGCTAAGACATAGCACACTCATTCACCTAGTAAAATTACTAGTAGCTTGGAAATTAGTCTAGTAGTGTGTACTTGAGACTAGCTTGTTTTGACTCAAATTTCTGCATAAGTGAAACTTGCTGAATTTGATACTTGTCCAACCATTTTTACTGCAGTTTGGAGTGAATTACTTGATTCATAAGTTACTTGCTAAATTTACCTACAAAAGAGGTCTTAAAATTTGATTACTAGGCTACATTGAGTTTGTATGCCTTGTTCAATTTGTTTGGCTTAGTAATCGAACCAGCAAACTTGATTCCTTTGCTGTCTAGTTTTTATGCCTATGTCATATCACATCCATCCCTTGATTTGAGTAGCCTGCTATTTCAATAGTGCTTTTTATTGCTTGTCATTTAATTGAAATCCTTGGTTGTGTCTTAGAAGTTTTGTTCCCTTGAAATTCTTGAGCTTACCCGAGAATTGTGCCTCTTTCACAAGGAAATTTCTATATAATTGATTAGAGGTTTAATTAGAAACTTTGGTAGGGAATTGAGGGAAAAAAGGCAAGAGTGATACATCATATAAAGAGCCTTCTAAGAGAGATACAAGAGTGCTACTAGAGAGACACACTTAGTGAGTGGCAAGGATCTTCTATATACTTGTAATTATTATCTAACCTTTTCTTGTGCAGCCATGGACACCTCTCCTAGTGTGGGAAATGAATTATCACCAAGGTCAAAGAGAATGGTGGACTTAATGAAATCCATGCTAAATACTAGCTTGGAAGAGAGGTTTGATCAAGAGAGGCGGTTGAAGGAGGAAAGGAAGATAAGGAAGGAGTTAGAAAGAAAAATCCTTGGAGAAACTAGTGGCAACCGTAGGGATCACCATAGTAGAGGTGCTGGACATAGTGGAAACCGAGGGAAAGATAGTGATGAGGAATACAGAAGTAGGAGGAATAATCAAAGGGAAAGTGGAAGTGAGAGGGGACACCCTAGAGAGACTCCTAGAGAGAGTGATTGGGGAAGTAACTATGAGGAGGATGAAGCCTTTAGAGCCTTTGAGAATGAAAGGAGAGGAAGGAGAACCCCTCACCATAGGAGACAACCTCACACACCTAGGAGAGGATGAACCAAGAACATGGGAGGGAAACACCAAAATAACCTTACCTAAATTCCTTGGAGATGGAGATGCCGAAACCTACTTAGATTGGGTAATGAAGGTAGACCAAGTCTACTCTTGTTATCCTAGCTTGAATGAGGAGAAGAGGTTTAACATGGCCATTCTAGAGTTTGAAGGCTATGCATTGGTTTGGTGGAACCAAGTGCTAGTGGATGCCGAGAAGAGGAGGAGGCCACATATAACATCTTGGACCCAACTAAAGGATGCAATGAAAGGAAGGTTTGTGCCTAGTTCTTACACAAGAGATCTACATGTGAGACTTCAAAGACTAACTCAAGGAGGGAGAAGTGTACAAGAATACTACAAGGACTTGGAGCTCACACTCTTGAGGGCGGATTACCAAGAGGACAAAGAGGCCACCATAGCTAGGTTCACCAATGGGTTAAATAGGGAGATCCAAGATGTCTTGGAGCTCCAAAACTATAGGACCTTGGAGGATGCCATACATAAGGCCGAGAGAATTGAAGGCCAACTCAAGAGAAAGGACACCTTCAAGAAGCCTTACACGTATGGGTCTTCAAGTTGGAAGGACAAGCAAAAGAAGGAGGGAACCTCCAAGCCTTTTTACAAGTCCAACCGAGATGAGTCTAAGGGTAAGGAAGTTGCTAAATCTATCTCTAAACCTTCTAACATTAAGTGTTTTAAGTGTTTAGGTCATGGGCACATAGCCTCCCAATGTCCCAACAAGAAGGCCATGATAATGAGAGTGGATGGAGAAGTAACAAGTGAGGAGTCCACTCACTCTTCTAGTGAGGAAGAGGTAGCTAGTGCTAGTGAACATTCAAGCATGGAGCAACCGGAAGATGGAGATCTATTGATGGTTAGAAGGATGCTAGGGAGTGCTTGTGTGGACCTTGATGACACCCAAAGAGAAAACATATTCCACACAAGGTGCACCGTCCAAAGCAAGGTATGTTCCCTAATCATTGATAGTGGTAGTTGCACCAATGTTGTTAGCACTAGGCTTGTTGATAAGCTTGGTCTCAAGACCACTCCACACACTAAACCTTATAAATTGCAATGTCTAAGTGAAAAAGGAGAATTATTGGTTAATAAACAAGTTTTGATTGCTTTCACAATAGGCCGATATAATGATGAAGTCTTATGTGATATAGTACCTATGGAAGCATCTCATATCTTGTTATGAAGGCCATGGCAATTTGACAAACATGCTATACATGATGGAGTGTCTAACACTTATCTATTTTCTCATGGTGGTAGGAAAATTACTCTTAAGCCTTTGACACCTAGAGAAGTATGTGAGGAACAAATTAGGATGAAGGTTAAAAGAGAGGGTGAAAGGAAGGTCATGGAGGGCCAAAATCTGAAAAAATCACCCAAAACCAAGAATTTGAGTGCTCTGGCCGAGACTTCAAAGATATTTACCAAAACTGCCACTACACAAAAACAAGTGAAACTTAGGCTAGACAAGTCCGATTTGAGTGATCTCAAAGGGGTGGGAAAGCTAAGACAAAGGGCTGCCAAGTCTAAGGAAGGGTTGCTTGTGAGTAGGAGTGAAATTAAGAGGGAGTTCTTAGCTAGGAAATCCATGTTCTTATGCATACCATCTCCTTGTTTTCTAAATTTAAATTTTGTGGGAGATCAAGTGAGCATAGATCTTTTATTGGATGAGTTTAAGGATGTGTTTCCTAGTGAGATACCCCACGGCCTACCTCCTTTGAGAGGCATTGAGCACCAAATTGATTTGATACCCGGTGCTCCTCTACCTAATAGGCCAACTTATAGGACTACTCCACAAGAAACTCATGAGATTGAGAAGCAAGTCCAAGAGTTAGTGAGCAAAGGGTGGGTGAAAGAGAGTCTATCACCATGTGCATCACCGATTATCTTAGTCCCTAAGAAGGAGGGCACATGGAGGATGTGCACCGATTGTAGGGCTATCAATAACATAACCATTAGATATAGACACCCCATTCCTCAATTGGATGACTTGCTTGATGAACTTCATGGCTCAATCATGTTCACTAAAATTGATCTTAAAAGTGGTTACCACCAAATAAGAATGAAACATGGAGATGAGTGGAAAACCGCATTTAAGACCAAATTTGATTTGTATGAATGGTTAGTCATGCCCTTTGGGCTATCAAATGCCCCAAGTACTTTCATGAGACTTATGAATCATGTGCTTAGGGAGTTCTTAGGAAAATTTGTTGTAGTGTACTTTGATGATATTCTTATCTATAGCACTTCTTTCCTTGACCACTTAACACATTTGAGATTTGTTTTGGAAGTACTTAGAAAGGAGAAGCTCTATGCTAACAAGGAGAAATGCACATTTGCCATGGACCAAATGGTGTTCCTCAGTTTTGTGGTAAGTTCCAAGGGTGTGCAAGTTGATGAGAGCAAGGTGAGAGCAATCCTTGAGTGGCCGAGACCTACCAATGTGAAAGAAGTAAGGAGCTTCCATGGACTAGCAAGCTTCTATAGGAGATTTGTGAAGGAGTTTAGCACCATTGCATCTCCTCTCAATGAGCTTGTGAAGAAGGAAGTACCCTTCACATGGGGACCAAAACAAGAGGAGGCTTTTACTCTTTTGAAAGAAAAACTTACCAATGCTCCTATTTTATCTATGCATAATTTTGAATTATCTTTTGAGCTTGAATGTGATGCTTCTAACCTTGGTGTAGGTGCTGTTTTGAAACAAGAGAATCATCCCATAGCCTACTTTAGTGAGAAGCTAAAAGGAGCACAACTCAATTACTCCACATATGATAAAGAGCTATATGCTTTGGTGAGGGCTTTACAAACATGGCAACATTATCTCCTTCCTAAGGAGTTCATAGTCCACACCGATCATGAAGCCTTGAAGCATTTGAGATCTCAAGGCAAGCTCAACAAAAGACATGCAAGGTGGATGGAGTTTGTGGAGACATTTCCCTACATCATTAAACATAAGAAAAGAGTGACTAACATAGTGGCGGATGCCCTTAGTAGGAGGTATACACTTCTTTCTCTTCTTGAATCTAAATTGTTGGGATTTGAACACATAAAGGCCTTGTACAATGATGATGATGACTTTAGCCGTGAGTTCTTAGCATGTGACAAGGGTTCTCACAATGATTTCTATAGGCACAATGGTTACCTTTTTAAAGGAAAATGTTTGTGTGTGCCTAAGACATCATTGAGAGATCTTCTAGTATGTGAAGCTCATGAAGGAGGCATCATGGGTCATTTTGGTATTGAGAATACCTTAGCCATGTTACATGAACACTTCTTTTGGCCAAAAATGAAAGCTCAAGTAGCTAAATTTATAAGCAAATGTCTCACATGTCATAAGGCTAAGTCTAAGCTCTCTAACCATGGCCTTTATTTGCCTTTACCTCCACCTACCTCTCCTTGGTTGGATATATCCATGGACTTTGTTCTCGGATTACCCAAGACAAAGAGAGGTATGGACTCTATTTTTGTGGTGGTGTGTAGGTTCTCCAAGATGGCACACTTCATTCCATGTCACAAAAGTGATGATGCTTCACATGTTGCCAACTTGTTCTTCAAAGAAGTAGTGCGTCTACATGGTATTCCCCAAAGCATAGTGAGTGATAGGGACTCTAAGTTCCTTAGCCACTTTTGGAGATCCCTATGGGGAAGGCTTGGCACCAAGCTCCTATTTTCTACTACTTGCCACCCTCAAACCGATGGCCAAACCGAGGTGGTGAATAGGACTCTTGGTCAATTGCTTAGAAGCTTTGTAAAGAGCAACTTGAGAAGTTGGGAAGATTGTTTGCCACATGTTGAATTTGCCTACAATAGAGTGATGAATTCTACTACTCTTCTTTCTCCTTTTCAAGTTGTCTATGGCTTTAATCCCTTAACCCCCCTTGATTTATGTGCTTTTCCTTTTAATGAACTTGCTAATCAAGGTGGAATTGATAGGGCCGAGAGAGTCAAATCCATGCATGCCAAGATAAGGGAGCGAATTGAACAAAGAAATGCACAAGTGGCTCAACATGCCAACAAGCACCGCAAGCATTTGGAATTGAAAGTGGGGGATAAAGTTTGGATACACCTTAGAAAGGAGAGGTTCCCTAATTTGAGAAGCTCCAAATTGCTTCCCAAAGGAGATGGACCTTTCACTATTATAGAAAAACTTGGTCCCAATTCTTTTAAGTTAGATCTTCCTAATGATTATGGTGGTAGCAACTCTTTTAATGTTTGTGATCTTACTTTGTGTGTAGGTGATAAAAATGATGATCACATCAACTTGAGGACAAGTTGCCATCAAGAAGGAGGGTTTGATGGAGGACCATCCTTGACAAGAAGAGTTACAAGAGCCATGCACAAAAGAATTCAAGAAGAAATTGAGAGTCAGCTCAAAAGTCAAAGCCAAGATTCTCAAGACTTCTCTTTACTTTGTAATAGGACTTGTAACCTTCTAGAAAGATTGTAAAGTTATAATTAGATTAGGAACATTTAATTGGGGCCTTGCTTGGTGAATAAGTGCACGGCCTTATGTTTGTAATTGAACCAAAGTTTAGGGTGTTTTTGTGAGAAAGTTGGAGACAGACGATGTCACAGACGATATCACAGACGAATGATCTCCGTCTGTAGACACGACCACGATACCACCAATGCGATACCAACACGATATCACCAGGCGATATACCGCCCCGAGTCTTCGATCGATGCTTCGTCCGTAGACACGACGACGATACCACACCCACGATACCACACCGACCGACAGGCGATATCACGTATGCCACGATACCGCGCCTGAGTCTTCAGTCCGATGCTTCCGTCTGTAGACACGACAGACAATTGCCGCAGACGCTACCACAGACGATACCAAAGACACTCTTTCGTCTGATGCTTCATGCTGAACTCTTCCGTCTGAAGCTTGTTCCGTCTGGGCCTTCACATGCTGAACTCTTCCGTCTGAAGCTTGTTCCGTCTGGGCCTTCACATGCTGAACTCTTCCGTCTGAAGCTTGTTCCGTCTTGGCCCTCACATGTTGAACTCTTCCGTCTGAAGCTTGTTCCGCCTGGGCCTTCACATGCTGAGCTCTTCCGTCTGAAGCTGGTTCCGTGTGGGCCGTCATAAGCTATCCCAACTCCCGCTAGTATAAATACGTAACACTTTGAATTGTAAAGGACCTTTTGATTAAATTTTGAATGAATTGAATTTAGCAAGAGCTAAGTCTTTGAGAGTGGATTTCTCTCTAAGGTTTCTTCTAGAACCTTGAATCTTATCATGGAAACTCTTCCTTGTGGCGATTCTCCCTTAGGCTTATTGCTTATGCATGGCGCCATCATCTTCTAAATCTACTCCGCTTTCATTCTTTCTTCTAAGTCCTTGAGTCTTGAGTCAATTTTGAGCTTCCGCCATTAACGCATTCGTGGAGATTTCAACTGAAGACGACGATCGGTCCAAATTTGAGCTTCGTCTCCAGCGAACTCGTATCAACAACCTTCTTAGGAAAAATCGGTATTCTTTGACCCAGCCTCCACAGGTTAAACCCAGGTATTCTTTGAACACAACCTCCTCAGGATAACTAAAGGTATTATTTCAACACTTAACCTCCTTAGGCTAAAATAGGTATTCTTTAGACCTCAACCTCCTCAGGCTAAACTCAAGGTATTCTTTAAACACTTAACCTCCTCAGGCTACAACAGTGGTTTACAGTTAAGATCAAATAAAAATTTAACCTCTTCGCAGAGAGGGATTTTATAGTGAGATCTACTCTACTCTACGATCGTGGTGAGCGAACTTTTATCTGAGAGCTTTGAGCAAGTAGTTGAATATAATTTTTGCAGTGTAGTTCGCCAACTTGAACTCGTTGAGATGAAGTCCATTGAGATGAAGTCCTTTTATAAACGTCTCCGTGAAATATCCGTTAGACTGTAGATTTGAACGTTAATCCTTTGTCTTGGGTACTTCCACATCTGATAGAGTGAGCAATTAGAATAATAAATGCAAAGTCAATGGATGTCAGCGTGAGATCGGGCTTTGACTTTATATGCTCAGAGATTTCACAAAAACGTACAACTGTTTTTCGTGTTGCAGAGGTTTATTTTGAAATCTCTTTTCACCTTTAGAAGCTTCTGAGAAACGACTTGATTTGAAACAAATGCATGTGTTACCCAGCGTCTGAACTTCATTAAACAAATGCACGTGTTACCTAGCATCTGAACTTCAAACTTCATTGAACAAATGAGTGAGTTGTGTGTTGAATTCATTCGTCTGTCTTCTTTCTTCGTCTTCAACTTCAGTCTTCATATCTTCGCTCTTGAGCACAGGACTTGAAGTTGAGGCGAGCTCTCAGTCTTGATCTTTGAAGGTTCTTCATCTGATGACGTTGCTTTGAAGCATGATGACTTGAACATTTCGTCTATTGCATATACTGTTTGAGAGTGTATCTTTCGTCTATGCTAATAATGATCCCTCTGATCATTGTTCCCTCTACGTCTGTTGATACATCTGTCTGTCTTGTAATTATCAAAATTAAGATGCTAAGTCATTTTGACTTAACAATTTGATATTAAAAGAAGATAGAAACTAATTGAAATCAGGTAAAAAGGAACTAGAATCTATTCACCCCCTCAAGATTCTCATAGGGACCAACAATTGGTATAAAGAGCTTTTATCTAGTAGGCTGTTCTAGACTTGATCCATAGTTCCTTTAGGATGGTTGGTAATCATTTACCATTTGCTGAAGATGCATCTATCAACAGACTTTCACGGTTTTATGGTGATAACTATCCTTTTTAGAAAGTTAGGATGAAAATCTTTATAGAATTTGTTCATAAAAACATTTGGCAAGTAGTGGTTACTGATTTCAAAGTCCCCACATACATAGAGAATGGGAGTGAGGTTGAAAAACCATTTGAAAATGATGTTAAAGATTTGAATATTATACATTCTGCCTTGAATTTTGATGAATTTTTCATGATATCAACCTATACTACAGCTAAGGAAGCTTGGGAAGTCATCAAAGTTACACATGAAGGAGCAGCTAGAGTAAGATGAGCTAGAAAAAATATTTTGATTCAAGAATATGAGACATTCTAAATGACACAAGAAAAGTCCATCATGAATGTAACATCCCAAAAAATTTAAATATAGTTCAAGAGAGGTTTTTTTGTAACATTCAAGAAATTTAAAAATAATTAAAAAGTTATGAATTTTCGAAATTACTGTAGCAAATCACTGTAGCTGCCGACAGTATTGTAGCAACCGCCATTACTGTAGCAAACCGCCATACTGTAGCTGACCGACATTACTGTAGCTGCTCGAAATTACTGTAGCTGCCCGAAATTAATGTAGCTGCCCGAAATTACTGTAGCACCGCCTTAGAAAGGTTATAAATAGGGCTTAGAGGTTTCAAATGAAGATGCAAACCAAAGAATACTCCTACATTCTCTCAAACTATCTTCTCTACAAAAAACCTTTCTATATTTTCTCCACCTTAGGAAGAAATCTCTCTAACCAAGGAAGAAGCACGTAAGAAGATAGGAAGCTAGGAGAAACCAGTAAGGGGACCTTTCCTTATCCTTCTTTTCTATCCTTTGTTTTGTTGGTACTTTCATCCTTCTTTTCTATCCTTTGTTTTGTTGGTACTTTCATTTTCTTTCTTTAGTTTCTTGCAGTAAGGGGACCTTTCCTTATCCTTCTTTTCTATCCTTTGTTTTGTTAGTACTTTCATTATCTTTCTTTAGTTCTTGCAGTAAGGGGACCTTTCCTTATCCTTCTTTTCTATCCTTTGTTTTGTTGGTACTTTCATTATCTTTCTTTGGTTTCTTGGTGTTTCTTTTCTTCATCTTTCTTACACTACTTCTAATTCTTTAAGTTTGCGTTTTCTTTACCCTTGGAATGATTATTTTGAAGTTGTTTTCCTCTTTCAGCTATTTCTCTGAATACTATGACTACTTTATAAAAAATAAATGAAATGGAAACCTTTCTTATGTTTATTAAGCTTTTGACTTCTATGAACAACTTCAATCTTTACTCTTTTAAGGAAACCTCTTTTGAATATTAACATACTGAATAATTTAATATAACACATATTGATGATAGTATTATGGTTGTTTGATGACTGGTTTTGTGCTTGATATACAATTACTTGGTGAATTGGATGTGAATAAGTGGTGATATGCTTGATTGCATTGAAATGAGTATGGACTTGAATTGTTTAATGACCGATTGGAAATGCCTAGTGGAGAGGCAACATTCTAAGATTGCTTGGTGAATGGGCAATGCTTAGAATGAGGTGAGATAAAGATGACCTGGTGGAAAGGTCGATATCTGAAATATGATGAAGGTCATTATACAATTCAAGGTCCTAGAACATGTTGCATTGATGACTGGATAGTAGTAGACCAAGTCCGTAAGTCACGGATTCCCGTCTGAGTGAGTGGAATGCCGTGGACTGGGGGGTTCTCTTGGTGGGGAAATTGCCCTACTCATGATGATCACATGTTGCGGGGGAGGTCCTGCCGGACACTGAAGGAACTCGACAAATTACGGAGTGTCTATCTATGGTGGGTCTGATTGAGAGTGAGAATCAGATGCCCCAGGCTATTTTCAGTGGAGGGCGCCACATTGCATTTCAGGTAAAGAGTGAAAATGCATGGTGGGGGTGCATGCATCATATAGAACAAGGAGCATACAATAGTGGTTGTTTGTTTTAATTGAATATATGATTGGAATTCATGCTTAAATTATTTATTGTGATAAATGGTTTATTCGTTTTATTGTGGTTGGTTATCTAAATTTGTGAGTTAAACTAAAGGTTTGTCTTTACACAGGTTTTAAAATAATAAATTAATATTTTTAAAGAAATCTTGAAGAATATTTTAGATTGTTTTATGAATATTTTCACTTAATTTCAAAAGTTTTACTATAGTTAAAATTATTGTTTATGATTATTGTTTAAGGAAAGCTCACCCTTGCACTTTGTGTTTTTAACACTTTGTGATGATCTCAACAACGTTCGGGAGCAGATTTTGCAGGATTGAGAAGTTGTCACTGCTTTTGCAATGGTTGTTGCTACTATCTTGTTGTGAAGATGCTTGCTATGTTTTGCATGTAGAAGTGTTGAGTAAATGTTCTAAGGTAGTAGAAAGGTAGTTATGTAAAATAATAATAGGACAAAGTTATGTAATCTGGTTGTAATGAACTTTAAAACCTATGTAATAAAAGTGTTGTTTTCTAAATCTCTCTTTTATCTACTATATCATTAACCACTTTAAATTACAAAATATAAGTAAAATAAGTAAATAAGAGGGGGTTGTTACATTAGTGGTATCAGAGCAGGTCGAACCAGTTCGACTTGTGAGTTATGCGCTTGCTATGTTTTTACTGTGTGTGAATGATTGTTTGTTTGCTTGAGTGTTTGTTTGATTATTCGGTGTGCTTTGATTGATTGAATAGTCACCTAGTCTAGAATAGAATGTAGACTAACCCTATGATATTCTATGCCCTACTTTTATTAGAAAAGTTATGGCGGTAAGAAATGATAGAGTTATAGCAGAAGCTTTACAAGCTCTGGCTCGAGCTATAGAAAATCGAATCGAGGAAATAACGGAGGAAGGCAGGCGAGTACCAAGGGCTGAATCACTTCCTAAAGAACAATCCACCATCTTTTAATGGGGGTTACAACCCAGATGGTGCTCAAAGTTGGATAAGGGAAATAGAAAAGATATTTCGAGTTACGACTTGTCCAGAAGAACAAAAACTAGCATTTGGAACTTATATGCTGACAGAAGAAGCTGAATATTGGTGGGAAAACACCCGTCAGTATTTAGAAGCAAATGGACAAGTCATAACTTGGGAAATCTTCAAAAAAGTGTTCCTGGAGAAATACTTCCCTGAAGACATTAAGAATAAAAAAAAATGGAGTTCTTGGAACTTAAACAAGGAATATGATCTGTGGTGAATACGCAATCAAGTTTGAGGAATTGGTACGATATTTCCCACATTACCAAGGAAGGGAGGGGAAAGCTCCAAATGTGTCAAATTTCTTAATGGACTTCGACCTGAGATCAAGCAAGCTATCAACTACCAGGGTATTAGACAATACCCTATTTTAGTAAATATGTGTAGAATATATGATGAAGACTCTGTAGCTAAAGCAAATGGCTTATTATAAAGGCAAGAATAATGGGGGACCCATAAGAAACAAGGAACAAGGACAGAGAGGAAAGCCATATACCCATCCTAAAATGAAAATGGATAACAAAGTAAGAGGAAGTGGCAACTTTCCAAATTCAACCAAATGTTTCAAATGTGGGGAGTCTGGGCATATCTCCCCTCAATGCCCCAAATCGGACATTACCTGCTACAAATGCAACCAAAAAGGACACATCCAAAGGAACTGCCCACAACTAAAAGAAGAAACTAATGGAAGCGCTAAAGGCACTAATAACAATCAACAAGGGAAACCAAAGGCTGTGGGAAGAGTATTCACCCTCAATGGAGCCGAGGCCTCGAATGCCAATGATCTTGTACAAGGTACGTTTTCCATACGTGGAATTCCTTTACTTGTACTATTTGACTGAGCCACTCATTCCTTTATATCTTCAGATCGTACTAAAAGGTTACAACTTCCACTATCCCTTTTAAACATTGATTTAATAATAACTACCCCTACCAATGAGTCAGTTACAACTACTTACATCTGTTTAGATTGTCAAATAGAACTAAATAACAAAACCTTCCTAGTCAACTTGGTTTGTCTACCACTAAAACAAATTGATATTATTCTTGGAATGGACTGGTTATCTTCCAACCATGTCCTTATAAACTGCTTCGATAAAACCTTAATCTTTTCTGAAGCAAGTAGGGATATGGAGATAATCTCTCAAACCAAGTAAAAAGGACTTAAAGAAAAATAATGACGTGTACATGATCCTTTCTAACCTAGAAGTGGAACGAAAGGTCACATTCGATAATATACCTAGTACGTAATTTCTCCGAGGTATTTTCTGAAGAAGTAAACCAACTACCACCTGAAAGGGAAGTTGAATTTTCTATAGACCTGATACCCGGAACTGGACCAATTTCTATTGCACCCTATAGGATGTCACCCTTAGAATTAGTGGAGCTAAAGAAACAAATAGAAGAACTATTGAAGAAATAGTTTATTAGACCTAGTGTATCACCTTGGGGAGCACCCGTACTCTAGTAAAGAAGAAAGACTAACTATGAGACTTTATGTAGATTATAGACAACTAAATAAGGTAACCATTAAGAATAAGTACCCCTTACCAAGGATAGATGATCTTATGGACCAACTAGTAGGAGCTTGTGTATTTAGTAAGATTGATCTAAGGTCTGGATATCACCAAATAAGGGTAAGAGCTGAAGATATCCCTAAAACGGCTTTTAGTACCCGATATGGACACTATGAGTACATGGTTATGCCCTTTGGTGTAACTAATGCACCAACAGTATTTATGGATTACATGAATAGGATATTTCAACCATATTTGGATAAATTTGTGGTAGTATTTATAGATGACATTTTGGTATACTCAAGAACCAAAGAGGAACATGCTAAACATCTTAGAATGGTATTACAAATCTTGAAAGATCAACAGTTATATGCGAAATGGTCCAAATGTGAATTTTGGTTAGAAGAAGTTAGTTTCCTAGGACAAGTAATATCACAAGGAGGAATTGCAGTAGATCCACATAAAGTAGACGTAGTTCTAAAATGGGAAAGACCAAAAAAAATGACAAATAAAGAGTTTTCTAGATTAGCTGGATATTATAGAAGATTTATAAAAGATTTCTCCAAGATAGCTTTGCCTCTCACAACCTTAACTAGAAAAGGCCAAGCTTTTGTATGGAATAACGACTGTGAACAAAGTTTCCAAACCCTTAAGAAAAAACTAACTACTGCTCCTGTTTTGACCCTACCAAACCCAACTGAATCGTTTGAAGTTTATTGTGATGCCTCTAAACTAGGTTTAGGAGGAGTGCTAATGCAAGGAGGAAAAGTGGTAGCCTATGCATCAAGACAATTGAAAAACCATGAAAGGAACTACCCAACCCATGACCTAGAACTAGTCGCAAAGAGTATTTACGCTTAAAATATGGCGACACTATCTTTTTGGAACAAGATTTGAGGTATTTAGTGATCACAAAAGCCTTAAGTATTTATTTAGCCAAAAGGAGTTAAACATGAGACAAAGAAGGTGGATGGAATTTTTAAAAGATTATGA
This sequence comes from Hylodesmum podocarpum, assembly GCA_026586105.1. Lineage (NCBI taxonomy): Eukaryota > Viridiplantae > Streptophyta > Magnoliopsida > Fabales > Fabaceae > Hylodesmum > Hylodesmum podocarpum. The sequence continues at coordinate 293,753 of JALJEV010001435.1, read as the reverse complement.
TTTTGATCTTAAGTACCACCCAAGCAAAGCAAATGTAGTAGCTGATGCATTAAGTAGAAAGACCATAGCAATATCAAGTTTAATGGTCAAAGAGATGGATTTAATAGATCAATTTAGGAACTTCAACCTTGCATGTGAGTTTACTCCTGTTAGTATTAAGTTAGGAGCCTTAAGAATAACTAATGAATTTATGAATGAAATAAGATGTAAAACAAGAAATGGATCCTTTTCTTAATAATCGATTGAAGCCATAAGAAAAGGAGAAAATAGTAACTTTAATATTGGAGTTGATGGAATTTTAAGATTTCAAAATAGAATATGCATACCTAATATATTGGAACTTAAGAAGGTAATCTTAGAGGAAGGACATAAAAGTAAGCTTAGTATTCACCCTGGTGCCACCAAGATGTATAAGGACCAAGACCCTGTTTTGGTGGCCTAAAATGAAGAAAGAAGTGAACGAATTTGTATATGCATGCTTGGTATGTCAAAAGGCTAAAATCGAACACCAAAAACCTTCAGGAATGCTGCAACCCTTAGAAATACCGCAATGGAAGTGGGATAGTATCTCTATGGATTTCGTAGTAGGATTACCAAGAACTTCAAAAGGAACAAATTCTATTTGGGTAATAATAGATAGGTTAACCAAATCCGCCCATTTTATCCCGTTAATGTAAGGTATTCATTAGAAAAACTAGCCAATTTATATATAAGTGAAATAAAATACGATTACATGGTGTACCCACAAGCATAGTTTCGGATAGAGATCCTAGATTCACTTCTAGATTTTGGGAAAGTTTGCAGGAAGCATTAGGAACAAGGCTAAAACTAAGTTCTGCCTATCACCCTCAAACAGATGGACAAACTGAAAGAACTATTCAATTCCTAGAAGATTTATTAAGGGCATATATTTTGGAATATAAAGGAAATTGGGATAGCCATCTACCCTTAATAGAATTCACATATAATAATAGTTACCACTCTTCAATTGGAATGGCACCATATGAGGCATTATATGGAAGAAGATGTAGGACACCTCTATCTTTGGGTAGAGCCGAAGATCACATAACCTTAGGACTGAAATAATACAACAAACTACTGAAAAGATTAAACTAATCCAAGAGAAGATGAGAACAGCACAAAATAGGAAAAAATGCTACTATGATAATCGAAGGAAGGAACTTGAGTTCGAAGAGGGGGATCATGTATTCGTAAAAGTAACACCTTGGACTGGAGTTGGCAGGGCTCTCAAATCCCGCAAACTCACACCTCGTTTCATAGGACCTTTCCAAATTCTCAAAAAGGTTGGACCCGTAGCCTATCAAATTGCATTACCACCTACTCTGTCAAATCTTCATAATGTCTTTCATGTATCTCAATTGAAAAAGTATATCCATGATCCTTCACATGTGGTGGAACTTGACGATGTTCAAGTAAAGGAAAACCTCACGTTTGAAACACGACCTTTGAAGATCGAGGATAAGAGGATCAAGTTCCTGAGAGGAAGAGAAATTCCCTTGGTCAAGGTTATTTGGAAAAACGGAGCAAGTGAAGAGATTACATGGGAATTGGAAGATCAAGTGAAAAGCAGCTACCCTGAATTATTCCAATAAAGGTAAATTTCGAGGACGAAATTTTTTAAAAAGGAGGGGAGTATTGTAACATCCTAAAAAATTTAAATATAGTTCAAGAGAGGTTTTTTTGTAACATTCAAGAAATTTAAAAATAATTAAAAAGTTATGAATTTTCGAAATTACTGTAGCAAATCACTGTAGCTGCCGACAGTATTGTAGCTGCCGACAGTATTGTAGCATCCGCCATTACTGTAGCAAACCGCCATACTATAGCTGCCGATAGTACTGTAGCTGACCGACATTACTGTAGCTGCCCGAAATTACTGTAGCTGCCCGAAATTACTGTAGCTGCCCGAAATTACTATAGCACCGCCTTAGAAAGGTTATAAATAGGGCTTAGAGGTTTCAAATGAAGATACAAACCAAAGAATACTCCTACATTCTCTCAAACTATCTTCTCTACAAAAAACCTTTCTATACTTTCTCCACCTTAGGAAGAAATCTCTCTAACCAAGGAAGAACCACGTAAGAAGATAGGAAGCTAGGAGAAACCAGTAAGGGGACCTTTCCTTATCCTTCTTTTCTATCCTTTGTTTTGTTGGTACTTTCATCCTTCTTTTCTATCCTTTGTTTTGTTGGTACTTTCATTTTCTTTCTTTAGTTTCTTGCAGTAAGGGGACCTTTCCTTATCCTTCTTTTCTATCCTTTGTTTTGTTAGTACTTTCATTATCTTTCTTTAGTTCTTGCAGTAAGGGGACCTTTCCTTATCCTTCTTTTCTATCCTTTGTTTTGTTGGTACTTTCATTATCTTTCTTTGGTTTCTTGGTGTTTCTTTTCTTCATCTTTCTTACACTACTTCTAATTCTTTAAGTTTGCGTTTTCTTTACCCTTGGAATGATTATTTTGAAGTTGTTTTCCTCTTTCACTATTTCTCCTGAATACTATGACTACTTTATAAAAAATAAATGAAATGGAAACCTTTCTTATGTTTATTAAGCTTTTGACTTCTATGAACAACTTCAATCTTTACTCTTTTAAGGAAACCTCTTTTGAATATTAACATACTGAATAATTTAATATAACACATATTGATGATAGTATTATGGTTGTTTGATGACTGGTTTTGTGCTTGATATACAATTACTTGGTGAATTGGATGTGAATAAGTGGTGATATGCATGATTGCATTGAAATGAGTATGGACTTGAATTGTTTAATGACCGATTGGAAATGCCTAGTGGAGAGGCAACATTCTAAGATTGCTTGGTGAATGGGCAATGCTTAGAATGAGGTGAGATAAAGATGACCTGGTGAAAAGGTCGATATCTGAAATATGATGAAGGTCATTATACAATTTAAGGTCTAGAACATGTTGCATTGATGACTGGATAGTAGTAGACCAAGTCCGTAAGTCACGGATTCCCGTCTGAGTGAGTGGAATGCCGTGGACCGGGGGTTCTCTTGGTGGGGAAATTGCCCCCGCTCATGATGATCACATGTTGCGGGGAGGTCCCGGCCGACACCGAGGGAACTCGACAAATTACGGAGTGTCTATCTCTGGTGGGTCTGATTGAGAGTGAGAATCAGATACCCCAGGCTATTTTCAGTGGAGGGCGCCACATTGCATTTCGAGTGAAGAGTGAAAATGCATGGTGGAGGTGCATGCATCATATAGAACAAGGAGCATACAATAGTGGTTGTTTGTTTTAATTGAATATATGATTGGAATTCATGCTTAAATTATTTATTGTGATAAATGGTTTATTCGTTTTATTGTGGTTGGTTATCTAAATTTGTGAGTTAAACTAAAGGTTTGTCTTTACACAGGTTTTAAAATAATAAATTAATATTTTTAAAGAAATCTTGAAGAATATTTTAGATTGTTTTATGAATATTTTCACTTAATTTCAAAAGTTTTACTATAGTTAAAATTATTGTTTATGATTATTGTTTAAGGAAAGCTCACCCTTGCATTTTGTGTTTTTAACACCTGTGATGATCTCGAACAACGTTCGGGGGAGCAGATTTGCAGGATTGAGAAGTTGTCACTGTTTTGCAATGGTTGTTGCTACTATCTTGTTGTGAAGATGCTTGCTATGTTTTGCATGTAGAAGTGTTGAGTAAATGTTCTAAGGTAGTAGAAAGGTAGTTATGTAAAATAATAATAGGACAAAGTTATGTAATCTGGTTGTAATGAACTTTAAAACCTATGTAATAAAAGTGTTGTTTTCTAAATCTCTCTTTTATCTACTATATCATTAACCACTTTAAATTACAAAATATAAGTAAAATAAGTAAATAAGAGGGGGTTGTTACAATGAACATGCAAAAATGATTTACACACATTATCAATCACTTCAAAGAATTTGATAAAGTCTTTATTAAAGAGGAAGTTAATATCAAGATGCTAAAATCTTTTAAGTAGAAAATGGCAACGGTTACAGCTATTCAAGTCAATGTTTTTCATATTAAAATTATGGCGACAAGTGATAAGAGAATGTGTTTTAACAATAATACGGTTATGAATCATATTTTTGTTATTAAAAGAGCATATTTTAGTGCCTATACATAATAAAATTAAACAATAGTGTAAATAATTTTAATTTTAAAAATATTTGTTTTTATTTTACTCCCTAACAATAACTATTTAATGTTATTTTAATCTTTAAAAATGTCTATTTATTATATTTTAGTCATAAAAATCCATAAAATTTAACAATAAATTACCACCGTCGAGGATTAGAAGAATATTAAATAATTATTTTTAAGAAAAGGAAATCATTTTATTGCATTTAAAAATTAAAATAATAACAATGCTCACTCAACTTCTCACTTTGTTGGACATTACAGATCTAAAAACACTTGAACAACAAATTAAATAGAACTTGTTTAACATGTTGGGTACTATTCCCTTATCCTTATTCTTACTGGCAAGCCTCCTTTGATCTTCAATGTCAAAGACCAAACATGTTGAGGACAAGTGTTATTGTCCAGCGCTTCGATCTCAAACCTCTCCAACACCGAAGCCGCTATCATCTTCATCTGAATATAACTCATTTCCTTCCCAATACATATACGAGGACCAGCTTGGAAAACCGGATACCGAAAAGGACTTTCCCCTCGATACTCACCATTCTCCAACCACCTTTCCGGCTTAAATTCGGTACAATCTTTCCCCCATATGCTTTCCATTCTCCCCATCGCGTATGTATGGTATGATATAAACCAACCCTTCCCAACCCTCGTTCCATCCGGCAAAACGTCATCGTTTAGACACTCTTTAGTGTCAATTGGCACAGGCGGGTACAATCTCATTGTTTCCGAAATCGCTGCGTGCAAGTAATGCATCTCTTTCAACTCTTCGTACCCAAACGCGCCATCACGACGTGTGGCAGAACGAACTCTTTCAATTTCATCATGTATTTTGTTCCTTACTTCTGGTTTAGAAGACAAAATCCAGAAAAACCAACTTAATGCAGCCGCTACCGAGTCGCGTCCCGCGAGCATGAAGCCTATAACAACATCGCGGAGAAATTGTGGTGTGCTGTCTTCTGTTTTAATAAACCGTGAGAGTAAATCTAATTGTTCTTTGCTGTGATCCTTAGAGTCTAATCTAGACCGGATGATCTTATCAGCAAACTCATGAACGATGATGATTGATTCTCTGAGTCTCCGTTCTGATCCAACGTTTAACATCTTCTTTATTTTCCACACCAACGGAAACACGCTCATGAACCTCCCTAAACTCATCACCGCTGCGTCATCGAACGCGCGCATAAACTCGGCGGAGAAAACTGTGCTGTCGCCACCGAGACAAGCTGGATCATAATTGAATGCTAGCTTGCATACATTGTCGAACCCGAACCTGTCCAACATGTCCTGTAGATCGAGGACACTTTTTGATTTGGAGGCTTTGGAGAAAATCGGAAGAAGCCTATTTTGGAGTTCGATGGTGACGGCGTCGAGGGCGAAGTTTCGGAGTGAGTTGGTGGTGAACTCGTAGCTGGCGGTTTTGCGCTGGACCTTCCAGTGTTGACCGTCGGAGTTGAATATACCTTGACCGAGGAAGTCTTGAAGGAGGTGGGTAAGGCGTTGGCCCTTGGGATAGTTTTCGAAGTTGGTTTTGAGCATGTGTTCCACGTTGTCGGGGTTGGCCGTTATGATGCTGTGGCTTTTGAAGGGGCGGGAGAAGACGGCGGTGTGTGTTGGGCAGTCACGGAGGACTTGTGTTGTCCATTCTAGGAAACGGTGGCGATTTTTCAGGAATGCCGGTAGGGTTCCAAGTAGAGGGTAGTGTTTGAAGCATTTGTTGTCGTAGTTTAGTTGCTTTTGTGTGGCGAAGAATTGGATGCAGAGATAGAGGAATAGAACGAAGAGGAGGAGGAAGGCAAGGAACTCCATGTTTGTTTGATGTGTGTGTGAATACAGAATGACACTATTATATTAATGTTGATTGTCGGCAGTGAAGTGACTTGTCTCCACAATTATATATATATTTTTTTCTCTTTATATCCAAACATTTTTCCTCGTATACCCATCACAAACGTGACTATTATCCTCTGTTTCTATTATTATAGATATTATAACATTGACAAGTTTAATACAAGTTTACTTTCCAAAAATAATTACAATACGAATTCAATCACAAAATAGATGTGGTAAGTCGTGTATTTAGCACAATTTATCCTGTTACAGATATTTTTTTAAAAAAATACTCAAAATTTATAATATTTAATCAAAATTGCCTTACTTTATGAAAAAAGTTCGTAAATAGAATTTATACTTCTCCGCTAATTATTATAAGATCCAAGATGAGAATACGATAGTTAAAAACAAAAGGTTGAAAATATGATTCGGTACTTTTTATTATAAGATTTAATTTAGAATACTTCTATATTAATTATATTTTAAAAAATATTTTTTTAATTAAAATATTTTCTATATCCTTATTTTCTATATTTTTTATATTTAAATTTAATACAAATTAAGTCAAATTAATAAAGAGACATATTGACTTGAGAAATAAGATGATAATTTTGTCTTTTTATTGATATTTTTATAGACTCTAATCAGCATGTTAATTCATATAAAGTCTATTTCAAGAAAGGCAATATAAAAGGAAATTAATAATATTTTCTTAAAAAAACGTGCTTTAATAGAGTAAAAAAATGTTTTCTAACATAAAAATATGTTGCAGAAAAAAAGTATAACTTTTCAACTCTCAAACCTCATATTAAGAAGAACTTTCTATGTTGATATTGATAAACCCAAAATGCATTAAATGATAAAGAGTGTTAGGCATCTTTTCGTCCGGTGGATCGAAGCAATTTGAAATAGTTGAGTTTAAAAACTAATTTATCTCCTCAATTTATATAAAGGCTAAAGTTTGAAGATTTGAAGTTGACAAGAACACTTTATTTCAAAAGAACATAAAGTTCTGATTATCTTGCTCCTATACAACTTCTCTGGAAATAGCCTTAGATTGAATTTTATTGAAAATCCCTCTTCGCGTTAAATTCGTAAGTTAGGAACCTTCTCTTAAATCCACCTTTTGTGGTAGTTAGGGTTAGGTGCAAAAAAATACATGTTGTAGTCTAGAGAGGTTGAGTCCAAAGAATACTTAGTATTGTAGCTTAAAGAGACTGAGTTCAAATAATGATTGGAATTGTAAGCCTAAATAGATTGGGTTCAAATAATATTTGGGAAAGGTTAATGATAACTGACAAAAAGTGAGTTATTTTTATACTCTTTTTATATCATAAATTATCATTTTTATACTTTCAATTCACCTAAAATAACTCTAAAATACTCTTAATTCATAATAATTCGTGTTAGAGCTTGTTGATGGTGTGTTAAGTGTTTCAGGGAGAAAAATAGCCAAAAACAGGTGAAAAACGTGTCCAAAAAGGCATCTCTCGCGAGTTGAACTCGCGCGAATTAAAGCTCTATTAAAGAAAAAAAGCTCTTTGGAACCTCAGCTCGCGCTCATCTCTTCACATCTTGCCTGAGAACCCCTTTCTTCAAGAGCAATTTAACTCTCTAGCACCTCATCTCGCGCTCACCTCACGCTCAACAACATCATCCCGCGTGAGGTGGTATAACTTCAAGGAGAAGTTAACTCTCTAGCACCTCATCTCGCGCCCATCTCGGGCCCAACTGTCTCATCTCACGCGAAGTGACTTGGATTGCAATACACGTTTCCTCTCTGGACAATGAACTCGCACGAGTTTCCTAATATCTCGCACGAGTTGGACTCGCAACAGGCCTAAGTCCAAAGTTTTAAAGGCTATAAATACAAACTCAGCAAAGAGTTTGATAGTTTGAATTTTAAACCTAATTCTCAGTCTTCCAACGGCTTGACCTAGACGGCAGTTGCACTTCGGTTGAGAACTCTTCCAGTTCATAAATGGCAACGGGATTCAACCACAAGCAAGAAGAAAAGGAGACTCTAGAATATCACTATGTATTCTCTTTCAATTACTACGTACGTCGTTTTCTTTTTCATCATGAACTAACTCTCCTTTTGATTGGGAGAACGATGTAACCTTATTATCCAATTTATATGATTCTCGATGTTATTCAGTATATGTTTGATTTTTGTTCTTTGTGCTTAATGTTATTTATTAATTGACAACAATAAATTGATAAGTAAACATAGGGTAACTCTAACAAAGTATGACTAGTAGTACTAAAGAATTAAACCATTATTACACTATTGTCCTAGAGATAGGAATAGGTAGTAATGCGGACTACACCTAAGTTTGCCCCTGGATTCATACATTTAATTCCCTAATTAACTTTGGTAATGATTTGGGACGCTCGACAGGATCTAATTAATTAGGCGGCATGGGTGATCCTGAGAGGGAAGATCACGAGGGTAGGAATCCGATCCAACCAGGATTATACACGAATAACATAAGAGAAAAGTATAAGGGGGGAATTAGTGGTTAAATCGGGATCCCAATCGTAACACCCCCCAAAACCCCCCAATTATAACATCCTAATTTCTCACAGTTAACAAGAAAATAGCTACTATTTGGTGAAACGAACTAAATCTTATCTCATTTCATAAAATAAATTTTCAAAGTAAAGTTTCTACAACTACAAATATAAATTTCTCATAAAACAAAATGTTGGAACTAAAGCTTGATGAGGCTTTGGAAAGTCTATCTTGGTGTTTTTGATTTTGATGTAATTTTGGTTTTCTTAGATGAATGTATCTAGGAATTTTACATATGTATTGATTGTTTTAAGAGATATATATGTTGTTCTGTGTTTGAATACCCTAGAGAGTTTGGCAAACTTGGTTGATTTCTCAAGTGTTCAAATGGTTTGAATTCCCTCCTTGAAAATGCTTTGAAAAACTGTTATTTAACTGAAGTAATCGATTACCAACAATTGGTAATAGATTACCAACAGTAAAAGAGGGAAAACAAAGTGCAGAAAACCATTTGTCACTGGAGTAATCGATTACCATTGGGTGGTAATCGATTACCACGAATCGATGTCGATTACCATAAGGTCAGAATCGATTACCATCTTTGAGAAATTCTCGAAATGCAATCCTCTTCGGTGTAATCGATTACCAGACTTGTCAGTGTCGATTACCACTGCAGCAAATGTTTAAAAGTTGCCTGAAATGATTTTTCTAACATCCCACTTGATTACCCACTTATTCCAATCAATTTTAAACTCCATAAAGTCAATTTTTAAGGCTCCAACGTTCTGAAATTAAATGCTCCAACGTTCAGAAGATTTGAGGCTCCAATTGTTTGAAATTTGAAGTTCCAAATGTCAACAATTGAGGCTCCATCTGCATCTATAAATGGAGGCCATTTTGAAAAACCAAGACAGAGTTTTTGTACAGATTTGAAAACACTCTTGAAAGACTTGAAATCCATTTTCAGAAAAGCTTATACACTTTCAAATCCTCTCTAAGAGAGCTTGTCATTTTCTTCAAGAGAAATCACAAAGAACTTCAAGAGTTCTTGAAAGAGTTTTTAGAAAAGGCAACTATATTCATTTTACTGATTGGGTGGTATTCACTGTGTTATTGATTGTGATCAGAATCTACACTCCAGGTGTTTTCTAAACTGATCTTTTGTTTGTCAATTTGATTGTTGGGTTATTACTCTAGGAGAGAGGTCTCTCTGGATAGAGTAAGAGTTTGAGAAGTGTTTTCTCAAAGGTTTGATCTTGGGTGTGCCTAGGTCAGTGAAGAACGGTTCTTTGGGTTAAAGAACTGGTTTGGGTGTCTTGATTTCATTTTTGTGTTGCTTGTTGCAGAGTGAATGTAAAAGAACACAAAAGGGATCATTTGATAGTGGAAAACCAATTGCAACAGTTGTTGGATTGGGATTTGGATGTAAATGATTGGTGAACCAGTATAAATCACTGTGCACTCTTCTTCTTCCTTACAATCATTACCATTTACCTTACATTGTTGTTATAACTGATTATTTGCTGCAACTTGTTTGGTAACTGACTTGGTAATTAATTCATCAATTAACTTGGTAATCAACTAAAACTGGAAAGAGTAGATACACATATTGTATAAACTGAAAATTGATTACAAACTTGTTATTGATAATTCCTTTGATATTTCTGCTGCATAAATTTGAATATACTCTGTTTGAATCAAAAGGAATTAGTAACTCACGAAAAATAGGTCAAAGTGAATTAGAATCTATTCACCCCCCCCCTCTAGATACACTCTTAAGGACCATCAATTGGTATCAGAGTTACTTCTAGTAAGTTGCTCTAGAATTTGATCCATAATGGCCACTAATCAATTACCATTTGCTGAAGGTGCTTCTATTAACAGACCTCCTCTGTTTTGTGGAGATAACTATCCGTTTTGGAAAGTAAGAATGAAAATCTTTATGGAGTCTGTACATAGAAACATTTGACAAGCTGTTGTAACTGATTTCAAAATTCCCACACACATAGTTGATGGAAAAGAGATTGAAAAACCATTTGATAAGTGGGAACAAGAAGAAATTAAAAGAGCTGAAAATGATTCAAAAGCTTTAAACATCATACATTCTGCTCTTAACTCTGATGAATTTTTTAGAATTTCTACAACAACATGACAAAAGAAGCTTGGGAGCTTATCATGGTAACTCATGAAGGTACAACGGAAGTACGAAGGGCAAGGAAGAATACCTTGATCCAAGAGTATGAAACCTTCAGAATGTTGCAAGGAGAGTCCATAATGGAGATGCAGAAACGGTTCATACACATCATCAATCATCTCAAGGGACTTGGCAAAAGCTTCGTAGAAGAAGAAGTGAATGTCAAGATTCTAAAGTCTCTAAATAGAAAATGGCAATCCACCGTGTGACCTATAATCGAGTCAAAGAATCTGGCTGCAATCACAAGTGCAGAGCTATTTGGCAAACTAAGAGAATATGAGATGGATATGTCTCGTATTGCAGATGAAGAACATAAGGACAAGAAAGCCAAAGGCATAGCACTCAAGATGGAGGACACAAAATAGTGGTAGTGATACATCAAGTCTGTGGAAGTGAATCAACAAGAAAACATGAATCTCATGGTAAGAAAATTCAAAAGATTCATGAAGAAGAACAATGATAAAAAGAGATTCAACTCCAGAAAAGGCTTCAAGAAGTTTGAAGGTTCATCTTCAAAGGTCACATGCTATGAGTGTGGAAAGACGGGACATTACAAATCGGAATGCCCCAACATCAAGAAGAGTAACAGCAGTGAACCAAGAAGAATAGAACATGAGGAAAGGCCAAAGAAGGATAAATTTAGAAAGAAGAAGGCCTACATTGCTTGGGAAGACAATGACTCCTCATCCTCTAGTGAGAGTGAGAATGAAGAAGCAAAATATTGTCTTATGGCAAATCCAACTTCAGATGATGATGAGGTAAGTAATTCCGATTCATCTATACAAGATTATGATGAGCTGTATGATGCATTTTGTGATCTTGTTAAAGAAGCTGAAAAATTAGATAAGTTGAACAGAGTTTTGAAAAACAATATTTCTGATTTAGAAAATGATATTTCTGTGTTGAAAACTAATGTTCAAAATCTGGAAAAAGAAAACAATGCCTTGAAACTACCCTGTTCAAAGTGTAGATCTTTAGATGCCTCTTTAAAAAAGAAAAATATGAAGTTCTCTACATTTAAACAAACCAGCAATAACAAAACTTTTCCATGCAGTTATTGTTTGAAATCTGGACACACATCTTATAATTGCATGATTAGAAAGAAAGGAATTTCAAATGGGTTGTTTAAATGGATTAAGAAAGATAATCACTGCACTAACATTCATGGACCCAAAAAGATTTGGGTACCAAAATCAAAGTGATATCTTTTTCTGTGTAGGTGTGCTTGAGAGCCAAGAAATCAACTTGGTACTTAGATAGTGGCTGCTCAAGACATATGACTGGTGACAAGAGCAATTTTATCTCCTTCAAATCCAAAGAATCTGGTTCAGTAGTATATGGAGATAATAACAAAGGGAAAATTCTGGGTATTGGTGCTGTTGGAGACAAATCCAATCCTGTCATTGAAGATGTACTGCTTGTGGAAGGATTGAGATACAATCTTCTGAGTATTAGCCAACTCTGTGACAAAGGTTATCATGTGTCATTTGATCAAGAAAGCTGCAAAATTAGTAGCAGTGAATCAAATGAGATACTAATGATTGGTAAGAGACATGGTAACATCTACATCCTTGAACTTAATCATTCATCATCATATCATGCATGCCTTACATCAAATTATGATCTATCTTGGCTGTGGCATAGACGCATAGCACATATTGATGTTCATCAACTTAATAAACTGTCATCTAAGAACTTAGTGCAAGGGTTATCTGACTTAAAGTTCAATAGAGAAGGTCTATGTGATGCATGTCAAAAGGGCAAGCAGTCTAGAAACTCTTTTAAATCTAAAAATATTGTTTCAACTTCTAGACCACTTAAGCTACTACACATGGATTTGTTTGGACCTTCTAGAACTGCTAGTTTAGGTGGAAACCTATATGGACTAGTTTTAGTAGATGACTACTCTAGATTTACTTGGGTTGCATTTATACCAAGTAAAGAAAATGCCTTCAAAGCTTTCAAAGTTATTGCCAAAAGGATACAAAACGAAAAAGATTTGAAAATCAAGTACATTAGGAGTGATCATGGAGGTGAATTTGAAAATGAATATTTTGAAAAATTCTGTGAAAAATATGGAATTAATCACAACTTTTCTGCTCCAAGAACTCCACAACAAAATGGAGTTGTTGAGAGGAAAAATAGATCTTTAGTAGAACTAGCTAGAACTATGTTAAATGAAAATGATTTGCCTAAATATTTTTGGGCTGATGCAGTTTCCACTGCTTGCTATGTTCTAAATAGAATTGTGATTCGTCCAATTTTAAAGAAAACCCCCTATGAACTCTATAAGGACAAAAAGCCTAATATCTCTCATTTTAAGGTATTTGGCTGCAAATGTTTTGTTCTGAATAATGGCAAAGAACCTCTTGGTAAGTTTGATGCCAAGGTGGATGAGGCTGTTTTTATTTGGTATTCATCAACTAGTAAAGCATATAGAGTCTACAATAAAAGAAGAATGTGCATTGAGGAATCTGTGCATGTAAAGTTTGATGAATCTACAATCCCCAAAAGGGAAGTGCTCTTGTTGATGATGATGAAGAAACAGGTGAAGACAGCAGTAGCAAACCTCAAAAACAGCAAAATCCACCAACCACTTCTCACGAACAACCAAAAGAATGGAGGAAACCAAGAGATCTTTCTCTTGACAACATCATTGGTGACATCCATAAGGGAGTATCTACTAGATCTTCCTATAATATGTTCTGTGATGATTATGCTTTCGTATCTCAATTTGAACCCTCTTGTATTGATGATGCTATTCATGATGAATTTTGGATGAATGTTATGCATGAGGAGTTGAATCAATTTAAAAGAAATGATGTTTGGGAATTAGTTCCTTTTAATAGAGATATGAATATAATTGGAACAAAAAGGGTGTTTAAAAATAAGCTAGATGAGAATGGTAAAGTGGTTAGGAATAAAGCAAGATTAGTAGCAAAGGGTTATAACCAACAAGAAGGAATAGATTTTGATGAAACTTATGCCCCTGTTGCTAGATTAGAAGCTGTGAGAGTTTTACTTGCTTTTGCCTGCATTCATGATTTTAAACTGTATCAAATGGATGTTAAAAGTGCATTTCTGAATGGCTATATCAATGAGGAAGTTTTTGTTTCACAACCTCCTGGATTTACTGACTTTAGTTACCCTGAGCACGTATATAAGCTTAAGAAGGCCCTCTATGGTCTTAAGCAAGCCCCTAGACAATGGTATGAAAGATTAAGTACTTTTCTCTTGTCAAAAGGGTATCACAGAGGAAATGTGGATAAGACTCTCTTTATTAGAAAGAAGTCTAACTGCATTTTGTTGGTTCAAGTATATGTTGATGATATCATTTTTGGATCAACCAATCAATCTCTGTGTGAAGAATTTGTGACTAGCATGCAAGGTGAGTTTGACATGTCTATGATGGGAGAACTCAAATTCTTCCTAGGACTACAAGTCAAACAACTGAAGGAAGGAATCTTCATTCATCAAACAAAGTACACTAAGGAATTACTGAAGAAATTTGACATGGAGAGTTGTAAAATCTCTAATATCCCTATGTCAACTAATCTCTACTTAGATAATGATGCTGCAGGACTAGGAGTAGACCAAACCAAATATAGAGGGATCATTGGATCACTCTTATATCTTACAGCAAGCAGACTTACATAATGTTCAGTGTTTGTATGTGTGCAAGATTTCAATCTGCACCTAAACAATCACATATGAATGCTGTTAAGAGAATTCTAAAATATCTTAAAGGAACTACAAACTGTGGTTTGTGGTATCCTAAGGGAACATCTCCTAATCTGGTTGGGTTTAGTGATGCAGATTTTGCTGGGTGCAAAACTGATAGGAAAAGCACAAGTGGAGTATGTCACTTGTTTGGAGAATGCTTAGTCTCATGGTATAGCAAGAAACAAGCCTGTGTTGCTCTATCAACAGCAGAAGCAGAGTATGTTGCTGCTGGTAGCTGTTGTGCTCAGACTATTTGGTTGAAGCAACAACTTGAGGATTTTGGACTAAAGCTTGATCACATCCCAATCAAATGTGACAACACTAGTGCCATTAGTATCACGAAGAACCCGGTCTTACACTCAAGAACAAAGCACATTGAGGTGCGACATCATTTCATAAGAGATCACGTTGAGAAAGGTGATTGTGACGTAGAGTTTATTGATACGGAGAATCAACTCGCGGATATCTTCACAAAACCTCTGCCAAAGAAGAGATTCTTCAAACTTAGAACCAATCTTGGTATACTAAGTGAAGAACACCTCTCTTGAACTCCCTAAGCATAGTAAGAATACTCATTCATAATGCTTTAACATGATATGAATTCATTATATTCAATAGATATGACCAACACAATTGCAGAATATGAAAAATTAAGTGTTTTTAAGATTACTCTCGGCAGTAATCGATTACCACCTAATGGTAATCGATTACCTCGTCTGAAAAAAGAGCCCTCTTTTTGATTACTCTCGGCGATGTCGATTATCATACCATGGTAATCGATTACCTCTGCAACTGATAGCTTATTTCACATGCAAACGGGCCTTGTTCTGGAAATCCAATTAAAGATTCAACGAATCTAGACCAAAATTTGAAAGTTTTAATGAGGGATTTCAGATTTTAGAGATCATTCTAATCAATTCCAAACCCTAGAACCCCTTTCTCTCTCTAAAACTCTCTCATCTCTCTCTAGAAACTCTTCATCTTCTTCCTCACTTCATCCATGGAAGGTCACGGAAAAGGAAAGCAAACCAAACACATGGGTCACAAACCCACTTCAAGTGTTCCATCTCGTTCAAAGAAGGGAGAATCATCTTCCAAAAGGAAGAACCACTCAACTCCTGAAGAAACCATGGAGGAACACATTCACCCATGGTTCACCTCTAAAGCTCAAGAGAAACGCTTCTATGGCAAGTATGCAAGCAAGGAGCTTGTACCTGCAAAAAATTTTGGATCCGGTGTGGCTGGGTACTGAAGGGTTTACGTTTCAAGCCCTTCTCCGGGAACAAAATCTTGAGAAGTTCGTTAGTCTAAAGGGTTACATCTATCCTGATTTGGTGAGAGTATTCTACTCCAACCTTCGACCAGACGACGAATCCGAAATGCTTGAGTCTGAGGTAAAAGGCAAACCTATCATTTTCTCTCGTGATTTATTCTTTCAAATTGCTGGATTCAGAGAGGAGGGTATTAGACCCACATTTGAATTATTGAAAGAACAAGGAATCCATCTTAACAAAGATTTCGTTTATATGAGTTTGCTGAGAAATCCCCAAATTTGGGAAGCAGAAAAGGCTGCTAGAAAAGAGCATAGGAAGAAAATCACATACAATATTGGTGGGCTGAATGCTGATGATAGACTTCTACATTACACCATCTGTTGGATTTTGGCTGCAAGAGGAGCCAATCATGCCCAACTAACGAGGAAGATTTGGTGATAATTTAAACTCCGAAAAATAGAATTCAGATTGATTGGCCTTATGTTGTGATGGACAACATGCTAAAGGCAAAGAAATTCATGGATAATAAGTGTCCCTACTCTCTGTTCATCTCACGTGTACTTGGGTATTTTCAAGTTGATGTCACAAATGAACACAGAGAGCTGGTAAAGGACATCCACATAATAGGCGATAGAGCTTTGAAGATGATGCGCACAGTAAAAGACGATCTTTGGATGGATACCAAGGAGGAAGCACAACTAGAGCAACAACAACAAGAAGGAGCCGTATCTCAACCACATCCCTGATGATGATGATTCAAATGCGGGAATACATCCCCAAGTCACGCTTGAGTCCATTGTCATTGATAGATTGGACGAGATTGAGAAACTCATAGAAGAGGTAGATGAAGCAAACGAAGAGCGCTTCCAAGAGCTCAAGGAGATGATGGAGTCTCTTCATGCTCGTTTTGATATTATGTAGTATTCCCTTCCTATAAATTCCCTTTTTGCTTATTGATATACCAAATAGGGGGAGAATTTATAGGTTATCCCAGATAGGGGGAGTATGGAATATTCAGAGAAATAGCTGAGGTAGCTGGATAGGATAAGTAGTGTTAGGAGCTCTGTTTTGTTTTGTTTTAGTTTAGCTCTGTTTTGAGCTTTGTTTTAGCTGATTATGAACAATGTTTTCATTTAAAATTTGGATTATATAAATTATGTTCTTGATTCTGCAAACTGCAATATATTTTCTGGTCATTGATCTATGATATGAACTGAATCAAGTCTTATTTTCTGAATGAATGATTCTATATGATAACATATTGCTCTGATGAAATAAACATGAATGGTGAAACTGCAATATACTGTGTATTTGGTTATTTCTATCAATTGCAGGAACTTTAGAAGACCAACACATATTCTAAAAACTCCTAAGAAAACCCTTATTGATATTTGGTACATCAAAACCAAAAAGGGGGAGATTGTTGGAACTAAAGCTTGATGAGGCTTTGGAAAGTCTCTCTTGGTGTTTTTGATTTTGATGTAATTTTGGTTTTCTTAGATGAATGTATCTAGGAATTTTACATATGTATTGATTGTTTTAAGAGATATATATGTTGTTCTGTGTTTGAATACCCTAGAGAGTTTGGCAAACTTGGTTGATTTCTCAAGTGTTCAAATGGTTCGAATTCCCTCCTTAAAAATGCTTTGAAAAACTGTTATTTAACTGAAGTAATCGATTACCAACAATTGGTAATAGATTACCAATAGTAAAAGAGGGAAAACAAAGTGCAAAAAACCATTTGTCACTGGAGTAATCAATTACCATTGGGTGGTAATCGATTACCACGAGCCCTGTCGATTACCATAAACATGTCGATTACCATGTTGAAAATTCTCCAAAATGCAATCCTCTCTCGGTGTAATCGATTACCGAAACCCTAAACCCTAATCGATTACCACCTAAACAAAAATGTTTAAAAGTTGCCTGAAATGATTTTTCTAACATCCCACTTGATTACCCACTTATTCCAATCAATTTTAAACTCCATAAAGTCAATTTTTGAGGCTCCAACGTTCTGAAATTAAATGCTCCAACGTTCAGAAGATTTGAGGCTCCAATTGTTTGAAATTTGAAGTTCCAAATGTCAACAATTGAGGCTCCATCTGCATCTATAAATGGAGGCCATTTTGAAAAACCAAGACAGAGTTTTTGTACAGATTTGAAAACACTCTTGAAAGACTTGAAATCCATTTTCAGAAAAGCTTATACACTTTCAAATCCTCTCTAAGAGAACTTATCATTTTCTTCAAGAGAAATCACAAAGAACTTCAAGAGTTCTTGAAAGAGTTTTGAGAAAAGGCAACTATATTCATTTTACTGATTGGGTGGTATTCACTGTGTTATTGATTGTGATCAGAATCTACACTCCAGGTGTTTTCTAAACTGATCTTTTGTTTGTCAATTTGATTGTTGGGTTATTACTCTAGGAGAGAGGTCTCTCTGGATAGAGTAAGAGTTTGAGAAGTGTTTTCTCAAAGGTTTGATCTTGGGTGTGCCAAGGTCAGTGAAGAACGGTTCTTTGGGTTAAAGAACTGGTTTGGGTGTCTTGATTTCGTTTTTGTGTTGCTTGTTGCAGAGTGAATGTAAAAGAACACAAAAGGGATCATTTGATAGTGGAAAACCAATTGCAACAGTTGTTGGATTGGGACTGGATGTAGGCAGTTGGCTGAACCAGTATAAATCACTGTGCACTCTTCCTCTTCCTTACACTCATTACCATTTACCTTACATTGTTGTTATAACTGATTATTTGCTGCAACTTGTTTGGTAACTGACTTGGTAATTAATTCATCAATTAACTTGGTAATCAACTAAAACTGGAAAGAGTAGATACACATATTGTATAAACTGAAAATTGATTACAAACTTGTTATTGATAATTCCTTTGATATTTCTGCTGCATAAATTTGAATATACTCTGTTTGAATCAAAAGGAATTAGTAACTCACGAAAAATAGGCCAAAGTGAACTAGAATCTATTCACCCCCCCTCTAGATACACTCTTAAGGACCATCACAAAATGTCTTACACTTCAACATTCCTATATAATAGAAATTTCTCAAACACGAAAAAAGAAAGTAATAGCATCATGATGTCTTCAAGAAACCATGTTCTCCTCTAGCCTATGGCCTGGTGTCTCCAAACAACAGTTCATCTGCTTGCCCGTTCGCGGGGTTACCACAGGTGTCAACCACAGACACAACCACAGGGTTAGCCCATAATTTAATGATAATAATAAGATAACTTGAACAATACACATAACAGATATAAAAAAGACATGAAAAACTCAATTTACAACTCATCACAATTAATTATGCAACCTAGTATGATGCATGTCACTCACAGTTCACTCTCATGCCATGTGGTACCATCAAAACAACTAAGCGATGCTAGGAGTACATGTCACCACTGACATTCTCACTAGAAATACTAGATAGTTATAGTTAGGGCAATGTTGCAATACTTCCCACTCATGGTGATCGGTCATAGTGGAAGTTTTTCCCATCGTAAATACCCTCAAAGTCCTAGGTCATTACAACGACTCATCAGGGACCAACTATACTAGTTCCATTCATCCTCACCTTTCGAAAACATTTTCACTTCGTTTAGCATTCATGATAATCTTTCTCATTCTTAAAACACAATGTTTTACAAACATGTTAACCAGGGGCAACCTCACTCCTCATCCCTGGGAGCAGGCATCCATTCCTTTCACTTTCAAATAATTTCCACTGATTATCATGAACCTAAATGACTCATCAATGCAACATGACCCGCAAAATTCATCTCTCAACTCATATTAATCATTTCCCTTAACATTAATAAATGTAATCCACATGTCATTCACACATCATTGCAATTGTAATTTATTGCATACAAGAATACAAAGAAGAAAGAATATACTAAAGGAATCCAAAATAATAACTTGTGGAATTCTAAAGAATCAAAATTCAACCTATAATTTTATTTATTTATTTTCACATTGACTAATGCTTAACCAAACCCAAATTACCAAGGTGAACCTTCATACCTCAAAATCCAAATATCTAATTACTTGTCCCAATTTCTTTTAATATTCCTTTCACCTCGCACATTTAGTCAATCTCTTATCACTTCAATTACAATGTCTCACTCACCAAATGAAACACTACAATAACCCTGAATTAAAACACCATTAGATCAAATCATCAATATAGTTAGTGGCAACTGTGCATATGTATTCATGTGGGTCCTCCTTGTTTTGCCATCCTTATATACATATACTTAACCATGTCCCTTTATCCTAAATAAGATTCAGTCATCATATTCCTTTTCAATAAATATCACCACCTTTGTATTAAACATATTTATCACAATGGTCGGAACATACATTGACAGTTCTATATTCCATTCAACTCTACTCAAACCCTTTGAGTTATAAGATATCATGAAAATCTAATATCAAAATCAGAAAATTAATTACATTGAACAATCACGTCAATCACATAATTTATCCATAAAGAAATCATCACTCATGGCATACTCATTATCATTGAATTCTTATAACTGATGAGTCATTATTTTGATCAATTTCCCTACATTTAATACATCATATTACAACATTATTAATGGTCCTTAAGTGCTTATTTTTGTTTTAATTCGCTGTATTTTTTTCCATATTTGAGCAGTTTCACTAAAACAGGCATAACTCCCTCTATAGATCTTCTTTTGAGCTATGGTTTTTTGCGAATTAAATAAGATTGATAGAGCTACAAAAGTCATGAAGACATGAAGAGCCAAATCGGACTGCATCTGGGGTGAAAATGTCCTTGAAAGTGACACACGAAACTGATGCGGGAATTCCAACATGAAGAATTAGTGTAGGCCCATTTCAAATAATGTAATTAGCCCATTTAAATGTTTGTATTGAGTGAGCTTTGAACCCTGCACCCTGAGTCACTTAAAGTCATGTGACTAGCACATGACTCACTTATTATAAATACCTCAATTCAGAAAATTGTCACACACTTTTTACCTTTCAATCAATTTCAATTTTCAGCATTGCTCTTTTCCTTTCAAGTCGTTCTGATAGGGTTTTCTGGTTTGCCATTCCAATTCTCGTTTTCTCTTCCTTCTTGCAATTTAATTGTTTTGTTATGCAATTCCAATTTATGCTTAGTCTAATTTCAATTATGCGCAGCTAATTTCATCGACCAATTCGATCTCAATAGGATCCCTAATTTCTTTAGGTTCTCCGTTTTCAATTGCATGAGCACTCATTTTAGATTCTATAATTTTGATTTCATTATGTTGATTAATATTTTGGATTGAGATTTTTGATTCTATCGTTGTTGATATATAATGAATGCAGAGAACTAATTATACGATTAGAAACCAAGTTGTGTGCTCTCATGTGATTGTGTAAGTTTAAAGACCACCAAGTGATAATTGTCTAAGATAAAAGAGCATTAGTTCAGTGTTGGCATGCAAAGATCTCGGTTTCAATGCATCGCATACATGAGTGCCCCTTTTTGTTGAACCGATGAGGGAATTAAGATCTGCAAGAGATCAGATTGGTTTTTTTAATAATCTATTAATTATTTTTTAATCGTTGTTTAATTTCAGTCATTGATTAATTATTACTGTTTAATTGCCTTTATTTTCCCTCTGCACAAAATAAAAAAAAAAAAACCCTCAAAATTGCATTTAAAATTTCAGCTACAAAGAAATAACAAAGTAATTCGTAGGGAAATGATTCGAGTCCACTATTACTGCAACGTAGTAGCTAGACTTTGGTATTATTTGACGCACGTTCGGCGCGTGTGTCAAATTTGGTGCCGTTGTCGGGGATTGCTTTGTTAATTTTCATTGTTTATATGCATATTTTTTTTATTATTAGACTTAGGATAGGTTAGTTTACATTCAATAAGTTTTGCGGTATACTGATTTCATGCTCTATTTTGCACATGTTTGACTCGTTATATCTTGGTTTGGTCATCGATTTTGGATTTTTGGATCTATTCGGTCATTCTAATTACCTTTCCTAAAGTAATTTGGCCTTCTGAGCAAACCATTGACCCTAAAAGGGTGAAAAATTGCATTAGTTTTATGAAATTTCTTCCAGATTTTTCTGTTTTGCAATTATTTCGGTCCCGCGAGGACACAATGAGTATTTCGTTGGTTTTGAAATTTTGCAGGGTGGTAGTTTTTGAAGAATTGGGTATAACCTCGTGCTTGCACGACACACCACCCTATCGAGGCCAAATTCCAACATTTAGACCCTTTTTTCAATTTTTTAAAATTTTACATTGCATTTTTGGGGTCCTGGGATGATTTAGAATTGACCTGAGGCAGTCCTATAAATTTTAAAAATCATTTGATACTATTTTGGAAGTTTATTTTGATCATCTAGTGCATGCTGACAGTGATATCCTGTTGAGTGTTGTTAGTTAGTATTGTTTATACTGATTTGTGTTGTATATTGTTGTTTTTGTGGCTATTGTTGAATCTGATGAACTAGAGAGGTGCTGATTTACATTCATTTAGGCTAACATGGATAATAGGACTATTACGAAACTATTGCAGCAGGAGGGGAGTTTCAGTGATCCAACTTTCGCAGAAGCAGAAGTTTTTCATACCAGACCTTAGCAACAATACAACCCATATTTCAGCTCCTACAATCCTGGATGGAGAGATCAGATTTATCAGAGTTCACTTGAATATTTCACTTTCCATCCGACACAAAATTTGCAGCAATATTCCAACCATTATATATCAACTTTTCAACAACATCCTACACAACCACAAGCCTAGCCACAAGGTGGTCCTTCTTTGGAAGATTTAATCAAGCAGATGGTCACTAACAACTTGCGATTTCAGCAGATAACTGAGACTAACTTTCAGAGTATCCAAACTCATATTGGGCAGTTATCCAATGCAATTAGTCAGAATCAACCTCAAGCAATCCATCAGTCTACCCTCACAAGCAATTTTCAATTTGAATGATAATGGTAAGAATGTGAGTGATATTACTTTGAGGTCTGGTAAGCAAATGGTGGAACCTACTGCACAACCAGAAAAGACAATTATCATGGAGGTTGTAGCTAAAGAGAAAGAGTCGCAAGAACAAGATTTGAAAGAACAAAACATGGAACAAAAAGTGACAGATAAACAAGAGAAGGAAACATGTGATGATTTAATTGTTTATACTAATCCTTCCTTTGTTTATGTTGATTCTCTTTTGATAGGTGATGTAGGAGTGAGTCCTAAGGAAGAAATACAAGATAAAAACTTTTTGTGTGAAAATGTTTATGTAGAAAAGAAAGAACATGAAGTACACGGTGAAGCTGTTTGTGACCCTCCTCCTTACAAAAATCCTCATGTCTTGGTACCTAGTGGAGAATTGTCCATAAAGTTTCCTTGGAGCAAACACTGTGGAAAGAGTGAAGCATCCAGGAAATCAGAGTAACCACTAGAAAAGATTTCTTTATCATTTGATACTCTTTATAATTGCAATATGAACAACATTAAATGTTTCACTTTAGACTCTTATGGAATTAAAGCCTGGACTATCATTGAGTTTGCTGATTTGAACCTCTTAGTTGTTCCTAATGGCTTTTGTTCTCATGATGTTACATATTCTTATAGTTCATTAAAGAAGTTAACAATGGAGAGTCAAGTGCAAGCTTCTATAATTATTGGCGAACCAATGTCTAAACACATTATAGATGGAGTAGAGAATAACCATGCTACCTTGAAACACTCTAATTCTTTACTCTCTCTTTTAAATTGTGTTACTGATGTTGGAGTTCATTATTCCATGTTCTTTATTTTGATAGTAAGTGAAACATACGAATTGTCCAATTTAGACGCCAAGATTAAAATTAATAAATGGAAAATTATGATTATGGCATTCAACTTATACCTACCACCACCATGCACTGATTATGGCACAAAAACATACCTACACCCTGAATCATTTGCACTAATAAAGAATGACTTACATATTGTTGTAGATGATTTTGTGATATTTGACCCAGGTGGGTATTTCTATCTTGTAGTAGGTACCAAGGATACATTCATGGTGAACGGACAGTGCTTAAAGCGTTATCATGAGAGCTGCATTGAGCAGCCCACAGAGCAAGAGTTAGTACCACTAGCAAATGCACCACCGCTTTGAGCGGCCAAGGGAGTTTTCTTTTCTCCTTCCACCCTTTTTTCGTTTTGCTTTCATTCACTTTCTACCTGTCCATCTTCTGTAATTAGGAGTAATTAGGATTTCCATGATTTATTTCATTCATTTGATTCTAGTCTAGTTATTAGTACATCTACATTATGGTTTACATATTGGGAATCTGAACTGGAATCTGAGCTGAGTTAATTTTTGGATTATTTTGTGGTTTTGATATATTCCTCTAATAGATTTTAGACTAGTTTGTATGAATGAGTTATGTACTGTTTCTGATAAGTACTTGGCAATATTGAACCTGTGAGTTTTTGGGCCTGTTTTGAATGGATTGATCTACATGTCATTCTCTTTCTTTCAGTGTGATATATGTCATTTGTGGATGTTATTTTTCAATAACTATTCTCACTTAAAGGGTTCTTAATAGGCAAAACTTATTCTCTAGATTTTCTAATTAACCAAGGGTTCTCACAACTATAAAAGGGTTCAAGGTTTCTTAGTATAAAAATATTGTAATTCAAAAAGTCAATCTCCAATCCCTAGAAGTCTCATATTTTATAATTTCATTTATCTGATTTTTCTAACCCTCATTTGCTCACTCATTCACAATATACCAATCCCATCACAAAATCTACCTTTAGAGCACAATAATTCAATTTCATTCAATAAAACAATCACACAAGTAATCACAATTGTCAAAACTAACAGGAATTCACAATAGCAATAATCCCATAGTAAAACCACAATCATCATACCCAAATTTAGTGAATTCAATCATCAAAATTACATAAAGAATATTTTGAAACAATTAATCAATTGTGTAGAAGGTAATCATTAATATCATCAAATTTAAGAACTACCCTAACCTGAACTCGAGACACTCTATGTGAAGAAAAATTGAAGTCGGTAGAGCTCTAATCTCTACCCTCTTGTCAGACACTTCAATCTCCTTTCAGAGAAAGACAATGCTAGAGCGTGAGAGAAAGAAAGGAAAGAAAGGAAGAATGAGGAAGAATGTGTGATCAAAAAGTGCAGCAGACTAGCCCTTTTATAGCTGCTCAACCACCCCTGGGCATTTACTACCCATTAAAATTATAACGTTACATAATCAATTTTCATTATTTTTATTTGTTGAAGATAATTATTTCCTTAATTAGTGCAGATTCTGCTTTTTAACAGATTTGGTGGTGATTTGGAACAGATTTTGTGGTGATTTGATTTGTATCATCTTAATTACTTATTTCCTATTTCCTTGATTAAGTTGTACCTAGTCTATAAATTCATATTGTATTCATTCTTTGAATAAGATACAAAAATAACATAAAATTTGTTCTTCATTACGTTATAAAATCAATTATTATTAGTATTATTATTATTACTATTATTAATAATAATAATAAAAATTGGGCTCAACAATCGCTCTTCTTTCTTGGTCTTAATTCTTACTCATTGCTCTTTGCTTTATAATTTAAATTGATCTTTAAATCAGAACTGATATGTCATGCCCTCTTAGGAAATTAATAAAGTAAATTAAAATACAGTTTCTGAATTGCTTGTCCTCGTGTGATCGACAACCCCGTTTATAAATACTTATTACTTGACGACTGTGGTATACTTGTCATAGCAAGCACATCGGTGTACTCACCGTTTTTTACACATCAGTTAACCTTAAGACACTAGTACAAAAAGGGTCACTTATGTCACCCTTTTCACGTCAATTATAAGGTTTTCTGATGTAGTTAAATTTTTCACGTCAATTATTATAAAATCTTACGTGAATGTGACACACCACATTAGTTATACAAGCTACTGAATGTGGTTAAAGTTCCTTTTATTAAAACCTCAACTCTTATCCCATGAGTTCAATCTCTCGTTTTCCTTTCCACTCTTCTCTGTTAGAGTCTTGTTTTCACTCATCTCTCTCGCGGTTTCTTGCCTAGATGTTGCCCTTGTAACACCCCTTTTTATTAATTAAAAGAAATGCACATATTTTGGGACACAATTTCTTAATTTTTGAAATAACTTATGGAAAGTAATTTTGAAATCAATTTCGGTAATTCTTGTGGTAAATTTTTTTTCGTAAAAATCATTTGCAAAAAAGTAAATCAAATAAATTAGGTTTGCAAAACCAATCAGATAAAATCCAATATTTTCTTTTGACGACGTGATAAATGGCGATGTTATCAAAATAATTCATGTTCATGAATATATTCAATGTAAATTATTAAACGAAGGCCTCAACCCAGGCTTTTTATGAGTAAGGCAATGTTGTTTATCAATTACAACTTTATAACCATAATAATAATAATAAAATTAAGTTATCATTTAAATGATACAAATTAAACAGAAATAATAATCATAGTAATATAAACATTGTGAAATAAATGAAGTAGTGAATAATAATATAAAATTTGATTAATGAGAACTATCTCAGTTGTCGTCAATTAAAACTAAGTACATGATATCAACCCATCAAAAGACATACAACCCATATACAAAAGAATAATAAACCAGAATAAACAGTTGATTATAGATATGTAACGAAAGTAGGATACTCATCCATAAAATACAAAAAACAAATGAATAAAACCTGTATCAAAACAATTCTAATCATTGTCCAGTTAGTTATGTATATGTACTACCCACAAACTCTACCCCCAAACTAGTGAGTATTCTCGAGCAGATCACTCTCCACTGATGCATCATCCTCAACATTTGCATCTACCATAGTCTTCAGCGGAACAGCAAGAGCCTCCACAAAAAGCTCATTGTGGGTCCAACGGCCCACGCCTAGAATGGTCACTAACCTCAGCCATGGGTCCATTGGCTAGATTAGTGTCTATCATTTGTCTTAAGTATTGGGTGTCTTCCTCCAACAAGAAGCGAATGCCAACACTAGGCCAAGAGCTCAACAATAAGCGTTACTTTAAGAGCCATTAAACACTCCACCTACAAGTTCCAATCTATCACTCAAGGTTCATTTACGAGCTTGTGCCCCGAATTCACTGTCTTGGGGTCTTTACACATCAAATTGTCGGGTGACGTCTAAGGCAACAACATTTTGGGTGGTACAAAATCGGAAGTGTTCCATCAATCTAGCCAATATGGAGCTTTGTCGGTGATGTCGAGCCAATTACATGAATCCTCCACCCTTAAAGTATCATAACTCAGCAAACTTGTTACCTCAAGTGCAAACAAGCACACTACCATATTCCATCGCGTACCCTTACGTAATGTTACCCCCTTTTATCATAGGCTAGGTTTCATCTTAGCGTCACTCCTCACTAAGTGGTTTCTTGTGCAAATTTTTGTGTTATAGGCAAGTGTTTTGAAGGCTTTCATCCTAAGTCTATCTGGGTTATCAATTATCATAAAAATACCTTGCCAAAAAATGCCTACCAACAAATGCCCACGTTATAAAAATAAACCCTTTAGAGTATCGTCATGTCGATAGGTATCACTCAAAACAATATCCACCACGAAACCTCCACATCTTCTCTCACTCATCATATTTTTTATTTTTCATTTTTCATTTTTCATAATCACAATATAATCATCATCAATCATATAGAAGAAATATGGAAGTTCCATTAGACAAACAATCATGTTTACTCTCGTAGTCGTTCATATACTTCTGGTCCGCGTATCCAAGTATCATACGTGTGGAACCACACGTCTTTCTAACGTTCATTGGTAGCTCTTTACCCATCAAGATTCATTACATAACTCGTGGAGATCAAAAATTCTCAATTCAGTTGCAATTTTTGTCCAAAGTGGTTGTTTAAACAATCAAAGAAGATTTACGCATTCATGGAGCAAAGATATATACATTTAAGCATTTTAAGCATCTAAAGAAGTGAAGAAAGAAGCAAAAGTAAGGTTATGGGGGTGTCTCACGCGAGTGGAAACTCGTCTTGCATGAGATGAAGCTCTAGGGACCTCAAAAATGTCTCTGCCACCTTGTCTCACACAAGATACACCTCGTCTCGTATCTAGTGAGGCTCTAGAGACCTTAAAAAGTCTCTAGCACATTGTCTCACATGCAATACACTCCATCTCACACAAGATTATGCTTTACAGGCCACATCTCATGTTTCTATCATTCCATCTTCAAAACGTTAGCTACCAGAGTACCCTAAAACTGAGTTTTGTCTCTCCAATGACTTGCCTACTTGCACTATTACTCTTTGTTAGGTCCCTATGAAAAATCTAGAAGGGAGTGAATAGATTCTAGTTCCCTCTTAAGGATTTTTTCAGCTATTTCAATTTTATTCCTATGCGATATTCATCTTGTATTTATTACTTTAACCAAATTTAGAATCAATATTTGTTCAGAGTTATCACAGCGGAATGATACAGGAAGATTGAAATTTTTTTCTTTCATAAACTCTTTTGAATCAAGATATACAAAAAATACATTCAGAATATGATTCATCAAAATAAAAGAGTATAAGGAATAGAGAGATTGCACGGTGAGTTTATACTGGTTCAGCTTTCGGCCTACATCCAGTCCCAATACAACAACTGTCGTTTTTGGTATTCCACTATCAACAATTTTGATCCATTGTGTCAATTACAATCAAACTGCACATACACAAAACGAAATCAAAATAAACCAATACAACAAGTTCTTTTTCAAGAACCTTTCTCCCTAACTCTTGATACCTTCAAGAATCAATCTTGAGAATCTTTTCTCAAATTCCAAAACTCTTTTTCTAGAGAATACCTTTCTCAAAGAGTTTAAACCATTCTAAATCAAAACAAAGATAAAAGATCATAATGAGTACACCGTTTGTACATGAACTGATCAACCTGTAATAAATACTTCTTTTTGAATTCTTTCCAAGTGGTGTTTATATAAAAACATTTGAAATCAAGTTGAGATGAATTTCTGATGGAGATAATCGATTACTATGGAGTGGTAATCGATTACTCCAGAGAATTTTAACCTTCTTTATTCTATCAAGCCCGTGGTAGTCGATTACTAATATATGGTAATCGATTACTACAGAGATGTTTTGGATTCCCAATTTTCAATTACTGTTGGTAGTCGATTACTTCAGTTTGGTAATCAATTACTTCTGTTATAAAACATTTTGAAACTCTCAAACCAAGTGTTCTATCACTTTAGTTTGGTTTTCCTCTTTTTCCAAAACAAAATAAGGGTTTCCAAATCACTTAGCTTGATGTCAAAGCAGATTCAAATTCTCTTAGAAGCAAAAACTAATCAAATCACAAACTCAAAGCCTAGTGTAAAACAATCAATACATTTAAGATCCTATATACACAACTATTAAAATTCAAGATTACAAATGCATCAAAATCAAAATCCAAGAGTAAGATTTCTTCATGCTTCAAGTCTAACAATCTCCCACTTTTTGGTTTTGATGTATCAAATCAAGGTGTGGTGCTAGAGATATTGTGTAGATGGCTTCGATGTTTCTTATAATATTAGTAAACCTGTGTAGCTTATCATGCTATACATCCATATGTATTATATCACTATCTATACATCATTGATTTCTCAATATTATCAGATATCAGAGATTTTTATATAACAGTTATCCATAATCAAGTGTAATTCAAGTTTCTGTTCTGCTCCCCCTACGCATAATAATACCCCCTATACATCATTGACTTTATTTTTATCACACTACGGCAAGTGTACCGGTCGTTACAAGTTTAGAAAAGATGAGTGAGGGTTGTCGAACCATAGAGACTAAATGATGAATTACCGACTACTTAACATGTTTCTCTATTAGGACGAATCAATGAATCAATCATTTGTATAAAACTGCGCGATTATGTAAAATCCAGCAATACAACATAAAACAAATAAGGAAAGCAAGTAAATGTTTAGGTTTCTGAGCAAGATAGTGAAGACAGTTAGGGAAACGGTTCATTTGATCCTTCCCTCAAGTAACTACATCCTATGTCAATTCGAACAAGAATCAATCAAATGGAGATAGAATTCGTGATACCGAAGACTAATCCTATTCCTAGGTGTTTAGTCCCTTTGAATTGCTACTATAATCCCTAATCCCTTAGGTGAAAATAGAAAGTAATTCAAGAAGCGAAACAAATGAATTCATAACATCTCATAGTATACAAATTCTATCCCTAGACTCATGCATGACTATAGTGATCTACTTCCTCTCCTAATTCAACTATCAATCTTCCAATTTTACAATTGAAATGAGATAAAAATCCTTAAGGAACAATTCAGTCCAATTCAAACACCAATATCCCTATCAACTGTTTGAATTTCGTGAATAAACATCAAGAATTAGCAATAAGCAAGAAGAGATCAATCAATTGACCGAAATTAAACTCAAATTAACATGAAGAAGTCTTTACAAGAGTTACAGAATCAAAATCCCCAATCCCTAACCTAGAAATCTAGCCTAACATGGACATAAGAAAGGAAAGAAGAGAAAAGAAACTCAAACACAAGAAGCACTCCATGAAGGTCTAGATCTTGCTTCCACAAGCTCCAAAGCTTCCGAAATCTTCGAGGTTTGATGGAGGATGGGAAGAATGAGAGTGGAAAGGAGAGAATCGTGCAGAAGAAGATTGGGGAGGGAGATCCCCTCTCTCTCCTGTATTTTCGCGCTCAAGGACCCATATATAGCCCAAGATTTGCGCCCCCTGTATAGTTAAATTGCGCCTGGGCGCATCTTGGCAGAAAAGAATGAAGATTTACGCCCTGCTTTGTCCAGATTTGCGCCTGGGCGCATCTTGGCAGAGAAAAGTGTAGATTTGCGCCCTGGCGCAATTTGACAGCAGGTGGTGAAGATTTGCGCCCTAGTTTGGCTCTGATTTGCGCCCTGGCGCATCTTGTCAGCAAGGGATGAAGATTTGTGCCCTGGCTTCCTCTAGTTTGCGCCCTGGCACAAATGCTTATGCTCCCATGGCTTAGGCTTCAATTTCCCTTCTCCTTGATGGCTTGCACTCCAAGTCTTCATCTCAGGTCTAGGAGCTTTCATTCCAAGCTTCAATTCTAGCATTCAATCCATTCCTTGCTCCTATCTCCTCTTCATTCTTTCAATAAACCTAAACATAACAAGAAAAGGATTCAAAATGACTTAAAAACACAAGAAAGACCTATAAAACTAACAAAACAACAAATCAAGGACTAACATTAAACTAACATGATATTTTCATTGTTTTCTTGTCTAAACTACAACTTTGACCTAGTAAAAACGAATGGAAATAGACTAAAAACACCTAGAAAAACATGTATAATCTAGCACTTATCAATGGCTTTGATGTTTCTTGTAATATTAGTAAACTTGTGTAGCTTATCATGCTATACATCCATATGTATTATATCACTATCTATACATCATGGATTTCTCAATATTATTAGATATCAGAGATTTTTATATAACAGTTATCCATAATCAAGTGTAATTCAAGTTTCTGTTCTGCTCCCCCTACGCATAATAATACCCAAAATTTAAAAATTCTAAATCCAAAAAATTCAAAGTTACAAGACCTATCAATCCAAGATAATAAAGCAATAATAAAGCAATAACTACCACACTACTACTACTCCCCTTATTTGGTATATCAAATAAGATTTTGAGAGGTAGAGTTGAAGTTATTAATCTGTATCATCCTGGTTGAGTCTCTCCATCATTGTTTCCATCAGATTCTTCATTTCCAGATATTGAATATCCTGATTTCTCCTGAGATCATCAATTTTCCCGTTTACTATTTCCTCTATCTCATCAAGTCTGTCTATCATGATGGACTCGAATCTTGACTTTGAAATGTATTCTCCTAACGCAAGATTGTCTTTTTCGTCCTCTTCTGCTTGTGTTCCTCCTTATGGGATTTCTGGAGGTTAGACATGCTTTTGTACTTCTCTTGATATCCAGTCATCATCAGTCTTTATCAGCCTCATCATTTTCAAGGCTTTATCACCAATGATGAGAACATCTTTGACTAACTCTCTTGTTTCATCTGTTGTATCAACCTGAAAATGTTCAATCAATCTAGAGATAAACAAAGAATATGGACATTTGTTATCAAGAAGCCTCCTAGTCTTGAGCATGTTGTCCATAATAATGTGTGTCCAGTCCATCTGAATTTCATTCTTCAGAGCTGCCATCAATATCATATCTTCTTCACTAATTTGAGCGTGATTGGCTCCTCTTGCAGCCAATATCCAGCAAACGGTGTAGTGTAGAAGCTTATCGTCTGTACTTAGGCCTCCTATGTTGTATTTCACCTTTTTGCCTTGTGCTCTCCTTACTGTCTTCTCAGCTTCCCTGCCTTGTGGATTCCTTAGCATACTCATATAGAAGGTATCCTTTTGTAGATCAAATCCTTTCTCACTAAATTTGTCTACATGTGCAATGATTCCTTCTTTCCTAATTCCAGCAAATTTGAAGAAAATGTGCGGGGTTAGTGTCATAGAAATACCCTTAATTTCAGAACTTACAGTCCTTGATGCCATGTTTGCTTTGAGATTTGAGTAGAATACTCTAACCAAGTCGGGGTAGACAAAACCTTTCAGCCCTACAAATTTCTCCAGATTTTGTTGCCTCAGATAGGTCTGGAAAGTGAAGCCTTGTTCATCAAGCCAACACAAGTCAAGAATCTTTGGTGGGACTAAATCCTTGTTAGCAAAATCAGTGTAGAATCTCGTCTCTTGGCCCTTTGATGTGAACCAACGTGTGATGGGGTTTGGCTCTGGTGGTGGAGAAGGGTTCCTCTACGGTTGAGAAGATGAAGAGGGGTTTCCCTTTCTTTTTGAAGATTCTCCTCCTTTCTTCTTTCCATAAATCTCTTCTTGAGAGTATCTGTTTGCCATCATCTTGATTCTCTTTCCTCTACCTTGGTTTTCCATGGTTGTAGTGGAAGAGAAGATATTTAGGGTTTCGTTGCAGAAGATGGTGGATTGAGAGGTGGAAGGTGAGGGGTTTCAACTTGTGTCACTTATATGAGAGAAAAAGTCCAACAGAAATTAGTCCAAGAACAAGGTAATTGATTAACCTAATGAGGATAATCGATTAAGCCGTGTTCATATATATAGAAATTGAAGAAAATCAAGCCAAATTGGTCGTGGTAATTGATTAGCTTAATCTGGTAATCGATTATTCTAGGGGGGTTTTAAAAGATTTTTAAACACTGGTGTTGTGGTAATCGATTACTGCAGTGCCATTTTTCAAAGTAATTTCATTTTTAGGCTTCGTAATTGACTATCTTGTCGAGGTAATCGACTATTTATGCCAGAAAAATCATTTGAACTAAATTTTTCATGAAATCATGTTGATCATGTATGATTGGATGAATGCAATCAATTATTAGAGTAAAAGGTTTAGTTTAGATGTTCCTCACTCAGGATGTCGAGGTTTGTTCTTAGTTTGTAAAACCTTTCCTTTGGTAATGCCTTGGTGAAGATGTCAATAAGTTGGTTTTCTATGTCGATGAATTCTATGTCACAATCTCCTTTCTCCACGTGATCGTGGATGAGATGGTGTCTGATCTCAATGTGTTTTGTTCTTGAGTGAAGGACAGGATTCCTTGTGATATTTATTGCACTTGTGTTATCGCATTTCAGGGGAATGTGATCTATCTTTAGTCTGAAATCCTCTAATTGGTGTTTCAACCAAATCGATTGAGCGCAACAGCTCCCTGTTGCCACATATTCAGCTTCTGCTGTAGATAATGCCACACATGTCTGTTTCTTGTTGTGCCAAGATATCAAGCATTCTCCAAACAGATGACATATTCCACTCGTGCTTTTCTTGTCTGTCTTCCATCCTGCAAAATTAGAATCACTGAAACTAGCAAGTAATGGTGAGGTTCCTTTTGGATACCATAAGCCACAGTTAATGGTTCCTTTAAGGTATTTAAGAATCTTTTTCACAGTCAGCCAGTGTGATTGTTTAGGTGTAAATTGGAATCTAGCACATAAGCATACATCATACATGATATTTGGTCGACTAGCAATTAAGTATAATAAAGATCCTATAAGTCCTCTATACAAAGTTGGATCCACATCAAGTTGGATCCACATCCTGACCTGATTCATCATTCCCAGGATAGGTGTTAGTAGACATAGGTACATTTGATACTTTGCAATTTAACATATCATATTTTTTCAATAGTTCATTAGTGTACTTAGCTTGGTGAATGAAGGTCCCACCCTCCATTTGTTTGACTTGGAGTCCAAGGAAGAAGCTCAATTCTCCTATCATGGACATGTCAAATTCTTCCTGCATATTGTTCACAAAATCTTCACAAAGTACTTGATTAGATGATCCAAAGATGATGTCATCAACATAAACTTGAACCAAGAAAATGTAGTTCGATTTGTTCTTGATGAACAAAGTCTTATCTACTTTACCTCTGTGAAAATCTTTTGATATGAAAAACTTACTTAGTCTATTATACCATTGCCTAGGGGCTTGCTTCAGCCCATATTAAGCCTTATTCAGTCTGTAAACATCCTCAGGCCAAGTAGTATCTGTGAAACCTGGTGGTTGAGCTACATAGACTTTGCTTCAAGTCTAGCAACTGGTGCGAAGGTTTCCTCAAAGACAACTCCTTCTTGTTGATTGTAACCTTTGGCTACCAGTCTAGCTTTGTGTCTGACTACAACTCCCTCTTTATTGAGTTTATTTTTGAATACCTATTTGGTGCCAATAACATTCATATTGCTTTTGTTTGGAACAAGTTTCCACACTTCATTCCTTCTGAACTGGTTCAATTCCTCTTGCATAGCCATGATCCAAAATTCGTTGCTTAAAGCCTCTTCAATGCTAGAGGGTTCAACTTGAGACACAAAAGCATTGTTATCACAAAGAATATTTAGGGAGGATCTAGTGGTTACTCCTCTTTGGATGTCACCAATGACATTGTCCAGAGATAAGTTTCTTAGAGCCCTCCATTCTTTTGGTTGAGTAGGCACTGGAGGTGTTTGTTCTTGCTGATGTTGTTGCTCATTTTTTGTGCTCATTTCACTTGTTTCATCATCATTACGTAGCAAACTTTCCTTTTGGGAAGTGTTAGTTTCATCAAATCTAATATGAAAGGACTCTTCTATACACAATGTCCTTTTATTAAAGACCCTATATGCTTTACTTTTATTTGAATATCCAATGAAAATGGCTTCATCAGCTTTTGTATCAAATTTTCGAAGATGATCCTTGTTGTTGTTTAAAACGAAGCACTTGCATCCAAAAGACGATGAGGATCTATTTCTAGAATATAGATATTGTTAAATCTCTTACCGACCATGAGTAGTTCATTTGTGTCTTTGCTACTTATTAGACAATGCTCACCATCAAATGATATTCTGTAATTCTTGTCGCATAATTGACTAATACTCAGAAGATTAAACTTCAGTCCATCAACCAGAAGTACATCTTCTATTACTGTGTTTGCTTTGTTCCCAATTGTATCGAAACCAAGGATTCTACCTTTGTTGTTATCTCCATACATAACTGGTCTTGTCTCTCTTGGTGTAAAGGTGCTAAGATTTCTTTTGTCACCTGTCATATGCCTTGAACAGTCGCTGTCTAAGTACCGAATTGAGTTCTTGTTGTTCAGGTTTTCCTACAAGAGAGAAGAGTTCATTGTTTAAATCAGAAACCTTTTGATTTAATAAAAAGATTTCCTTTTTCAAAATTTTGTTTTCCTTTTCAAATGTTTCAGCTTCTTTATAAAGTTCACAAAAGGTTGTGTGCAATTCATAATAATCACCCATAACAGTATTTGAATCACTTACCTCACTAGATGACTTGACCATTAAGCACAAATTTGCTTCCTCTGTTTCACTTTCTGATGTTGAAGAAGTGTCATTTTCATCCCAAGCTATGAAAGCTCTCTTCTTCTTGTTCTTATCTTTTCTGAACTTTCCTTCATTCTCAATCTTTCTTACTTCAATGACGTTACTTCTTTTTAGGTTAGGATAGTATGATTTGTATTGTCCAATTTTTCCGCATTCATAGCATGTAACCTTGACCAAAGTGTTATCTTGTCTCTTGAATCCTTTTCTCTGTTGGTCGAACTTTCTTTTAGAGTTCTTCCTCATGAACTTCTTAAATTTTTTGACCACTAGATTCATGTGATCTTCTTGTGATTCACTTTCTTCTTCAGAGGTTTCAGATTCAGTTTCTGTATTTTCCATTTTAAAAGCGATTCATTTTGCTCTCTTGTCCTTCTGTTCCTCATCTGTCATGCGAGTCATATCCATCTCATACTCTCTCAATTTACCGAACAGCTTTGCACTTGACATTGCAGCTAGATTCTTTGATTCTGTTATCGCTGTCACTGTTGGTTGCCACTTTCTATTCAGAGATTTCATAATTTTGACATTCACTTATTCTTCAATGAAGTTCTTGCCAAGTCCATTAAGATGATTGACTATATGTGTGAAGCGTTTTTGCATATCCATTATGGATTCGCCTTGAGACATTCTAAAAGTTTCATATTCCTGGATGAATGTGTTTTTTCTTTCTCTTCTAACTTCAGTTGTGCCTTCATGAGTTACCATGATGAGTTCCCATGCTTCTTTTGCCGTAGAACATGCTGATATTCTAAAAAACTCATCAGAATTCTGGGCAGAATATATAATGTTTAAAGCCTTAGCATCGTTTTCAGACCTCTTAATCTCATCTACATCCCAGCTCTCAAAGGGTTTTTCTATATCATTCTCATTCACCATATAAGTTGGGACTTTATAATCTGTCACCACACTTGTCCAGATGCTTCTATGAATAGATTCCATAAAGATTTTCATCCGAACTTTCCAGAACGGATAGTTATCACCGCAGAATAATGGAGGTCTATTTATAGATGCTCCTTCAGTAAAGGGTAAAAGATTACAAGCCATTCCAGGGAACCTATGGATGGAATACTAGATTATCTTACTAGTTTTGGCTCTGATACCAATTGTTCGTCCCTATGCAGAATCTTGTATTTATTACTATAACCAAATTTAGAATCAATATATGTTTAGAGTTATCACAACGGAATGATAAAGGAAGATTGAAATCTTTTTCTTTCACAAACTATTTTGAACCAAGATATACAAAATATACATTCAGAATATGATTCATCAAAATAAAAGAGTATAAGGAATAGAGAGATTGCACGGTAAGTTTATACTGGTTCAGCTTTCGGCCTACATCCAGTCCCAATACAACAACTGTTGTTATTGGTATTCCACTATCAACAATTTTGATCCATTGTGTCAATTACAATCACACTGCACATGCACAAAACGAAATCAAAATAAACCAATAAAACAAGTTCTTTTTCAAGAACCTTTCTCCCTGACTCTTGATACCTTCAAGAATCAGCCTTGAGAATCTTTTCTCAAGTTCCAAAACTCTTTTTCTAGAGAATACCTTTCTCAAAGAGTTTAAACCATTCTAAATCAAAACAAAGATAAAAGATTAGAATGAGTACACCTGTTTTACATGAACTGATCAACCTGTAGAACAATGTAAATGCTTCATTTCATCAAAGACTATTCATCTCTTGAGAAAGCTTTTTGAATCATTTTGAAATCTTGGAGAAAAATGTTAAGAACAAAAAATGTTCTCAAAAACTTTGTTTCAGCTCTTCTTTCTCTTTTCAAAAATCAAAGATTACTTCTTTTTGAATTCTTTCCAAGTGGTGTTTATATTAAAACATTTGAAATCAAGTTGAGATGAATTTCTGATGGGGATAATCGATTACTATGGAGTTGTAATCGATTACTCCAGAGAGTTTTAACCTTCTTT
Organism: Hylodesmum podocarpum; assembly: GCA_026586105.1. Classification (NCBI taxonomy): domain Eukaryota; kingdom Viridiplantae; phylum Streptophyta; class Magnoliopsida; order Fabales; family Fabaceae; genus Hylodesmum; species Hylodesmum podocarpum. The sequence continues at coordinate 256,136 of JALJEV010001435.1, read as the reverse complement.
GTTCTATCAAGCTCGTGGTAGTCGATTACTAATATATGGTAATCGATTACTACATAGATGTTTTGGATTCCCAATTTTCAATTACTGTTAGTAGTCGATTACTTCACTTTGGTAATCAATTACTTCAGTTATAAAACATTTTAAAACTCTTAAACCAAGTGTTCTATCACTTTAGTTTGGTTTTCCTCTTTTTCCAAAACAAAATAAGGGTTTCCAAATCACTTAGCTTGATGTCAAAGCAGATTCAAATTCTCTTAGAAGCAAAAACTAATCAAATCACAAACTCAAAGCCTAGTCTAAAACAATCAATACATTTAAGATCCTATATACACAACTATTAAAATTCAAGATTACAAATGCATCAAAATTAAAATCCAAGAGTAAGACTTCTTCATGCTTCAAGTCTAACACTCTTTTTACTTATTACCACAATATTTCTAAGTGTTTTATAAGTGTCCCCATTGTTTTAGGGTATGTTAATCTAATGAGAACCACAATCCAACAGGAAACTAGCATGATGATGCACATGATTCACAAAGGAGGCATAAACACTTGAGAAAATGAAGAACGTCACGATCAAAATAATGAACCAATTTCAACAAACCAATACCCATAGTACAACACTACAAGTGGGTTCATTTATGTGACATCAACTGGACAATGAATTTCACACCATTCTAGCAACTTTAAAGTTCATCCACATCTTTTCATTTCATCAATTCAGTGTCAAACCAAGGATTATCATTTGGGAAAAATTCTAAATTTCCCATAACAGTTAGGCACACACAAACATGAGCTTCACTATTCAATTGTCAATTTCATAAAATGAAGTCCTTAAGTTTATACATACTCCTAGATTTCGTTTAGGATTATTTCAATCACATAAGGCATCCTTGCAACTTGGAAAAACAAAGCACACACAATCTACCCAAATTTTGCCTAATTTTCCAAATCACATTTTACATATCTTCATATCAATTTTGGTTCATAATGCAACAAGTCACATAATCATATTTTCGTTCTAAATCACATTTATACTCGCACACATATATAGCATGTTCCATCCTACCTAAAACCATTCAATTTTACCATTTCATTTCCAAATTTCATTAAATCAATTTCTTAAGTTTGGACATACTTTTAACTTTCATTTTGATTCCTTCAATCCCTATATCATTTCCTTGCAACTCCCAAAGTAGAGCATATGCCACCAACACAAAATTCAAACCCATATTCATCTTGAAACACGTTTAACCCACAATATTTGCATCATTACTAACCTATAACATGACATACACATGTAATGCAATTCCATTCACCAAAAACATTGTATCTATATTTTTCCATTAACACTGATGTAAAAATCTGCATAAAAACTAGCCAATGGTCCACAACTTACTCACACTACATATTTTCACATATGTCAATAAGAATTCCAATTTTACTCAAGGAATCATTTTTTCGTTTCCACAAACTCACACACACCATCCATAACAAGGGATTTCATACCTACACAACGAAAGGAAGCTACATTCTCACAAACTCACACACCTTATCAGTCTTGATTTTAGTCTTTTAAGGTTTCTCTACATTCTCATTGTTAGGGTACTCATGTTATGACTTAATGTTTGGTCCTTTTTATTGAAGTTCATCCTTTTCCGAGCATTCAAGCTAGTTCCTTCATGTTCCAGGCCATTCTCCATGGTCTTGCAAAGGTCTCATGAGCATGGGTTTAAAGCCAACTGTTTTATGAGTTCAATCTATCCACAGTGTTTCTCTCATTTTTTTTAGTTATTATGTTCTCATTTTGATCATTTTAGAAATAAACCACACTCAATAACTCTAGCCACCACTCTAGGATTCTGGCCACAAAAGAAAACAAGTAAGAGAAAAAGAAAACATATAGAACACATAAGCAATCCACTCTTGAAGACAAGAACTCCCCATACATTAACAATAGAGCTTATGGGTGTGCATTTGAAAAGTGAAGGTAATCTTTCAAGCTCGTGGGTGGCTTTGTTTCTGCACAATGGTGGTGTGGTGGTGGCGCAATAGTAACACGATGGCGACAACATGGTGGTGTGCTCGAGCTGGGTAGAGGAAGAAGAAGAGAAGGTTGGTGGTGGAGAAGAAGAAAAGACAAAATGAGAGGGAAAGCGTGGATGAGAGTGGGAATGTTAGAGAAATAGAAAACTATGGGAAAAAAGAGAGAGTGTAGGAGGACCTGAATAGTAAAAGCAAAAAGAAAACTGTTTGGGCCATTTGCCATAGAGAACCTCAAATATCACTGTTTTAGTTTCTTTGAGTTCCCGATTTCTCCCAAAACTGTGTTTTATATTTTAATGTTGTGAAATTTATTATTACCCTTTCTTTAATTTTTATTTAGTACATTGTTCTTAAAATTATTATTATAGTTAATGATGAATCATTATTTTGATCAATTTCTCTGCATTTAATACATCATATTACAACATTATTAATGGTCAATTAGCATGATTTAGTGCATTTAAGAGTTTGGGCTCATTTGGGCCTTAAGTGCTTATTTTTGTTCTAATTCGTTAAAATTTCCAGTTTTGACAAGGTTCACTAAAAAAGGCATAACTCTCACTACAGAACTCTGTTTGAGCTCCATTTTATGTCAAATTAAAGAGGACTGAAAGAACTACAAAATCTATGAAGACATGAAGAGCCAATTAGGACCGCATCTGGGGTGAAAATTGCCTTGAAAGTGACGCACGAAATTGATGCGGGAATTCCAGCGTGAAGAATTAGTGTAGGCCCATTTCAAATCATATAATTGGACCATTTAAATGTTTGCATTGGGTGGGCTTCGAACCCTGCACCCTAAGTCACTTAAAGTCATGTGACTAGCACATGACTCACTTATTATAAATACCCCAATTCAGAAAATTGTAGACACTTTTTACCTTTCAATCAATTTCAATTTTCGGCATTGTTTTTTTTTTCCTTTCAAGTCGCTTTGCTAGGGTTTTCAGGTTTGCCATTCCAATTCTCGTTCTCTCTCCCTTCTTGCAATTTAATTCTTCTAATATGCAATCCCAATTTATACTTAGTCTAATTTCAATTATGCGCAACAAATTTCTTCAACCAATTCGATCTCAATAGGATCCCTAATTTCCTTAGGTTCTCTGTTTTCAATTGCATAAGTACTCGTTTTGGATTCTATAATTTTAATTCCATTATGTTGATTAATATTTTGGATTTAGATTGTTGATTCTGTCATTGTTGATTGATAATGAATGCAGAGAACTAATTATATGATTCGGAACCAAGTTGTGTGCTCTCATGCGATTGTGTGAGTTTAAAGGCCACCAAGTGTTCGATGATAATTCTCTAAGATCTTAGAGCGCTAGTTCAGTGTTGACATGCAGAGATCTCGGTTTCAATGCACTGCATAGATGAGTGTCTTTATTTTGTTGAACCAATGAGAGAAATTGGGATCTGACAGAGATCGGATTGGTGCCTTTTAATAATTTATTAATTGCTTTTTAATTATTGTTTAATTACTGTCATTGGTTAATTTTTACTATTTAATTGCCTTTAATTTTTCCTCTACACAAAAACCCCCAAAATTGCATTTAAAATTTTGGCTATAGAGAAGTAACAAAGTATTTCGTAGGGAAACGATCCGAGTCCACTATTACTGCAAAGTAGTAGCTAGGCTTTGGTATTATTTGACGCACGTTCGGCGCGTGTGCCAAATTTGGCGCTGTTGCCGAGGATTGCTTTGTTAATTCTCATTGTTTATATGCATTTTTTTTTATTTTGTTTTTATTATTAGACTTAGGATAGGTTAGGTTACATTTAATAAGTTCAATAAATTTTAAAAAAATCATTTGATACTGTTTTGCAATTTATTTTGGTCATTTGGTGCATACTGACAACAATTTAGAGCTGAGTGCTGTGAGATACTACTGTTAGTGCTATTGATGCTATTTTTACTATTATTGTTAGCTTTTGATGCATGAACACTAGAAGTAGAAGTACTGATTTGAATGCATTAAATCCTGAACCTGAGAGAATCATTCGTAATAGTAGGAGTGCACGTAACAGGAATATTATACCTACTAAAAATATTGCAAATATGGATAATAGAACTCTTAAGGAATTGTACGCTCTCTGATGTCAATTACCACCCTTGTGCATTGAATATCCCGAACTTGATCTTGACTTTAAGTTAAAATCTGGATTAATCCATCTTTTGCCTAAGTTTCATGGCTAGCGGTGAAGATCCCCATAAGCATCCAAGGAGTTCCATGTAGTGTGTAGCACTATGAAGCCCCACGAAATTGATGAAGAGCACATTAAGTTGAGGGCCTTCCCATTTTCACTTGATGGGAATGCTAAGGACTGGTTGTACTACCTGCAACCAACAGTTATTAGGAGTTGGGGTGACATGAAACGCATCTTTTTGGAGAAATACTTCCCAGCTTCTAGAGCTGCACCCATCAGAAAGGAGATTTGTGGAATTAGACAAGCTAATGGGGAGAACTTGCATGAGTACAGGGAGAGGTTCAAGAGACTGGTCTCTAGCTGCCCTCATCATCAGATCACAAATCAACTACTTATTGTGTATTTTTATGAGGGACTCTTACCCATGGACCGCAACATGGTAGACGCTGCAAGTGGAGGTGCTTTGGTGGATAAGACCCCAACCGTAGCTGAGAAACTTATTTCTAACATGGCTGCAAATTCCCAACAGTTTGGCACCAGAAGCAACAGTGTATACCATGTTCAGTCCATACCATCTAGTAGATCAGCCTCTACACCTGCACCATCACATTCCCCATATGCAGATCAACAGATTCTGACCAACAAATTGGATGAGCTCACCTCTTTGGTCGACGGTTAGCGATGATGACGACAATGACAACGTAGCAAACTGACCCCGCCGAGCGCAAATTGTGGTATATGTTCTGATCCCTATCATTCTACTGATGTTTGTCCAACCTTGCAGGAAGGGTACCGGCGGGACCTCTACCGTAGCAAATTGAGTGTTCCCTGGGAGACCTCGAGAATAATCCTTACTCCAACACCTATAACCCTGGTTGGAAGGATCACCCCAATTTGAGATGGGGAATCGGAACAAAAACCAACAATTTCATGTCCCAAGCAATCGGCGGCAAACATTGGCGGCCTCAATGTATAATAGGCGGTCTCGGCGGATTGGCAACCCTCCAACAATCAATACGAGACCTCCCTTTCAAAGAACAAAGGGAGCCACCACAACCTGCACCTCGGCGGGCTTCCGGTGGCCCTTCCTTGGAGGAGTTGATGAAGCAAATGGCCACTAATAGCTTGCAGTTTGCGAGATGATCGAGGCCACCATTCAGAGCCTGCAGACACAGATTGGCCAACTGGCTAATGCTATTAATCAGAACCAGTCCCCTGCATCCTCATCCTCTACCTTGCCTTCTCAGACTGTGCCAAATCCGAACTCACATGACAAGAATGTGAGTGCCATTACCTTGAGATCTGGGAAGCAAGTTAACCCACCTGATAGGCTACCCAATGAACCGCCACCACCTACAGATAAAAGTACTGCACATGCAGACACATCTGAGTCCATTCCTCCCCCTACAGTCCCTTTTCCTCAAAGACTTTCCCATTCAAAGAAATTAGCCGAGTTAGCATTGGAGAAGGAGATACTTGACACCTTCCGCAAGGTGGAGGTCAACATTCCCCTCTTGGACGCAATCCGCCAAATCCCTAAATATGCAAAGTTTCTGAAAGAATTGTGCACCAACAAAAGGAAGCTAGCAAGCCATGAGCGAGTTAGTCTCAGCAAGAATGTGTCTGCACTCATTCAGCCCATGCCACCAAAGTGCAAGGATCCAGGGACGTTTTCTGTTCCTTGTATTATTGGAAATTATAAATTCGATGATTGCATGTTAGATTTAGGAGCTTCTATTAATGTCATGCCTACATCTGATTTTAAGTCTCTAGGATTAGGACCTCTGAAAGCTACTGGTGTTGTGATACAGTTAGCTAATAGGAGTAATGCACACCCTGCTGGTTTAGTTGAAGATGTTTTAGTTAGGGTGAATGAATTAATTTTTCCTGCTGATTTCTATATTCTTGAGATGGAGGGTGAATTAGGTTGTAGTAGCTCACCCATTATTCTTGGTAGACCTTTCCTGAAAACAGCTAGGACTAAAATTGATGTGCATTCTGGTACCATGTCCATGGAGTTTGGTGATAGCATTGTTAAATTTAATATTTTTGATGCCATGAGACAACCTAGGGAAGAACATTCTGTTTTGAGAATAGATGTTATTGATGACATGATAGATGAGTTTTTGGAATCTATGCATGATACTTGTATGGTTGATGATTCATCTTGTGGGATTGATTTGAAATTATCTGATGCATCTATTTTGAGTTGTGATTGTGATACTCATTCTTGGTGCCATGTTTGTACTGATTATCCTGATATGCCCATGTGTGAGTATGTTATAGTTGTTGCATCTGAATTGAGTTCATCTGGTACTGATATCTCTGCATTGAAGTTTATGGTTGACGTGAACAGTGAAGTCAGTCTTAATTCTGATTCTGGATATAATGCTTTGTATGGACTGCCTAAAGCTGCTTCTCACCCATCTGATCATTTTGTAGGTACCACTAGCTCAACTGAGTTGCTCAACTATGCCACTGTCAGACCTTCTATTGAGCAACCACCTGAGCTAGAACTCAAGACACTTCCTGAGCATCTCAGATATGTATACTTAGAGGAGGATCAGAAGCTACCAGTAATCATAGCCCAGAACCTTTCATCTGATCAAGAAGCCAAATTGCTTGATGTTCTGAGGATACACAAGAAGGCGATTGGATGGACCCTTGCAGACATCCCTGGTATTAGCCCCACAACTTGCATGCATCGGATATTATTGGAAGATGAAGCTAAACCAGTTAGACAGCCTCAGAGAAGACTTAACCCACTTATTCTGGATGTTGCGAAGAAAGAGGTCACTAAGATTCTTCAAGCTGGCATTATATACCCGATCTCTGATAGCCAGTGGGTAAGTCCAGTTCAAGTTGTACCAAAGAAGTCCGAGTAACAAAGTGGTGGTAAATGAGAAGAATGAGTGATACCCACGAATCGAAACAGGTTGGAGAGTCTGCATTGATTATAGAAGACTCAACCAGGCTACTCGAAAAGATCACTATCTCTTACCTTTTATTGATCAGATGCTTGAGCGTTTAGCTGGTAAATCTCATTATTGTTTTCTGGATGGTTTTTCAGGTTACTTCCAGATCCACATAGCACCAGAGGACCAGGATAAAACTACTTTCACATGCCCCTTCGGAACTTATGCATACAGAAGGATGCCTTTTGGACTCTGCAATGCACCTGGCACCTTTCAGAGGTGCATGGTAAGCATCTTTTCTGATTTCTTGGAGGAGTGTATGGAAGTATTCATGGATGATTTTTCTGTCTATGGTTCCTGTTTGATGATTGCACTGAGTAGTCTAGCAAAGGTTTTGAATAGATGCATTGAAAGCAATCTCGTGTTGAATTATGAAAAATGTCATTTCATGGTCGAGTCTGGTATTGTATTAGGGCATGTAATTTCTAAGAAAGGAATTGAGGTAGATCCTGCTAAGATAGAAGTTATTTCTGCTTTGCCTTACCCCGCCTCTGTGCGAGAAGTTCGCTCTTTTCTTGGCCATGCAGGTTTCTAGCGGAGATTCATCCAAGGCTTCAGCCACATAGCCCAGCCTCTCACCACCTTACTTCAACATGATGCGGATTTTCTCTTCACTGACTCATGCAAGGATGCTTTCAATCAACTTAAGAAGTGCTTGACCACTGCTCCTATCATCCAACCACCGGATTGGACCCTTCCATTTGAGTTGATGTGCGACGCTTCCAACTATGCAGTTGGTGCAATCCTAGCTCAGAGGCGAGATAGAGCTCCCCATGTCATTTCTTATGCCTCCAAGACCTTGGACTCAGCACAGTCCAATTACACCACTACAGAGAAGGAGCTTTTAGCTGTTGTATTTGCCTTAGATAAATTTCGGTCTTACTTGTTAAATGCTAAGATTGTTGTTTTTACTGATCATGCAGCTTTAAAGTTCCTTCTGAAGAAGGCAGATGCCAAGCCCAGACTCATCAGATGGATGCTTCTGCTCCAAGAATTTGATATTGAGATTAAGGATAGAAGCGGAGCTCAGAACTTGGTGGCTGATCACCTTAGCCGCATCCATCTGCCTACCTCACTCTCCCCCATTGCGGATAATTTTCCAGATGAGCAGCTTTTACTGCTGCAAGGTAAATTCTCATCCCCTTGGTATGCTGACATTGTAAATTATCTGGTTGTTGGTTTAATTCCTGGAGATTTCACTAGGGCTCATGCATTGAAACTTAAAAGTGATTCTAAACATTATGTATGGGATGATCCCTATTTGTGGAAATTTTGTAGTGACCAGATTATTAGGAGATGTGTGCCTGAGTATGAGTTTGCATTTGTTCTTGCCTTCTATCATGTTTTTGCTTGTGGTGGTCATTTTGGACCTAGGAGGACTGCTAGGAAAGTGTTAGACTCTGGACTATTTTGGCCTTCTTTATTTCATGATGCTTATGAATATTGCAAATATTGTGATAAGTGTCAGAAAATAGGAAATATTTCTCATAGATATGAGATGCCTCAGCAACCCATATTATTTTGTGATATTTTTGATGTTTGGGGCATTGATTTCATGGGACCATTTCCTATTTCATTCGGGTTTACTTACATCCTGCTCGCTGTTGATTATGTCTCTAAATGGGTTGAGGCGAAAGCCACTAGGACTGACGATTCTACTGTTGTAGTAGATTTTGTTCGTTCCCATATATTTTGCAGGTTTGGTATTCCCAGGGCCATCATCAGTGACCAGGGTACACATTTCTGCAACCGAAGCATGGACCTTTTACTGAGGAAATATGGAGTACTCCATAAGGTTGCCACTGCTTACCACCCGCAGACTAACGGACAAGCTGAGATCTCTAACAGGGAGATCAAGCTCATTCTACAGAAGACTGTGGGTTCCAACAGGAAGGACTGGAGCAAGTGTTTGGATGACGCTTTATGGGCCTACCAAACTGCTTACAAGACCCCGATTAGGATGACTCCTTACAGGCTGATCTATGGTAAGGCCTACCACCTCCCTGTGGAACTTGAGCACCGTGCTTTCTGGGCAGTCAAGCGGTGTAATATGGACTTGGACCAATCTGGAGCAGAGAGGAAACTGCAACTCTAAGAGTTAGAGGAGCTGAGATTGGAGGCTTATGAAAGTTCACGCATATATAAAGAGAAAACCAAAGCCTTCCATGATCGGCAAATCCTTCATAGGGAGTTTTCAGTTGGACAGAAAGTTCTTCTCTTTAATTCTCGCCTCAAGCTTATGCCTGGTAAACTTAAATCTAGATAGGATGGTCCATTTGTGATTACTAATGTTTTTCCCTTTGGTGCAGTTGAACTTAAAGATGATCGAACGGGGAATACATTCATGGTGAACGGGCAGCGCTTAAAGCACTATCATGAGAGCTCCATCAAGTAGCCCGCAGAGCAGGAGATTGTCACACTTGCAGACACACCGCCACTTTGAGCGGCCGAGGGAGTTTTCTTTTCTCCTTCCACTCTTTTCCGTTATGTTTTCATTCATTTCCTATCTTTCCACCTTCTTTAATTAGGATTAATTAGGATTTCCATGCTTTGTTTCATTTTATTTTTCTGAATTGGAGATTTTGTGATTTTGGTGTGATTATTAGTACATCTGCATTATGGTTTATATGTTGAGAATCTGAACTGGAATCTGAGCTGAGTTAATTTCTTTTTATTATTTTGTGGTATTGATATATTCCTCTGATAGATGTTGGACTAGTTGGTATGAATTGGTTATGTATTGTTTCTGATAAGTATTTGACAATATTGAACTTGTGAGTCTTTGGGCCTATTTTGAATGGATTCATCTGCATGTCATTCCCTTTCTTTCGGTGTGATATATGCCATTAGTGGATGTCATTTTTCAGAACTTGCTTTTATTCTTTTCAAAGCTGCATCTTATCACTTAGTGCATGATCATGATTGAGGCATTCAGCTTATTTTCCCCACTTGACCAAATAGTCTACCTTGCATTTTATCCCTTGTTAGCCCTTTTCATACCAAATCATTTCTTTCACTACCTATATTACAAGCCTTAAGAGTAAAACAATGTTGTCCTAATTTCGAGATATTGAGTTAATTGTTCATCTTTTGGTTATGTGAAGCGAGATAAGTGTAAGGGTGTCTGCTCGGACGTGCGAAAAAATAAGTGTGGGGGTGGAATATTGCAATTAATATGATTTGGGTCCGAGTTTGAACCGATACATTTTGGTTGCTTTTTGACCAGCACACTCATGTAAATGTTATCTTAGTACTATTTTGCTATTTGAGATTGATATGGGTGAAAAAGAAAAATAAGTACTAAAAAAAAATTGAAAAAAAGACAAGAAAAAAAATTAGAAAAAATATATGGAAAAAGAAAAAGAAATAAGAGCAAAATAGCAAAATTTTAATCAATAAGTGTGCAAAATGAGTTGAGTACTTAAGCAGTTGTTGAAATAACAACTTTGCAGATTTATTATGTAATTTTGATATCTTTTGTAATCTGTTGATGTTGATTTCAATATCTCAGTGAAATAGTAGTCACTTGACCAAATTTATCAAACCTTTATCCTTGCCCCCATTACATCCTTTGCAAGTCCTCTTGAATCATGCATGACTCGTGATTGTTGGTGGTAGAGAGCTAGAGTGATTGCAAGCCTATGGTAAAATGATGTTCACTTTAATGGTTTGAGAGTAAACACTTGTCTGATACACTTGAGAGTTTGAGTGATACACTTCTGGTGAGGTCATTGCTTATAATTAACTTACATGATTAATTCACTGTCTGATTAGTACTATCTGAAGCAGGAATTATTTAATACTGTAATCTGTAATTATTGGATTGATTGTGCTCTGATCGCTATGTTCAGTTCTGAGGCATTGATAACTATTTTGTAGAGTATGAAATAACTTAAACCAGATGAAATTTTGCATCCGATTTAACATTTTCATTAGGACTTAGTTTTGCCTAGGAGTGCAAAAGGATAAGTGTGGGGGAATTTGATGAATCATTATTTTGATCAATTTCTCTGCATTTAATACATCATATTACAACATTATTAATGGTCAATTAGCATGATTTAGTGCATTTAAGAGTTTGGGCTCATTTGGGCCTTAAGTGCTTATTTTTGTTCTAATTCGTTAAAATTTCCAATTTTGACAAGGTTCACTAAAAAAAGCATAACTCTCACTACAGAACTCTGTTTGAGCTCCATTTTATGTCAAATTAAAGAGGACTGAAAGAGCTACAAAAGCTATGAGACATGAAGAGCCAATTCGGACCGCATCTGGGGTGAAAATTACCTTGAAAGTGACGCATGAAATTGATGCGAATTCCAAATGTGAAGAATTAGTGTAGGCCCATTTCAAATCATATAATTGGACCATTTAAATGTTTGCATTGGGTGGGCTTCGAACCCTGCACCCTAAGTCACTTAAAGTCATGTGACTAGCACATGACTCACTTATTATATATACCCCAATTCAGAAAATTGTAGACACTTTTTACCTTTCAATCAATTTCAATTTTCGGATTGCTTTTTTTCCTTTCAAGTCGCTTTGCTAGGGTTTTCGTGTTTGCCATTCCAATTCTCGTTCTCTCTCCTTCTTGCAATTTAATTCTTCTAATATGCAATCTCAATTTATGCTTAGTCTAATTTCAATTATGCGCAACTAATTTCTTCAACCAATTCGATCTCAATAGGATCCCTAATTTCCTTAGGTTCTCCGTTTTCAATTGCATAAGTACTCGTTTTGGATTCTATAATTTTAATTCCATTACGTTGATTAATATTTTGGATTTAGATTGTTGATTCTGTCATTGTTGATTGATAATGAATGCAGAGAACTAATTATATGATTCGGAACCAAGTTGTGTGCTTTCATGCGATTGTGTGAGTTTAAAGGCCACCAAGTGTTCGATGATAATTCTCTAAGATCTTAGAGCGCTAGTTCAGTGTTGACATGCAGAGATCTCGGTTTCAATGCACTGCATAGATGAGTGTCTTTATTTTGTTGAACCAATGAGGGAAATTGGGATCTGACAGAGATCGGATTGGTGCCTTTTAATAATCTATTAATTGCTTTTTAATTATTGTTTAATTACTATCATTGGTTAATTTTTACTATTTAATTGCCTTTAATTTTTCCTCTACACAAAAACCCCCAAAATTGCATTTAAAATTTCGGCTATAGAGAAGTAACAAAGTAATCCATAGGGAAACGATCCGAGTCCACTATTACTGCAAAGTAGTAGCTAGGCTTTGGTATTATTTGACGCACGTTCGGCGCGTGTGTCAGTTAACTTTTTCTAATTTTTTACTTTCTTGAATTAATAAGATTATTATCACTAATCATTCTTAATTTAGTTTGTATCAACATTTGATATCATATTTGAAGTTATTGTGCACCTATGGCCCAATTTTACAAAGTAAGTGGCAAAATGATCATTTTTCCCTAACTTTAAAAACAAGAACATGATCATAAAAATATTTACTAATTACCTTCAATCATGTATTTTGAATTTATTAAACACTTTTAGCTAAATTTTATAAAATGGTAGTAAAATGACCATTTTTCCCCTACTGCCAAAATAAGGGTGTTACATTCCTACGTTGTCATCTTGTTTTTGTGTCGTTGTGACCTCAGTCTCTCATTCGGTTGACCTAACCATAGTGGTCTCTCTTTTTGGTTACCCTCTCCAAAGTCTCTCCTTTACTGTTTCGGTTGCACTCATTGTGTCGTTTTAGTTGCCCTCGATGTGCCATTTTGATTTCCCTCTTTGCAATCTATCATTCCATATGTATTTGTTGCGTTGTTCCTGTTACCCCAGCCATGTCGATCAATAGGTACTTCTTCTTTTCAATTTTCTTGCGATATTTTAAATATTGTTGCATTATAGTTAACATTATTCTATTTGTCGTAATTCTTAATTGCTCTATGTTTCTTATAGTAGGATCTTTTTAATTTTTTTATTATGATTGTGTTCTGGCCTAGAATGCAAACAAGGTTGCTTGGATTGTATGAGAGTTTCTCACTTTAAACTTGACATCATCAGTTTCCGTTGCCATAACTACATCGTTTTGGTTGCCCTCTCTGTGTTCTATCATTCTAGTTGCCCTTGTCGCGTTGTTCTGATTACCCTAGCCATGTCGTTCAATAAGTACTTCTTCTTTTCTATTTTCTTGCAATTTTTTATATATTGCAGCATCATAGTTGACATTATTCTATTTTCCGCAATTCTTAACTGCTTTACGTTTCATATTAGTAGGATGTTTTTAATTTTGATATTATAATTGTGTTCTCGCATAGATTGCGAAAATGGTTGCTTGGATCGTATGAGAGTTTCTCACTTTAAACTTGACATCATTAGATTTTTTTTAGTTAGGGTCAAAAAGAATCTCATCAAATTTTTTATCATTTTTTTTTATAATGACTCTATGTTATTCTTACTTCATTTGTTTTTTGAAAAGGCTCTTGATACAACTTGAAATTTAGGTTGAGTTTTAATCATTATGCATCAAGTTGTGGTGACAGGGAACTAATTTAAGGCCCCTGCATCAGTTTTGTTACTAGTATTTTGCCTATAAAGAATGAACTCTAGAAACTTATAGGTTATCTTCTATTGTTTATGAAACTTCCCATAGGTATGAGGCACTTACTAGGAATGACATATTGGTTCTACAACTTAGATTATGTGCAAGTATCAATTTGCACAGGCTTAAAGGATGTTTGTCGGAAGGTTCTCTTCTCCTTTGTTTAAGTCTTCTTCGCAGTTAACTATTGAAGAGTCACCAGTTTATATTACTAGAGTTTCAAATACTTTATGAATCAAGAAACAATTTGAAAAAGCATCTATACATACCATGAATCAATATATAATTTAATATACTATCAATAAAAAATCATATGTTTTACATGTGAAATGTGCCAATGTGTCATGTGTGATTTTGAATTACTTATAATTTAAAAATAATTATTTATACAAGTAATTATTGTTCATAAGTTACATAACTTTATATTAAATATAGGAGGGAGAACATCCATTGAATTATTACAAAGTGTTGTCATGGATTCAACTATCAACTTGTGGCTTGCCTTAACAAATCATGATGACTGCAAAACAGATAAGGCCAACCTCATTTCTTCTGCTCCATGGTGGGTACCAAAATCATCTTTTAAATTGTTGAATGTTTTAATCATAATTGCAGTGCAGGAAACACTTTTGAGTCGTTGCCAATGACTATAAACATGTCGCCTACAAGGTAAAGATCTCATACCCTCTTCAGTAGGGTGCTCCTAGTTTTGATGTTAGTCATGCTTCTGGATTGATTGTTGTTGCTTTAATCTCCTTAATTGAGGTAATAAATAAGACAAACTTATATGCAATCTTTTATTTATTTTTTATGCATTGAGGGGTCTAGCTCAATTAATTGAATAGAATGCATTAGTTATGGTAAATTTCTTGACATTTGTATTTCTTTTCTATTGATAAAAAATGAAACTTTTTGTGTTGTATTTTGATAAAAAAAAAAAGTTAAAGTTTTATCTCTATAATTGGCATAATAAAAGTTCTTATCAAGAAACTATATCTAAATTTTGTCCCAATATATATTTACTAATGGAAAATCAAATGTGGTGATTCTAGATATATATGGTTTTGAATCATTCAATGTATGTTTAAATTAAATCTTATCTACCTTTTTATATTTATTTCGCAATTTTCATCCAGTTTGCATAAGAAAGTATTTTGGCTCTATTGATTTTATTCATTTTATGCTTGTAGAGGAATAATTTTGAACAGTTCTACATAAATGATGCAAATGAGAGATTACAGCAACACTTCAATCATCATTTATTCAGTTAGATTAGGAGGTATGGACCTGCAGAGTTTGAATGCTTAAACAAGTATTGAATGTCATAAAGTGATTAAATGAATGAAAATATTGAATACCTTTGAAAGCTAAATATTTGCTTGTTCTTGTTGATTATTTTCAATAACATATTCAAGATGGCATTAACAGGACTACAGTTGAATTTGAAGACAACCAACACTGCCTTAATCTTTTTGAGAAGGTAGAAAATTTCTTTGTGCCCTTACCCATTTTCTTCATAGTCTCTAGTATGCTTGTTAATTGAATGATTTCCGTGGGAAGCAAATATGAGCTAATTGGTTAAACTATAATAGGATGGTAGTGTTTATATACTCAATGTTTGTCATATCATCATTGTCTTGTATGTATTGACACCATGCAATGTTAAAGAAACACAATTGTTAATTTTTAAAGGGAAAGATGTATAATTGCTTTTCAAACATTATTTTTAATAAGCTTTGTTTATTTGAAGCTTTGTTGAAAATTCATTTGTGTCAAATGTTGGTTGGTAAATTTGTGACAAATTGGTATGTAGTTATTAGATATATAACATATGTTACATATGATCATATGTTTATATTTGATTTAGCACATGGAGAATTAGTTTTTTGTAATTTATATGGATTTAATTAATTGTATTTACCACTACATTATCGTATTCATTATTCTGCAAATTATAAATACACATCACCAAAACATAACATGGTATCAATAGTCTGAGCCATTTTTTGACCTATCAGAAGCTTTTTCATTCTGTGGTAACAATATTAGCACCTTCCCTAATTTGTTTCTCCTCCACTACTACACTTTTTCGCTGGTGTGTGCACATAACTAGGAATGGCTTTCTGGTCTGATGTGGTAACTATACATTTATTTGTTGTTGTGTACATTATGACATTCATGCTTATAAAATAGAAAATGATATAACTTAAACTTAACTTTTGATATATTTGCAAAGGCCACTTGGGTTATTATCTCTCTTAGATAAAAAGTCTAGTTTCCCAAATGGCACAGATTTAACATTTTCTAACAAGCTTAAACAACATTTGAATATTCGTGTTTAAAGGAGAGCGAGACCAAGCCTTTAGTGTACACCATTATGCTGGGCATGCATTAGTCTGATCATGATTTACAAGTATGAGAACTATTTGCAAGTAATAACATACACTTTTATACACTTGTCAACAAACTCTTTACTATAGGTTGAAATTCATGCTTAATGTACTTATTTAGTGGTCCTATTTAACTTTTTACATTGTAGAGATGATTTTAGGGACTATGCTAAACTTTGCTAAAACTAATTATCAACATCATGAATTATGTTTGAATTGATCTTTTTATAGTTACTATTATGGTTATTTGTCAAATAAAATAATTTGTCAAACCACTTTGCACACTAGTTGTAATGTAAACTAATGTGGAAAGTGATTTTTTAAAACTACTGACCCATTTTTTACATCGGTTCAAAACATAACCGATGTGAAAAGTCCATACATTTTACGTCAAATTTTTTAACAACTGACGTTAATTTTATTTTCTACGTCAATTCAATAATTAACGTGAAAAATGCAAACTTTTTACTTCACCTACTTTTCATGCCGGTTTCATAACCAACATGAAAAACAGTCTTTAAGCGACGTAAAAGGCTTTTTTTGCACTAGTAAAAGGTTGTGTTCAAACAATACATAGGTTTAGCTAAAAGTGACAAGAGTCAAATATTACTTTGTATTTCACTCAGTAATAGTGAAATATTAGCTATTTCTAAGTGTAGAAATAAACATACAACAAGTGAGGTTGAATTGTGTATCAAAAAATTTTCACAAGCCTTTTATTTTTACTTTTTAAAAAGTAGGGTAAGATGGAATCAGACACAGAAAATATCATATGAAGTAAGTTTCTTAGACGATATAAATCCATTAAAATAAAATATTCAACTTAAGCCCAATTAGTCAAATATAGAAAAATAAGAAAGAGAACATAGGAAGGTTTATACTGGTTTGTCCTATAAAAGACTACATCCAGTTTCTTAGCAAAGGCTAAGATTCCACTATTACTGAGTGAAAAAAAAAAATTATTGTTTGACCCAGCTACTCCTGACTAACATGAGTATTCCTTGAAAAATAGTCACTTTAGACTAAAAATCATAATATTCTTTGTTTTTACCCTCTTCAAGCTAACAAATCCAGGTATTCTTTGGATCTCAGCCTCCTCGAGCTAAACCAGTATTAATTGTTTCTAGCCTCTTCAAGTTACTACCACGAAGGATGGATTTGTAGAGACAAATGTCTAACTTATGAAATTCAGCCTCTACGCAAAGAGGAATTTACAATTTATGTTCAGCCTAAAGGCAATTTACAAAGAAAGAAAAAGAAAAAGTTGAGAAAATTTATCAAAGCTTTTATCTTCTTTGAAACACAAGGTTCTCACCAACATCAATTATTCAAGATTTATCATTTTATATAGATGGAGATTTGAGGTAACCATTAGACTTAATAACTTCAAATTTTCTCTCCACTCTAAACTCAGGAATGCTCAACGTTCAAGAATTTAATACATTGTGGACTTGTCACCATCACAATAAAAGGTTGTTCCTATAATTCAAGGTTTAGAGATGAAAAATGTAGTTCTACTTTCTACACCAAACATTTTGTGTTAGAAGACATCTCATTTAACTCTGCTAGGCACATCTTTTGATGAGGATATGTTTGACTTCCTCTTATTTAAATGTTATCCCACAAGACTAATATTCTTTGTTTGTGCAGACTCTACAAGAACTAGCACTTAATTTAAAGTTTGAATTTATAACAATGAGAGACAAAACTAATACTTATCTTGTGTTTTGGAGTGTGTATATCTTTGTATTAATTTGACTGAGACTTTATCTGATGCTTGTATTTATTTGTTGGGACATCTCTTTGTCTGACAGGATTTGCTTGGTCTAATAAGTCTAAGAAATTTCAATCATTTCATAAGTTCAGACTTTTTTCTTAATATACTGTAATTATCAAAATTTCAGTGATATAATTTGCCTTTAAACAAATTTCACTTAACAATCTCCCCTTTTTTTATCACTACAAGAAGAACTAAACACACTTACAAAAAATTGTATGAGGACTAAAACCAGAAAAAGTATTTGAAGGACTAAAAACATAATTTTATAAAAAGTAAAGGAACAAAAACTTAATTAACTTTTATTATTATTCTTTTCATGGATGATATGAGCAAGATCATACTTCTACATATATGATTGAGAAGTCAAGCTTATCTAGTTATTTAAGTAAAAATTGTTTGTGTATTGCTTACTTTTTGAAGTTATTAAAAGATTTATTTTAATTAAGCAAGAAAAAATTACTAAAACATTGAACCTTAACTAATTTTAAACGATGAAATTTATTTGAGAGAATCATTTTGTGAATAATGGTTCAACTATTTGAAAAGAGAGAATGTTATCAAGGTGTTGGTGATGCAAACCCATGAGGAGATTGGTGTGATTCTTCACTGATTCACAAGGTGTTACCCCAATTTTCATTCACCAACCTTCAATCACTCTCAAACACTCATAATGATCACGGAATCTAGCTCAAACATAAGGCCAAGATAGAACAAGCTCAAGAAACCAAGAACAAAGGAAGAAGAAAATAGAAAATGGATTAGAAAAGATATGGGAGGGCCATGAATTAGAAATTCAATAAACTCTTAGGAAGAATCATCACTTAGATGCAATGATCCATGATAACATTCAAGGTTTCAAGAAGAAAACCTTAGGAGAGTTCTACTCCTTTCAAGAGAAACAATTCTCAATTTTCATTCATTTTGATTAAAAGTGTGTACAAATGAAAGTGTTGACCTATTTAATGACTAAGGGAATGGGTCCAAGGTTAGAAATCTGAATTGGTTCCCAACCTTAGGATGAAATGAGTGATCAATGGTGTAATTAAAGACACCATTTCAGATTACACACCCACCCTAGGATCTAAAACCAATCTAGAGGCTAGAAATCAATTAGAGAAGGTGTGACACATATGACTTAAGGTTGAATCTTATTCCTTAGATTAAAACTAATCTCAAAGGCTAATGTTCAATCTTAAGGGAGTGTCTTAAGTGTGACTTGATTGATTTTAATCTCATCTATTTGATTTAGATCCAATCAAGTGGTGAGAATCAAATCAAGTTAGTGGAGAGAGTACTACTTTTCTCCAAAATCTCTTCCACTCTCTTTAAGGAGAGTGGTGCACACTCTTTCTAATTTGAAACATCTAACATTAGGTCCACTTAATGTTAAATAGGTTGAGCACCTTTACAAAGATAAGCACAAATTCAAGTCTTTGAAACAATTACATAATTGAAATAAAACTAATAGGCCTAAACAATTAATCAATTCGCTGGAAAATCCTAACATCATCCAAACGCTAACTTCAAGCTCAACTTGGTCCTAGATGCAGTCTGAACTGTGCTTTGGTGTTTTCATAGCTTTTGTAGCCCTTTAAGTCGTCTTTAAAACGATAATAAGAACAACTTAGTCGGAGTTGTTTAACCCAAGTTATACTCAAAATACTGAACCTGATCAGACACTCAAAATATCAGTGAATTTATTTCAAGTCCGATTGAAAAGAGTAAAATCTCCGTTCTTCTTCTTTGACTTCTACTTTGACTTGAGCATTGACCTCGTCCTCTAACTTTGACTTGGAGAATTGATAGAATTTTAAAAATGGTCTTCCATCAATTGGACCCTTAGAGATTTTGAATTATTTATTTAAAATAGAAATTATTTAAGAAAATGAATTATATATGAATTAACATTTATTCATGATTCATGAATTAGATTAAATATTTTATATATATGGTAGCACGTTTTTTAATTTAAGATTGACATGCAAAAATAAAATTGTGTCATCTTCCAGATGCTGAAAATATGCGGTTTGATAGAAGAAGTTATTTATTTTATTTAATTAAATTTATATTAAATATTTTTTATTATAGAAATTATAATGTAATTAAAGTTGATAACAGTAAACAATTTTAAATATATATTATATTTTAATTTTTTAACTATTAATAATTTATTTTAAAAAACTATTGAAATGAAATTTAAATATAATTATATAAATAATATATTAATGTGATTACTCACATAAATAGTAACTTTATCTTAATTAAATCAATAATATATTTTTTAACGGCATTAAATCAATGAATCGGTCAATTTATATAATTAAAGTGTTAAATTTCACATTACTTGATTAGATTACCTTTAAATATAGTAAATTACATTGCAATTGATTTTATTATTATTATCATTATTATTATTATTATTATTATTATTATTATTATTATTATTATTATTATTATAAATGGTAAAGGTTTTCATAATTAATTTGATTACTATTATAAAATTTAATTGTATTGTAATTAATTATTTTTATGGAAAATAGTAACTTGTATTGTGATTAAATTAATTAATATTAGAAATGGATAAATTATGTCGTAATTAATTTAATTACTAAGACAACTTTTATTGTAAATAACGGAATAAAGTCTCACTGAAGCACTACTAAATATAAAATGGAAACTTAACCATGATCAAAAGAATGTTAAATTTACATTCCATCAAGGTTATGTTTATCAAAATAAATAAATAAATAAAAAGTAAATAGGTGAACTTGGTGAAAATTAAGGTGAGTAATCTCGGTTATGTAGTTGTGAGCATGGTTATCAAACTCTAGAGTTAACTCTTAGACTCTTACGAATCTGAGAGTTTAGTGGGTCGAGTCAACTCGGGAGTAAACTCTAGCAAACTCGGGAGTAAACTCTAGCAAACTCGGAGTAAACTCTTAAGTAAACTCGAGTCTACTACGAGTCTACGAGTTTACTACGAGTTTAGGCACTAAGCACCAAACACAAAATAATTTGTGTTTTGAGCGGTTGAGTTGTGCAAGCATTTTGACCTAACGGTAATTCGTCCAATCGATTGGACAATTGAGGGTTAAGTGATTATTGTCAAACCCCGAATGATCGATTTCCATTTTTTCTTTACCCTTCCCTTTTTTGTTATCATCAAGGTCGAGATTAGAGATTGTGGTTAAGTTCGAGGTCAAGCTAAGGTTCAATTCAGAGGTTTGACCTTTTCGTCGCCATAATAAACGATTGTTACTGACTTATTACATTTGTGCCTGTATAGTCGTTCCTCCATCCAATTTGTTTTGTTGTTTTATGTTCTGTTCAGTTGTCTCTTATTCTTAAAGTGAATTCGATGAATTTGGTGCATGTTCTATTGGTATAGGTAAATTTATATGAACTTGAAATAATGAGTTTATACAAACTTATTACATAGTATTACTATATAGATAGATAAATTGATGAGTTACTGTATTAAAGGACGAGTCTTATTTACAAATGAATTTGTATATTATTTATAAATAATTTTTTTAAAAAAAGAAAAGTAGACTCTTACGAGTCTACGAGTTAACTCTGCAAGTCAAGTTTCTACATCAATCACGAGTTTTTAAAGTATACTTTTTTATTTTGCAAGAGTCATTTATCATTATTTATCATCATGAGCAATTTCAGGTTTAACAGCTACAAGTGTTTTGAACAGCCTGAAGAAGTCAGTTACCACTAGTTACTGAAACCAAATGGTGACAAATTCAACTTCCCACCTTCCCTACTCCAAAAGAAACTTCAAAAACAAAGTTAACACAGGAAGGAGAAGAAGTACATCTATAATTGTTTCAATGACTACACTCTGGTATCAACAAGCTAGTGCCTTTCCATAATGATACAGTACACAAAAATACCCCCAAGCTGAGGCATACATATGAAATTGTTCACCTACCTTTTCTAAAACTTTTTTGTAATAACCAGGTTGGTTTGTTCTTGACATCTACTTTATACATAAAACTGCCAACATGAAAGACTAAGCCCCATTGCTAAGAGGGGCATCATCAGTAGTCTTTACCCTCCTGTAAAATAGAACATAGGCAGCAGCAGTGTTAACCTCATCTTCACTTATGGGTGATATGTGGCTGTCATCAAAATTGTACCACCTATTCTCATCCACAAGCTGCACATTTAGAAAATATGAATCAGGCTGCAGCATGAGAAGAACATTCTAGGTGCTGAGCTGCACCTAGAAAAAAAAATCAAAGCAACTTTAAAGGATTGAAATTTCTCACTTTTACCTTGATGTGTGCAGTGTAGTGGCCGCTACCCATACTGCCATAATGATTTGTAAGGGCATAGAGTTCATACAGTTGACGGCGAGAGTTGTTTTTGTTGGCTATGTAATTAGTTAAGTCAAAATCATGAATGGGAAAGTTAACAAAAGTCTCCAGTTTATGCTTCATTGACCTGCTGTATGAGAACCTCTTCAAATGAATGACCAAAACCTCTGGGAGCCTCCACAAATCAAGCTTCTTGCTTGCTTGTCGTCTCTCTTTGCATTTAGGACAGTACCTATATGTCAGATTTAGATAAGTATATTATTAGCAATTGACATTCAACTATTTCTCCAGTTGTTAGTTAGTTTTGCTCATCATGAGTTGGTTATCAGTGTCTCAAAAAGATACAGAGTGTAGAGTGAGCTACAGGATGAACTAACCACATATCTTCAGGCACCAGAGGTTCTTCACGCAGAAAAGCTTCCAAACAGGTGTACAAGGAAAGAGGTTCAGTTCGAGCTTTTTTGGATACAGGCCCATACTTTAAAACTTCAGGTAAAGTTTCAAGTGGATGAGTATCATACTTCTCAAGAAGCTTCTGAGACCAATCAATATACACTAAAACTTTTTGTGACGTCAGTTTAACTACTTTCTCCTCTCCCATTGAAAGATCAATGCAAGCATTGCTATCATCTACCAAGAGAAGAGGTAATGTTGGCATTGCTGTTGTCTTTGAATTTGTAGAATCCTTGTTTACTGAATTTGACCCGATGTTGGCAGCAGATGCCTCATCAGAAGAAAAACTGCATTGATCAGATGTTGCTTTTGGATTGCTTGTTTCAGTAGTAACTTTTTCTACATTGCCACCTTTCCTTAGCAGAGGAGAGAGAATTCGATTAACTATTACTTGTATATCACCTCTTGTGACTGTATCATCACATGAAATCAATGAAACAATAGGTATTCCATATGGTTTCCATCCTGATATGATGTGTGAGTCACTACTCCTACAAGAAAATTAAAACAATAAATCAGAAAGCAGTTCAGCAAACAACATACAAAATTATGCCCAATTTGTTTTAAGGCCCAGATGATATATGATACCATGGCGTATTCACTGCCATTTAAATTTTAATGGATCCAGACCAAACACTGATCATACCAAATCAATAAACAAAATACTTAATTCTAGTAATAACCATGACAGACTTTTCCTAAATCCCCATAATTGTAAAAGAGAATGTTGTGAATGCTGAACAAGAGAAGAGTAAGCATCATTATGTTACATATGTAGTAATATGACAAAGTAGGTTCAATTCTTTGGTAAATATATAACTACTTTACGCATATCATGTAAATTTAAAATTCACATACTGCTCTCTTCGGCGATGTATCAACTGGAGATACTTTGTGTTCTTGTCTATCTTTGGAATCTTGTAAGCAACAAGGCGATCATCATCTTTGATAGTAGACAACAATAGAAGAGGATCTTCAAAATATTTATGGATCAAATGGTTTCGTATCTGTGAATAGCACATTGATATAACACACTCAATTAGATTAAATATATGCAATAATTCAATAACATATACTTTAACTTCTATTCTAGTATGGTACACACCTCCACAAGCAATAGCCTCTCATTGTGCTTCAATGAGCAAGCATTGCTAAGTGCCTGGATGAGATCTCTGCATCGCCCCTGCTTAGGGACAGTTACTGTACAAGGAGAAGGAAGGGTAGCTCCGTCACAAGCAAAAACTGTCACAGTCATGGTCCTACTGGTGGTGGACTGGAGTGGCAGTGAAAGGTACATAAAAGGATCAAATGTGACAGAGACTTTATTGCAAACTGGACAAACCAAAGTTGACTTGTATTGTCCCTATAAAGTGAAGAACCATCAGAAACATTGAAGTTGGTGAACTTGGTCAAGAACATATAAAATGTGAATAGATATCATACATAATTATTAATGGATAATCAAGAGACCAAAGTTTAAAATATGGAAAAA
Source organism: Hylodesmum podocarpum (assembly GCA_026586105.1). Lineage (NCBI taxonomy): Eukaryota > Viridiplantae > Streptophyta > Magnoliopsida > Fabales > Fabaceae > Hylodesmum > Hylodesmum podocarpum. The sequence goes on along the minus strand of JALJEV010001435.1, from coordinate 231,949 downwards.
CAATAGCACCATTGAAAATTTTCTTAATTGAAGTTTCTGTGCATATCGGCTAAGCCATAAGTCAATTATGTAGAGGGTATAAAAATTACACTAGTAAAAAAACAAACATCATTCATTCTTACACTCCCTCTGGCTAAAATCTACAGTTCTTTTTGTGAAGCTGACTACGGTCCAAAGAAGAATATCATTGTCATAATATTACTGTAAACCTGCATGTTTTATGTCAAATGCATTCATCATTATCCCACATCTTTTTCCCGGTATATTTCACCCCCTCACATATTCATTTTATCACTTCTTTACCAGACATAAATTGACATTATTTCAAAATATCTACCGTGACACAATAGCTTTCAAAATAGTCAATAGTAGTCCCAGACAGATTCTAATTGTGCTACTTTAGGACCAAGGCTGTTTATTACTAATAGTAGCAACTAGAAAAATTTTGAGCTGGGTGAATCAGAAACAAAAGAAAGGTGAAAAGCAAAGGAAATATTGAGTTTGAAAGGGCAGGATTGTATTTAATTGAAGGATAATTCATAGGGAATCATGAAAGAACATTTCCAAAATGTCAGTCTAGACCCTACACAGAATTTTTAGAATATTAACAATGATCATCTGAAGAGAGAAGCTGAGATCTGAAATCATATCTAGAAGTAACAAACAAAGATACAGTCAGAAAAGGGTCAATGGAATATAGGAATGAGTGGCATGAGAAAATCTACAAACAGGATATAAATTAGCTGTAAGCAAATACTCAAGCAGAGATATCCAACTTTTGTGATTGAGGCGCAATTGAAACATAAAACACAATATAAGAAAGCAATAAACAATGGAGAACCTATATTACTGTTTATTGTCAGTCTGTACAGTATTTCCAGCTCACCATGCAAGTTAAAGCTGTTTCTGACAAGCTGATATTAATTTTAAGCCATTAATTATGACACACTACAAAAGTTTAGTAATTATTCATTTGACTTACCTGGCATACATCAACAATTATGGAATCATTGCGAGCAATATGATTTGCCCAATATTCATCAGCCACTTCTTCATCAGGTCGGCCATCAGCATCTCGAGACTTTATATATGGTTTGTGCTTTACACGATTCAAGTCTTCATGAAGACCATCCAAAAGAAATGCTAAAAGCTCCTGAAAAAAATAATAAAACAAATGTTACCACAGATTACACCATAGAGATTTGAGGCTATAATTAAGTCAATGGGCAAACCTGAGAATCATGTTGATTGTGCCCACTGAACTGAGGGGCAAAGCGAACAAGCTTTGTTTTAAAAGGTCGAGGAGCAATTGGTGTTCTCCCAGGTGCCCATAGCTTTCGAAGCAACTCACCAAATGCCAGGGCTAGTTCACCCTACATTGTGGAAACATTCATTTACAGTACTCCATAATTATAACAACAGTTATCATATGGTTAACTAAAAATCATTCCCCAATCAAACCTAGTCATTGAAGTAAGGAAGAGTAATATACAAAAAGTTCAATCATATTGAAGCAGGCATTCAAGAAATATGAAGACGAAAATCACAATATGAAATTATAACCCCAGATAACAACTCATCCAAATCACATCAACGAAGTCCATTTTCCTTTTATAAATGCTACCATAGACTACAACTCAAATATTCTATATTTCAAAATGAAATATAAACCAAGATAATAGCTTCAATGAATAACAGAACAATAGAATTAAAAAAAAGTTGTCACTTCTATGACAGGAATGAGTTATTTAAAAAGGAACATTGATGCCCAAAGATTAAGACTTGTGCTAGGCTTAACTGCATTAATGGACCTCCTAGTTTTAGGGGGGAAATGTAGTTTTTGTCTAGATTTGAATTTAAACAAATAGGAGAATGATATGCTATTCAAATTGAAATTTGAAAACAATTGGAAGAATCAAGAGTGGACTTAAAGCCTGCCTTCACCCTAAAACTTAAGCTTTTGAAATAATTGCTTCATGACATAGTATTAGAACCTCTAAGACCAAGTGGTCTAGAGTTCCATCTATACCAACTACATTAATAGATAAGTTAAAACTAAACAAATTCTTGTTCTAGAGTGCATCCCTCCCTAAAACAAGTATGGAAAGAAAAGAAAACAAGTACATGCTTACAGCTTTTTAGAAGATACTTACAACCATGCCCAATGGATTTTGCCAATTTATCTCTCGATGATAGTCTTCTCTGAAGTACCTGGCAAATTCAGGTGTATGAACAAGGCACTGTATTGCACTATTCATGTAACAAGTATTGCCAAGATTCAGCAACCCAGTGAGACCACCAAGTGAACCTCTTGTGGTGACACCACTGGTTCCATAAGGGTTTTCCACATCTCTAACTGGAGAATTTACGTTCTGAGATGAAGAAAGGTCTGAGTTGTAGCCTCTAGATGCACCTCTGCTAGCAGATAAGCCACCAGCAATTGATAAGCTAGATTTTGAAGGCTCCACAAGAACCGAATTCGCTTCCCTCTGTGCAGATCCATTTTCTTGAGCAAAAGTTGTGTTGTTTGTATTGTTGATGACCTCAACAAGAATCTGTACAAATGTTATCATTAATCAGAAAGAAAAACAAGAATGATAAATTGAAACGTGTAAGCATGAACGAAAAAGAAGAACATTCCTATATAAAACTCAGTTAAGACTCACATCTTGGTCCATTTGTAAATTAGCATCATCTAGAGTTTTGTCCATGTCATTCATCAAAGTATGCTTCCGACGGGCATAGTAATCCCAAATACACACCTACAATAGAGCTAGCTATTTTTCATTACATCTTGACTAAAAAAAATAAAAGCAAATAAAAGCTTTCAAACAATTAGAATTTCAAGAAGGAACCATGAAGTTTTTACTTGGTCTGGCGGAAGATCAAATATTTCACAAGCTTTTCTGTGAAGCTGTCCAATGGTTTCCTGCCCAAAATATCTCAACTCTGAGGTAGATATAGAATGCATAAACGGAATTATACTTGTAAAAGAATGGCAAGAGATGTTAAAGGCACATTAATCAATTATCATGACTCATTATTTTCTCTCACATCATACCTTCTTGCTTATTCTTATAGCAAAACGTTCATTTTTTGGTAACATAAGTAATTGAAGCCGTAAAGCATACACCTCTACTGCCAATTCAGTCTGGGAAAGACCTGAACTAATAACTTTTCTTGCCAATGTAGGTCCACCACCATACCTAGTTCAAGCAGACACATAAAGTCAGGCAGTTAAAGGATTAGTCTAAAAGTTTGTGTCAATTTGAAGACTTCTTCAAAAACCAAAAGATACAGAAATCCAAAAGAAAATCATAAATATAAAATGGCATTTATCACATTTTAGTTGAACCACAGATAAACTTGTGGCAAGTAATCAATCTCACCATCTAACTAATTGGTTCCAAACTTCCTGGGGAAGTAATATGTAGTCACGGCCTTCTAAAAGAGTATCATGAATCTCAATACCCGTACCAGAGTCCTCTGACACAGCATCATCTATCAAATCGGAATTATCAATACCAGCTGGCCTTTTTAAAGCACTTGAATTGGCCGAATCATAATGTTCTGATAAGGAAGATGCATCATATGAAGTGTTTGTCTGGTCTTGGTTCACATATTCAGTCCAATGTTGCCACCATCTGCATAAAAACTATCAGAAACTACTTCCTTCTATTCCTGTTAATTACACATGTGTGCGAGGGTATTCAAATTCAAACTAGGCCAGTCAGTCTATAGCCTCAAAACAAAGATTAGAGGACAAACTACAAAGTATTTCTGCATCATGCATGCTTCAAGTTTAAGTTAGGTTATTGTTACTCAAAAAAATCAAAAAAAAAAAGAACAGTCTCTTCGGATTTCCACCGACAAACACAAAGAAAGGGACTGGAATTTTAATTTTTACATACACGGCTTTGTCGTAAGATGTTTGTTATGCGCAAATCTAGTTTGTAACAGAGGATCAACTTTAATTGCTTTAAATAGTCAAGCAGCTCCTTTCCAGTTCAAGGGGAACATTGAGAGGAGAGGCCCATACATTGTAGCAGTTTCTCATGATTTGGATTATAGGTTATAAGCATATGAAGACCTAATTTCACAGAAGTGTGCAGTATTTATCATTTCTGTAGTAAAACTCATACACCAACAACCAACCGAACAATCCCCCTCCCTTGGCACACCTTTGGGAAACAAAACTAGTTAAACAACTAACTGAACTGAAGGATTGCATCTAAAAGCGGATACCTGTGGGAACCGAAAAAACTATCTGAACTGAATAAAAAATAATCTTTGAAGTTCGATTTACAAAGATAAATTATAAGTCAAGGAAACAGTGCAACCTAGGGATTAGAAGAAGTCTTCACTGCACAATCAGCTGCAAAGAACTCCTCGATCTCAAACTAAGTTCACATGCATAACATTCAAGCTCAATAAACCTCATCCAAACAAACTCATTTACAGTTTTTACTCATAAGACATCATGGAAAAGAGGTTCCCTCATACAACAAAGTAAGACTATACCATTTGCCCCTTAACATTATACAAAAACACAGTTCTCTAACAAAAACAACTCAATAGTTCTTTGTTACCCCCCTCAAAGAAACAAACAAACAAAAGGGACTGAGGGTTAGGTGCAATCATAATCAAGTCAGAATAATTATTTATCATATTAAACAGGTCTAAGATTATTGATTGCAACATTCACCTAAAATTCCATCTAAAATGAATATAAAATAGAGCAAAATTCGGGTCTGGTCTAGAAAATCAAGAGCAAAGATCTGAGCAAATTCTGGGTATGTCCCCATTTGGCATAATCTAATGAAAATTACAAGAAAGGTGTGAACTTGGGGTGAGATTAGGGGTACCCAGTTGCGAAAGTGAAGGTTAAAAAAAAAAACCTTTGATTGATTAAGAAGAAGGTGTCGCCTTCTTTGATGTTAGCTTGAGCAGCGAGAGCAATGTCTTTGATCATAATCCTCTCTTCGTCTGGACTCAGCTCAGAGACTCTGCTGTTACACATCGACACCTCTGTCATCATCTTGCTCTCTCTATTCAACTCAATTCCCTCTTTCTCTTCTCCTTTTTCTTTTTCCCGTTCAAGACACAACAACCCAGTTTAAGACGGAAATGACAAAAACGACAACGAGTCTCTCTGTTGTGTCTGCGTTTAAGTAACAGCGGTTAGAAGTGGGGTGAACCTGAGTCCTATGGAGTTGTGCACAATTGCAAATTTATTTTCATCAAAATTGTTGAGTTAGACTGGGGTTGTTGATGTTTTGAAATATATATTTACATATATAATCTAAAGAGTACCTATATTGTAAGTTTTAGAAAATTTATCGAAGTGAGAATGGATTACTCCTATTTTTAGGACAAATTTTTAAAAGTATTTTTAGACTTCATAAATTTCTAGAAATTTACAGGGTTAAATTATATTTTTTAAAAAACCTGAATATTTTATAATTCTTTTCATAATTTTTTTTTTGTTTTAATTCCTCTAGTTTTAAAAATAATCACTTTTAATCTTATACAATATTTAAAAAATATTGTCTAAAAGGATGGAAAATGATAATATTACAATTATAAGGACTGAAACTATAAGAAATTCAAAAGTTTACGTGAATAAGAATATTATCTTTTTTCTAAAACAAATATTATGTGCGCTATTTTACATGAATCAAGAACATTATTTTTTAAAAAAATTAATATAATTAGCGCTTTATTCTCATGTAAAAGGATGAGAATTTTTTATTTCCATAAACATAATAGAAGTTATTTTCTACTTTTTCATTATTTTATCTTAACTTTTTATTTTTAAATTAAAATATAAAGCGTCTCAAAGAATATTAAATAAATGCTCAAACACATGTTATGGAAGTAATGGTCCAATAATAATATTGTCAGGAATAGTATTTCTGGAAATACAATTTTATACTAAGAAACAAACAACATATTACGAGGAACCGTGAATCAAATAGTTTAAATAATATTATTATTCTTTTAAGAATTATAATATAATGGTCAATTTTTATTTATAAAAATATGATTGATGAAAGTAAAATATCTTAAATATTAATTAATTAAATTTATTTTAAATATTTTATTAGTAATTATATTTTAATGACAATTAATATTTTAGCTTGTGAAATATGTACATAAATATTTGTTTTATATATTTGAATTTCATAATAAATAAATAATTCTGAATATAACAATTAAATTAAAAAATAAATAATTGTTTTAAACTTTTAAATTATATATTATATTTATAATAAATATTTATGTCATGGCCTAGCGTGCCATGCCATAAAATTTTGCCAATGTTTTTGTATATTTCTATAACAATTCTATACTTATAAATACTCAAACACATATCCCATTAACTCCTCACTCCATCAAATTTTTGTCTTTAAATCTAAGTCTTGCGAATATATACATGAATTTTAAAAATAATAGATCAATTAAATTGTTTAGTAACTTGCTAACAGATAAGAAATAATCTTTGAAATTAGAGACGTATAAGGCTTCACTTATGGTTAGTTAGGCATTTTATCTTCATAAGATACATTCTCATCATTTGAAATCACAACATATTGTTGTTTATCATTAGATCTTTTAATGAAAACGTGTTCATCCCATATTATATGCTCTTGAATCAATTATCTAAAGTCTTTATTGAAATTGTTACTTATAGTGCGAACAGTTCTAAGATCATGAGATAAATGAATTTTACTTATCATATTTACCATGTTTTTGGAATTCAGGATGCAAGCACATCCTCATCATCCTAGAACTTTTCAATGAATTTCTCATGTTGAATAGTCAATCATGTTACGGGGCTTATGTCAAAACTAACCTGAGCTACCAAGTCTTCCGCCATTTCCTTTTTTTTTTTTTTTTGTTCCAACTGCCAACTCAATCTTTCTTTTCTTTGAAACTTTGGTCGGGCTTCTTTTAATTCTAGGGATATCCCATAAGATCCCAATGATCTTCTTTGTTGTGACCTGTTCTTACCAAAAAATCTACCTTGGAATAAAGGGGGTCGAGTTCGGGCGAGAAGATAACTTGTTCGAGTTCAGGGTATACTTTTCTTGAAGTGGGCCGAGTGGCTAAACGTGGACCGATGTCCTGCAAAAACACTCTAAATCTTAAGTTAGCAATTGGGTTATTTTAGATGTATATTATTGAATAGAAATGTATTTTTTAAATATTTCCTTGTTAGCATATACAGGTATTGATAGGTGGGAAGCTTGTACTTTCCGCACACGCTACTTTTCTATCGGATGGATACACCATTGTGTTAGCCATAGGTACGTGAACGTGACTAGGAGATATCTCTCGGCGCCATCCATATCCAGACTTTGTGATCGAAGACATGTAGGCGTGACGTTTTGGGCACGTGTCTTGCTATTAGTGATCCACCAAAGGTTGGGTTTCTACATGACATATCGCCTGATTTATAATGGTGGGTTTATTTCCATAACGAGACATGACCCTTTTTACCATAGTGGTCACACTTTGATCTTTCCGTATGACTTTATCTTTACTTTTGTTAGAGGAATCAAAGCTAGAATTTGAATTGGTGTTGCTACTTGCTTGCTTGAAAGGTGATGACTTTGGGGTGGTTTCCACATTTTTGATAGCGATTTGATAGCGACCTTTGTTGCTCATCTTCAACAACAAAGTGATAAGCATGTCCAAGAAAATGAGTGTGGGTGACACTCAAGATTTGTGTTTTTGGCAATTGAGAGAGAATCATCAAGACCCATTAAGAACTCATACATCTTCTCCCTTCCTCGCATCTTTGACTAACATGCTGGTCAAACTTACAATGTTCACAACAACATTTGGGTCAAGGTATTATAGACTGGATTTTATCCATAACCATTTCAGTTTCGTGAATTATGAAGAGACTAATGCCTTCTCTTGGCATAAGGTGTTGTGAATATTTCTCGTTTAATTTGGAATAGTAACCTACATGAATAAATAGGGAGAAGGTGTAAATTACTTCGTTAATTCTAGGAACTAAATTAGGAAAATATAATCTGGTGAGATTCAGTATAGATAATATCAGAATCTTTTTATTCTATGAAATAAATATGGAAACAAAGCCTAAATAACAAAGAGATAATTTATAGTAACTATTCCCTAAAAATCAGTATCTGGATTATGGATTTCATCACTCCCCTTCAAGCTGGGTTGTAGATGTTGAGAAGACCCAACTTGGAGTTAATTTCATCAAATGACTTCCTATGTAAGGCTTTAGTTAAAATATCTGCAGTTTGTTGGCTGGTTGGAGTGTATATGAGTGATACTCAGTCTGTTTCTATCTTCTCCTTGACAAAATGCTTGTCAATTTCCACGTGCTTTGTCCTATCATAATGTACTGGGTCTTTTGATATGCTGATTGTAGCCTGATTATCACAGAACAGTTTCATGGTACCTGTAACTTGAGCTTTCAACTCAGTTAGTACCCTTTTCAACCATATTCCCTCGCAAAGACCATGTGTTAGAGCTCTTAGTTCAGCTTCTTCACTACTTTGAGAAACCACTTATTGCTTTTTGCTTCGCCAAGTGACCAAGTTTCCCCAAACATAGGTGTAATAACCCGAAGTTGAGCATTTGTCAGTTACGAATCCAGCCCAGTCTGCATCAATGTATATTTCAACTTCTCTGTTTGTTGTCTTTTTGAAAAATAGTCCTTGACCTGGTGTCATTTTCAAGTATTTCAAAATTCTATATACAGCCTCCATGTGTTCTTCGGTTGGACTGTTCATGAATTGGCTTACTATGCTTACAGCAAAACTTATATCAGGTGTAGTGTGAGAGAGATAGATTAGTTTTCCAACCAACCTTTGGTACCTCCCTTTGTCAACAGGTGTCTTGTTATCTTTACTTCCCAATTTAGAGCTGGAGTCCATGGGAGTGTCAACTGGTTTGCATCCCAGCATCCCTGTTTCTTTCAATAAGTCTAACACATATTTACGTTGTGATACTAGGATCCCTCCTTTTGTCCTTGCCACCTCCATGTCGAGGAAATACTTAAGATTTTCTAGGTCTTTAATCTCAAATTCATTTGCCAAGAAGCCTTTTAGTTTGAGTATTTCCTCTTTATGATTACCCGTTAAAAAGATGTCATCAACATACACAATGAGTATTGCCTTTTTTTCTAGCCAATGAGTGTTTGACAAACATAGTGTGATCAATCTGACATTGTTCATACCCATATTTCTTCACAGCTTTTGTAAACCTGTTAAACCAAGCTCTTGGTAACTGATTGAGGCCATACAAAGACTTCTTGAGTCTATAGACTTTGTTGGTAGTAGCTGGTGAATTGAGTCTAGGGGGTATTTCCATGTAGACTTCTTCTTCAAGATCCCCATTGAAGAATGCATTTTTTACATCTAACTAATATTTTTTCTCTCTGCAATCCCATTTTGTTGTGGTGTATCCACATAAGAACTCACATGGATAATCCTTTGACTTGTAAGATAATCACCTAGAGTTTTCTCACAGTATTCCTTTGCATTGTCAGTTTTTAACACTTGGATTTTTGTTAGGAATTGGGTTTGAATCATAGTGTTAAATTGTTTGAAGATGGTTCCAACTTCTGATTTTTCTTTCATGAGGAACAACCATGTGATTCAAGTATGATCATCTACAAATGATATAAACCACTTAGTCCCACTGACATTTTTTATTCTAGATGGCCCCAAACATCACTATGAATCATTGAGAAGGGTTGTGATGATTTATACGGAATACTCTGGTATGAATTACGAATATGTTTTGAAAATTGACACACCTCGCATTGAAATAGTTTCGGATTTTTATTTCTGAATTGGGATGGAAATAGTTTTTGGAGATAGAAGAAATTAGGATGACCAAGACGATAATTTTCCTTATCTGAATCATTACAAAAGATAAGACTATTATTGGACTTACTTGTGGACTCAACACACTGCCTCATGAGTTTGTCTTCTAGGAGATTCCTCAATTTTCAAAAGAAAAAGTCATGAGTACACCTTAGCACTGCCAATCATCCTCCTTGACTCCAAATCCTGAAATTCACAATAATTCAAGAAAAATTTTGCAACACAGTTATGATCTTTGGTGAGTTTGCTAACTGATAAAAGATCACAATCCAAATTTGGGACATGAAGCACTAAATTTAAATTCTGATCCTTTGAAATAACAATAGAACCTGTTCCACCCACTCTAGAAAGGGATCCATCAGCTATTTTCACTGTGATATTTTCTTAGGATGGACTGTAATTGTGAAGGACAGTAAAAACACCTGTCATATGATCAAATGACTCTGAGCCTATAAACCATGGACATGTTTTCATGAATTTACATTGAGGGCACTTAGGTGATTACCTTTTTGGGCTATAGATCATATCCCAATGGTATTGGAAGCACAGTTAGCAAGTATCTTATGTAGTGTTTCAAGTTGTTCTTTGCTGAAAGGACTTGTTTCTGTGAGAGAGGATCCTTCATCAATTGAGACATAATTGCCACAACTATACATCATGGCAGATTGTGACCATGGGAGACAATTGTTTCCATTCATTTTGTGTCCAATGATAGGAAAAAGGGTACTTTCTGACCCGCCTTGTTAGTGACATGAACTTCGAATCCTGAAGTTGTTACTAATGAAGACGAGGTTGATTCTCCCGTGGCCATTCCGTATTTGGTTGTCAGAAAGGATCAGGAGATTACAGGTTTCAGAGTTTGCTCTGATACCATGTGAATATTTCTCGCTTAATTTGGAATAGTAACCTATATGAATAAATAGGGAGAATGTGTAAATTACTCCCTTAATTTTAGGAACTAAATTAGGAAAATATAACCTAGTGAGATTTAGTATAGATAATATCAGAATCTCTTTATTCTATGAAATAAATATGGAAATAAAGCCTAAATAACAAAGAGACAATATATAGTAACTATTCCCTAAAAATCAGTAACTGGATTATGGATTTCATCAGGTGTTGATGGTACAACGGAGTTTATAAATTCTTGGGGTGCTTTCTTTGGCAAATCTTTCTTCCAAGTCAACCCTAATTTCCTTAGTAGTGTTTGCACAAGGAATACTTCCTCAAATTTCTTTATCCATAAAACTATTGCCACCTTTTTAATGTAGCGAGCATTACATCTCATCCAAAGTGCAAAATTGCTAAATTTGGCATAATTATATTAAAGGATCCACCAACAAATCCAATTTTTTTTTTTTTTTTTGCACAGAGCATATTACTCATGTCAATGATACATTCCCCACAGGTTCCATCCTTCAAAGGTTGACTAACGAAAATTTTACCCTGATAATATGATGGATGGATGTAGTAAGGAGATATTACATCATCTTCTTCGGATATTCTTTTTCTTCTTTAGATTTTAACATGGCAAAAACAAAAATAAGAAGAAGAAAGAAAGAAGAAGACATGGAAACAAAAGAATACATAATGCAAAAGGATCAAATCTAACTTTGTTATACCATGATAAAATTTATATAATTAAATAACATCTTGATTAATGATCAAAATGTGTTTACACTTAGCATTTTATTGAAATTATTATCTTTTGGAATTATTATCTTTTCCATATAGATAAATTATGAGTGTATATATAAACAATAAGCATGTGTTGAAGAAAAAACATGGAACAATCTTCCACCAATATTTGAGATGATATTAGAGCATCGTTTCTGGTGAATTTGCAAAATTTTCTTTCACCCTCGATAGCCATGTCTGCCGAAATCTCCAAAAAAAATGTAGTTATGAATACATCAAATTCATGCTATGTACATCATTCAAATCAACCTAAACACCTATTATTCTTGAACAATTCATCAACTTTGTTCAACATCAGCAGCAGCAGCCAAATTCCTCACAACCTAGGTTTTCATGCACAATAAATCCCAAACACTTACTATTTTTGAACAATTCATTAACTTTGTTCAACACCAACAGCAACAGCAACCAAATCCCTCACAACCTGTGTTTTCATGCACAATAATCTCAAACACCAACTGTTCTTGAACAACTCATTAACTTTGTTCAACACCAATCTCATAATATTCATTGTCCATGAACAATTCATTAACTTTGTTTAACACTCATTTCAAAATATCCATTGTTCTTGAACAATTCATTAACTTTGTTCAAAACTAGTTTCATGTTCACTTCTTTACCAATCCCACCTTGAACAATTTATTAACTTTGTTCAACACTCGTATCATAATATTTATTGTTCTTGAATAACTCATTAACTTTGTTCAAAACTAGTTTCATGCTCACTTCTTTACCAATTCTATTTTGAACAATTTATTAATTTTGTTCAACATCAATTTCATAATATTCACTATCCTTGAACAATCCATTAACTTTGTTCAGAACTAATTTTATGCTTACTTCTTTACCAATCTCATTAACCCCTTACATTTCAGGGCAAATGTATTTTTTACCTTGTTTACATTATTAAATAATCCTCTTCTCCTTTATTCATCACCAACAAACACCAATGACTCAATAATTAATATTACCTCTAAAATAGCATCAACAACAACTTATGGGACACAAGCAAATTCAGCAAACATGTAACATGCCCAAACACTAAGGGACTTCCTACGTAACAGTTCAAAGATTTTACTCCTAAACTAGAAATGATAAATATACATTCACTAGCTTGAGAGAGTATTAAAATTATTATCTTTTAGAATTAGTATTTGAATTATTATCTTTTCCATATAAATAAATTATATATATATATATATATATATATATATATATATATATATATAATACATGCCAGAATAACTTCTCTTGTAAAATAGAGATAGTAATTTTGAATTCTTTCAATTTATAAGAAAAATTAATAACATATTAATAACTCATGTTGGAGTGATGGTCAATGACACCAAAACCACTTCATAATTTCTCAATTTAAGGGTTATTTATGGGGCAAAACTACTTCATAATTTCTCAATTTAAGGGGTTATTTATTGGGCTTTGAGTGACTAATACCACGATATTATATTATCAAATTTGTTTAACATTTTTAATTGAAAAAAAAATACCCTTAATATCAAATAGTTATAAAAGACTAAGCATAAAATAGAAGACATTCTCCAGCCTATGCTTACACATGGCATTTGATGAACTAATAGCAACCCCATCAATTTATGCATCTTTCATAAGTCCTTTCTTTTCTCCCTCCTTTAAATTGACAGATGAGACATTCTCATTTTCTTGTTCCAAATCTGGTTCCTTGTTGCTCTCACAAAGTTCTTCCAAGGGCTTGTAAGTGTAAAACCGAGCACATATGAAATAATAAATGAGATTCACGACTTGAATCCCACAAACAAGAAAATAATAGTAGTCCAATCGACCCCTATTGAGGTTCCTATCAGGTAACCAATTCCTCTCTTTGCCAGTATACTTATGCACCAATGTCACCAACAATGTACCTGCGTAGTTTCCAATAGCTGAGGTTATGCAGTATAAACCTGTAGCACTGCTTCTCATGCTTTCAGGAGATTGCTCAAAGAGAAATTCCAAATGTCCAACAGACATGAAAATTTCAGCCACCCCATGAAGGAAATACTGAGGCACCAACCAGAACACACTTATAGGAATAGTGGCTTTTGGATCATCCAATAAGTGGTACTTTGCAGCAACAGATTTTCTTTTCATTTCCACCAATCCAGCAACTACAGTAGCTATGATGTTAATTATGAAGCCTATTCCCATTCTTTGTAAGCTAGTGATTCCTGAAGGGTTCTTTGTGAATCTACGAGCGAAGGGAACGAAAAGGCGTTCGTATAGAACCACACCTGACATCATGGTTAGCACACTGAAAATGGACATGCTGGCTGGGGAAATTTGGAATGAGGGAGAGAGGTGTCTCTCCATTGTGCGAGCTTGTAGAATCACAAAGCTGTGTAGATGTGATGAAGAAGTTATGAGCAGAATTCCTGAGGCCCAAATTGGAAGCATTCTAATGATGGATTTTAGCTCCTCTACTCTGTGGACAGTGGCTAATTTCCATAAGTTTGGTGTTGTTGGATCTCTTGCCTCCTCCTCTGTCACAATTGCAGCCTTGTCTAACCATCTGCATATACACCCAACATTTAAAAGTCTAATTTTTATGCAGAGTTAAACCTTTTGTACCGTCAACCAATAGAAAAACATGGTAAATATGACATTTAAGTTGGTGTAAAAATCAACCAATTTATCACGCATATCAATTAGTGATAAGATGATAGTTTTAAAACTTGTTACACTGCTTAGATTATTTTCTTGTTAAGTGCTGTGAAGTGTGCACATGCAAATTGACAGGGTTATGTGATACTTGCTGCAAATATTGCGTTAGTGAGGTTTCATGTAAATTTAGCAGTTCATGCAATCAGTATAAAGTTGCTCCTTAGCTCGTTTAACAGTTCATGTAAATTTATTACGTTATCTAAGATTTTTCTTTTTTTTTTTACGTTCACTTGTAGTACTTTCTTCTTTTAATTCCTTATATATATATATATATATATATATATATATATATATATATATATATATATATATATATATATATAAAGAGCGAAGGATTGGTGGACCATTAGTTGAATATTTGAAGTTGGTGTTTATAATAAATCTTAAATCCCTTAAAAGGCAAAGGCAAGAATAACCAACCCTTGACAATCAATTATTCATGCTTCAAGTGTTTTAAGCTGAATAAAGAGACAAATATTTAACTTACTTATATTGATCAGAGTGTAAAAGCCTCCCTTCTAAAGCAAGAGAAGCATCAAGTTCCAAATTTTGGTACAAAAGTTTGGGATCTTCTGGTAAAGCCTCGTTCCTTTTCTTAATAGCTGCCACAACTACTTGGGCCAAACGCACCAAAGGGCTCCCTTCTGGTTTCACAGTCTTGTAGAGTGGTGAGCCCAATACAAAGGCAATTATGGATATGAGCATGGCAATGCTTGGAATTCCAAGGCCCCAACCCCAGCCCATGTTGTCTTGAATGTAAACCACAATGGTTAAAGCACTTAGAGAAGCGAAGCCCATGGCAAAAAAGTACCAATTGAAGAGGTTCCATTTCCTTGATGCCACACCATTTTTGGACATGTCAAATTGGTCTGCTGAAAAGGGCACAACACAAGGTCTTATGCCACCTGAACCAATAGATGTGAGGAGAAGGGATATGTAGAGTATCCATAGTTGTGATGATGTGGCTTCTTGGCAATTCACTTGTGTTGGGCATGGTGGGGGGCGAAAAAATGGCAGTATAGCTGATACTGTGATGCTAATCAATCCCTGTGTCAAGCAGAATAGTGTGACAAAAATTAATTGCCATGGTATGCAATATGGTATGCTGTTCCAGAGTGGAAAATGCTTGCAACTCAACTCATTTGTTTGGACTTTGAATTTTATCTAAATTGAGTTTTAGTGTTTTATAATCTAAATAGATTAAGAAAAAAAGAGATCAACCTTAGTAATTTTTTTAATCAAAGGGGAAGGTAGTAGGAATAGAATGATTGATCAATGGGTCCTTAACTTGGAGGTATACGAGAAATGTTTGGAGAGGAAGAAAAAAAAGTTTATACCTCAAAGTGGGCCCATTTAATTAAAGAGTTATAGAAAAATGTTTGATATCCTAGAAATCTGCTCCAAAATCAAGTTACTATTTTGTCTAGTAGCAAAAAAAAAAAAAAAAAAAAAAAAAAAACACGTCTCCTAACAATACATTATGACAAATAATTTTGATTAGTGAAATACTATCACGCAGTCGATCAAGAGTAGTTGAATAATTGGAAGAGATTGATTAAAAATATAATAATTGCTCGACATATCATCAAACTTTTCAAAATCAGGTCACATCATATAATTAGATATTATGTTAGTTTAATAATGTTATAAAGACAAGAAAGTTAATCATAAATATTCAACGTGTTTAGTTATAAGGATATAACTAGGATACTTGAAAAGAGTATAAAATTTATTTTATATAATCATATACATTTATTAACTTTTACATAAATTACAGAAATAATATATAACAATTAAATCCTATTATATGAAATGATTGAAATATATGAAACATGGTTAATATACTTTTTAGCACACTCTTTTAAATATATTTTTTATTAGTTAAAATTTATTAAAAATTGCTAAATATATAAATTTCATGTTTTTATTTAATAAATTCTCTCATAATGTTATAATTTTAATAAATTTGAACCAATAAAAAAATGAGTTAAAAGAGTGTGTTATTAGAATCTAAAATATAATATTCTATAAGCTTAGTTTGTAGGGGAAAGAAAAGGAGAGGGGTAAGAAACCAGTTCATAAACGATAGAAGCAACAGTAATGGTCCAAAAGCGTCCAGCAAAGGAATCTGCTATAATAGCCCCAATGAGAGGGGTGAAGCTAGAAGTTCCACCAAAGTTTGAGAGTGTGTTTGAGGCAGATACCAACGGCATGTTCAGCTCTTGGGTCAAGTAACTTATCAAGTTACCATGAAAACCAGCACTTGCAAATCTGTCACACAATTCATTTGCTGCAATTTTTGTATATGCACAAAAATACCCAACAACCCCAAATTAACAAATAACATCCATCATACGCAATATGCAATTATCATATGGACACTGCAAAAATACTTGTTCTTTTTTTGTTCTTTTTCTCTAAATTTTGTTATTTGTGCTAGATACAGAAACTATGATATTCTCTGATCCACTCATTTCATTTGAGGATATCGTCAAGTTGCATATGCGACAGAGGAAACTATTATTTATGCGTTTGTACGGGACACGCCAGCATACATTCATTGTCTTACACGCGATTCATATATTAAACAAAAAAAAAAAAACGCAAATTTTTATTTGAGGTAAAAGTTACTTTTTAGTCGCGGCACATTTCTAAAGTCTCGTGGATTTTAAGCCCAAATACAGGAATAGAAAATATTAGGTGATTTATTATAATATAAATCACTTCACTAATTATTTTAAAGAAATTAAATCAAGAAAAAAATTAATAAAAAATATATTTTTATTTCATAAGTTAGTTAATTGGTTAATTTAAAAGGTAATGAGTCATCTCGTATTCCTCCTAAAAAATTGTTTTAGTCGTTTATGTAATCGCTCAACAATAAAAGTTAATTAAAAAATGATGAAAATTTTTGTTAAAACTAAAAGTAGAAAATTTTGTAAGAACTAATGATAGAATTTTTAAACATTTGAGGGATTATAATCCCTAATTAATTCTATTATTTATTTTTTAATAATTTTTGTTTTAAAAATTATTAATCATATAAAATGGTTTTCTTTTACTAAAATTTTAAATGATATGTAAATAAAGAGTTTAACAATTATGCATAGAAAATATTAAATAATTTTACACAATTAATCTATAAGATTTTAAGAATTTTGTTATTAAAATCGACAAATCTATGTAAATTATGGATTATAATTAATGGTTCACAGTACATGTGTATGACTTTATTAAATAAATAAGGATATTTTTAAGAGATTAATTTTTTTTTAAGGTTATACACAATTTTGAGACGACCCAATGACATAATGGAAACATTTCCTTAATTAATATTCTCAAAAAAAAAAAAAAAAAAACTTGTTCAAATCCCGAATCTTACTTAATACTACCTTTTTAGTCCATATTATAAGAAGTGGGAAAATTTGTCATGGTTATTTTTATAAGCTCTTTCAAATTGATTACAACATTAAATCATTAACTTTGATCTTACAAAATTATCCTAAATTAATTAGGTAAAAAGAGAATAAAAATTAATTTCCAAAAATTTTAAGATTATTTCTGAACAAAATATACAAAACACATATTACTAAAAAATATTAGTATCATTAACTATATTTGATATGTTATTTAATTCTCCCTTGTAAAAAATGAGTTCTTTAATTCTTATACAAAATAGTACAAGATCAAACCTAGTAAACAATGAGTAAGTTAAACAAAAAGCCCCGTTGATTGAACTGTTATGGAACATTTGCACGTGGGAACTGTTTCATTCCATGTTCAGTTTAAAAAGAAAATATATATATTAGAGAATAAAGTCGCTTTATTGGAGTTAATTAAGTGAAAATTTTCGCTTGTTACTCTTACTCATTTAAAGCATGGTAGAATAAAACAGATATAAATATTTAAATCAAAATAAATATAGAAGTATGGAACCCAAATGGAATACATCTCTATTTCCCTGTTTCTCCTCCACCAAACTATTACCATGATTAATAAATGAAGCTAACAACACATACTGGATAGGCTCCAACATTTTCTAAAAAAATGATTCAAATAGAAGTTAAAATGTTTCATACAAAAGATACTATACATAAACATTCTAAACACTATATATTACTCTTTCATTTTTATTTTCTGGCTTAGTTATTCAATATAGTGAGATTCATAACAAAATCCTTAACGATTGAAATTACTTTTAAAAGGCTATAACCATCTCTCTCTTTGTGTAATAAAGGCCAAAGAAAACCCAAAAAAATGAGAAGGGGAAAATATATGATTATGAAGATCCAGAGGCAAAAATGAATCCAAGTTTAAGAAAAGTATACAATAACAAATTAATGATGAAAGAAATGTGAGTTTCTCACCAAGTATGAAAGGTAATGTTCGGAGGCCACCTTTTCGATGCTGCTGCTTCTCTTGTTTCCGGCTCAGCTCCACACTACCCTCAGTTTTCTTCTCTATCTCCATTTTTCTACTCACTATTACTGGTGACACTCAGTGATGTATGTACCTTGTGTTGTGTGGGTGTTGTGCCTCACTCTTTATATACCAATTTATGTAATATAAAGACAATATTTTGTGGGGTCACATTAATCAACTAGATCAATACTCACTTTATTTTTATGTTTTTTACACGTAAAAACACTTTCTTTCAGTCCCATGCCATCAAAACTGGCAACGCTTAATTTAGTAATTAAAGTAAATTAAATGTATCTTTAAATTACTGTCATTTGCAGAAATCTTTCTTTCTCTCCTACAATTTACCAACCTCGTAAAGGTTTTCTTCATTATACAAATCAATTTCATCCCTACATTATTACTTTTAGAAATTATTATATAAAAAAAATTTAAAATATTAAAAAGTAATTTTTAGTCCCTTAAATATTAAAAATCATTTAATTTTTTTTTCAAAAGAAAGAAATTGATAAATTTAATTTTAATACTTAAAAATTACTCGTATTTATGACTAACTATCAATTTTCATCTTTAAACAACTTTTAATGAGTCTCGTAATAAATAGATCCTGCAGGTTAAATATTAAGAAATTTTCTCATTTTTACTTTAAGGTTAAGAACAAAATTAAAGTTTTTGAGTTAATTTTTGTAGGTCTACTAATGTATTTCATTCTTTTAATTTTATTTTTTATTCTTAATGTAAAATTAAATAATTATTTTTATTCAAAAAGTTAAATTCTTCACTATTCTTGTATAAGAATGCCTTTTACACGTAGAGAACTCTTTCACTTTTATAATGGTAGTCCTTAAACAACACAATTCTTAATAATAACAACTATAATTAAGAAAGAACTAGGGCGAAAATTCTCTTAAAACAACTTTATTGCTAAGAATCAATTTTGGTTCTTAATAACTTTTAATGGGTCACATGACGCCATATCAAATATTAAGAAATTTTATATTTTTACTTTACCTTGAGAATAAAATTGGAGTTATTCAATTAATTTTTAACTCTCACAATGGATCTTCCTTTTTTAATTTTATTTCTTTTTAATTTAATGTAAAATTAAATAATTATTTTTATTCAAAAAAATTGAGTTCTTCATCGTTCTTTTAGAAGAACGATTCTTATTGGTGGAAACCTTTCACTTTTATGATGGTCATTGACACAATGTTTAATAATAAGAACTATAGTTAAGAATTAGGAATAAAGATAGTTTTAACACTACTAGAAAAATAACATTTTAAGACGCGCACACTATTACGGTTCATTTGTAACTGTCGTAGTTTGTGCGTAGTGGCATTTTTGTAATATTTATGTTACAGACTACAATAGTTATAATTTAAACTATCGTAGTATGTAAGAAATTGGCAATTTTGTAATATTATATATTACAGACAACGACGGTTCTAAATATAACCGTCGTAGTCTGTAAGACAGTGGCAATTTTGTAATATTTATATTACAGACTACGACGGTTATAATTAGAATCGTCGTAGTCTGTAATATAAACTCAGTCTTCTTCGTAAACCCCACACTTTCACTCCCAGTTGTGCGCTCCTTCTTTCTTTCTCTGTGAAACTCATCTTCTCCCCCAAATTTGTTTCAGGCCAAAGCTCCGTGTGAAGAGGCTCCAACCATTAAATCAACCTTTGCGAATCACGAAAGTCCAAACCCCCAATTCGTGAAGACTCTCCATAAAGGTGCACACGTTTCCAATTGATTGATTTTGGTCATTTTTCTTCGTTTAGGGTACATTGGGTTCGATTGCTGTTGGTTTGATTTGAGTTGAATTAAATTGTGTTTGAATTGATTCGTTTATGTTACTAGCAACTGTCCATTGGTTTATGTTTCTGGCTATTTTTTTTTTCTCCGACGAATAAGTGTCCGCCGATTATGGCTATGGCTTGTTTGACATTGTGTTGGATTTGTGCTTCCATTGATTTAGAATGAATTTTGGAGGGATGCAATAATATTTGAGGTTTGGTTTGGTTAGGTTAGGTCCATTATGTTTTGTTTTTTTTTTTTTATACTTCAAAGTTCATATGATTAATAGGCAATGGATTTGTGAAACCAAAAAAAAATATGTGAGTTGAGAAGGCAATATATAACTATTACTGATTTTTGCCATAATCTGCATTCCCTTTAGAAGCTTAAGTTACACATTTTCTTTTGTTTATTTTAGAATAGGATGTTCACAATTAGGATGAGGAAATTCTATCTATTAAATTCCATTTTGATGTTGAAAAATAAGATGTTGAAAATTAGGAAATTCCATATTTAAAAATATGATGTTGAAATTAACATATATGTTTGTTGATCATACCTTTGATTTAAGGTATGGATCATAGTTGGATGAATGCAAGTCGAATTAGTACGGAGTATGAGGTTGGTGTTGAAGAGTTTTTGGCATTTGCTAAGCAACATGATCACTTTAGTAGTGGTGGGAAGTTTTGTTGCCCTTGTGTTAATTGTTTGAACGGTGTACGGCTGAAAGAAGAAGAACTTCGAGAACACCTACTTTATGATGGGATTCTTAGAAGTTATACAACATGGACCTGGTATGGTGAGTTATTAGACACATTGACAACATCTAATGTGTATGCACCAGAGTTGGAAACAGAAATTAATGACAGACTTGAAGACATGATTCAAGATGTTGGTCCGGAGAGCTTTTTTAAAGCCCATGTATATGACATGTTGCTTAGCGATGCAGAGACACCTTTGTACAAAGGGTGCTCTAACTTCACTCACATGTCTGCGGTGTTAAAATTGGTTCATCTGAAGGCATCAAATAGGTGGACTGACAAAAGCTTTACTCAGTTACTAGAGTTGTTGAGTGAAATGTTTCCAGAAGGTAACACATTGCCAACCTGCAATTATGACGCTAAGAAGATTCTTTGTCCAATGGGTATGGAGTATAAAAAAATTCATACATGCCCAAATGACTGCATCTTATACAAAAAAGAATTTGAAGCGATGCACAAGTGTCCTAGGTGTGACCTATCTCGTTATAAAAAAAAAAGGATGGTTGTGATAGTGAAGAAGGAACAAAGCATGGTGCTGCTGCGAAGGTGGTATGGTATCTTCCAATAATTCCAAGATTCAAGTGACTGTTTGCAAACACCAATGACGTTAAAAATCTCAGATGGCATGCAGATGAAAGGATACATGATGGAAAGCTTCGACATGTGGCTGATTCCTTGCAGTGGAGGAAGATTGATCTAGAGTTTCCCTCATTTGGTTGTGAATCAAGAAACCTCCGTCTTGGTCTAGCTTCAGATGGAATGAATCCGTTTGGTAATTTAGCCACTACTCATAGTTCGTGGTCTGTGTTGTTGATAATTTACAACTTACCTCCATCATTGTGCATGAAGCGAAAGTATATGATGTTGTCTATGTTGATCTCGGGCCCAAAACAGCCTGGAAATGACATTGATGTTTATCTTTCTCCCTTGGTTGAAGACTTAAGATTATTATGGGATGAAGGTGTTGATGTGTATGACGGCTTAGCTAAAGAAACCTTCAAGTTACATGCCATGTTGTTTTGTACTATCAATGACTTCCCAGCCTAAGTGTTTTAACTATTAAATTAATTATGATTCAGTTATTTATTACATTTTCTAACATGAACTTCAATATGATTCAGGTATTTGAATAATATATCAATTGAAATGGGCAACAACAATGTTTATGGATTCATTGAACCACAATCCATATTGGGTTTGACAGATAATTCACCATATGCGAAGTCATACATCATGGATTGGATTGGTCAATCGAACAAGAGGATCTACCTTGCACCATACCTTCACAAGTAAGTATATTTTATATTGATAGACTTAAAATTTAAACAAAAAGTATAAACAATGATTTATCTCCATTGTAGTGGCCATTGGTAACTTATTGTTCTTTACCTAATGGATCATCTCGCGATATTTTTTTGTTACTTGCACAAACCTCTCCCTCCGAAGTTGAAGAAAATGATTGAAGGGTATGTGTTATTTAATTATTATCTTTCATTTGAATTAAATTCAATTATTATAGTGTGATATTAATGTATAATTTAATTTAACCAGTATTCATGTTGGACATCATATGCTCACGAGCAATAGTCGTGCCAGACTAAGACTTGATTTTGTAATAACAAAGGTAAAAATGTTTCTCTTAGGAAACATAAATACATTATGTATTGTTCTAATACAAATAAGGTCTTTAAAGATAAATCATTCAATTCTTTGTAGGCTAATAAACAAACCTATCGACCGCAATGTGGATTCTATGTGATGCAGTGGATGGAAAGCATAATTCGGATAGGGATAACAGACCATTGGTTAGAGGTACACACTTTTTACCTACAACCGTTTGTTAATTTAATTAATGATACGTACTTGCTAATAATTATTTACTATTTTTCAGTGACTCAATGTCATTTGCTGAAGAAGCAATTGACTACACTCGCAAGCAATGGGCGACATTTTTAGTATATTGTTGTAAGAAGCAAACTATTGAAGAGTCTTCTGAAGGTGACAATTAGAAGACTCTTGATTTATATTACACTCTTGCTTTATATTAGTATATTTAGGTAACATTTTTAGTATATTAGTTAATTAAAGCTAATTTCTGTTAGTAGATACAATTGTGTTACTTAGAATTGTTTTTAAGTTAAAGTAAGAGATTAGATTTATAAACCATGTTATTAATTGTAAATTGTTATGAAGTTGAGAAATATATATGTATAGATTGGTTGTATGGATTGTCTGATTAATAAATAGGTACAAAAATTATGGGAAAATCGTAGAAATAAACAGAATATTAAAAAAAAGTAAGCAGACTACGACGGTTTTCACTATAACATTCGTAGTCTGTTTATTTTAACTAGCAGACTACGACGGTTCTAACTTCAACCGTCGTAGTCTGATATATCTAAAAACAGGTTTTTAACTAGCAGACTACGACGGTTATGTTTAAAACCGTCGTGGTCTGATAAACACAGATTACGACGGTTTTATTGGAACCGTCGTAGTCTGCGAAAACAGACTACGACACCTGATGCTACTACGGTTCTAGAACCGTCGTAGTCTGTATTTTTTAACCGTCGTAGTGTGTATATTATGCACTAGTGTTAATTTAAAAATAATTTAAGGAAAAAAATAATAGTTTAGAGACTATAAAAATGACTATTGTTAAGAGAGGTTAACTATGATTAAAGAGATTTAAGAAACTTAATTTCAATTATTTATTAATGAGATTAATAGTAGGTTTGGGAATTGAAAAGAGAAGCTTTAAATAAATATTTTAAACTAAATTACATTTTTGTTTCTATAATTCTTAATATGCAATCTTAGTTTAAATTTAATTGATCAATGCAAAAAAATATTGAAACTTAAATATTCAAAATTGACATTTAATTAAGTAGTAATATAGATTAACAGCTTATTTAATCTTAGAATGCGATAAATGGGAGGGAGTTTTTGAATTTTTCTTGTTTAGTTTAATTTTTTAAAAGGGATGAAAGTAAATTATATTTGGACCCAATTTTGACTTGGAGGAATTTGGGAGGGTAGGGAGAGTTTAAGAATTTTAATGCAATTGTCAAAATTATCCTACTATATTACACATCTCCAAAGTCAAATTTGCCAAAAAAATACTTGATATTATCCTCATTTCTCGTGCAATTATAACTTTGATCATAATTTTTATATTCGAAAGGTACTTATATATCATGTATAACCTTTTTACAGCATTACTTGTGTTGTTGAGCAGCATCAAAAATCTCTCAATCATTAGGTGAAGTTAATATTAAGTTTTTATTTAATATTATTTTTCAAATCTCATTTATTTTACTTAACTACTATCTTTCAAATCTCATTTATATATAATCAATTATTAAAATAATTTAATTTTTTACTAATGCCCTAAATACATTTTTAATGATCCTAGAAAAAAGAAATTGATAACTTAACGATTTTTTGTGTTTTTTATTTTATTTTAGTGAGTTGTTGTGCAACTCTTTGCTACTATGTTTGTGTTTAGCTGTGTCATGTATGGATCTCTGTGTTACCATTTTGATTTGCACACTAATTACATGTGCCTTAAGGTCTCAAGGTATTTTTATCCTGACTTATATTTTGATTTTATTTCAGAAGTTAAGTTGCATTAATCATTATTCGGTAAACCTCATCAATCTGATCTGTAGTTGATAATTATTAAAACTATTGGGCTTTTGGAGTAGTAAGTCAATTTAAACCCAAAATGGTAAATAAAGCTAAAACTAGAAGAGAGAAAAAGTTTAAGTCTCAAATATGTAACTCAATTTTGTGAGATTTGAAGTAAGAAAATGAGGGTAGGTGTCAAGTGGTCTCTTTGTTTGGTTGTGAATGCTTCTAGCAAGCTACTCTTGTAACAAATGAGTAGTTGTCAATTTCAAAATCATAACTATGGACATAATGTATGTGATGTGGAATTTATATGCAAAAAGGTTCATAACCAAAATATCTACATTCCTTGTTATCAAAATGTATTATAGTTACACATCTTCAATTTAACTCTCGTCTATGTATTTTGTAACCAGACATATTTAATAATTAACAATCTTTCGAAAGAAAATATAACAAATTTTAAAATTCACATTCACATTAAATATATTAATTAAGATGAAAAGATGTACCAAATTGAGAAGTGATGTCAAAATTTCTTGACAAATATTTGGAGACGAAGTAACCATCTCTAGTGAGTTGTACATACCTTATTATAAAATGCATTTATATATTTTTACTCATGAAGTGGCAAGATATTTTTGATTTAGAATAAAGTTTTTAAGTAAATGTTGGATATACATAGACTTTGGAAAACTTTTTGGTCTGCCATGGAAAAATTGAAAATGGATTAACATTTGCTCCAACCATTTAGTCAATTAACTTGTCACAACATTTATGCTAAATCAAAATATGAAATTTTGTGTTATTGTTAGAAAATGTCATTATCTTAGCCTAAAATATATGGGAAAATTTACATATCATATAATAGTAAATAATATATAATTTATTAAGGGATACATCTTTCTGAGATAAAACATAATAAGACAAAATCTCAGTATTAGGTTGTTGTATTCAAGGACAATGAATCAAAGTATTAACACAGTCTACCTTCCTACAAGTATACATCCAAAAAGAAAAAAGATAAACATATTAGTCAGAATGAACTTATCTATCCAACACTCAACACCTATGAAAGTTATTAGTGAACTGAGACTCTTAGTGAGTAGGACTATTCGACTAAACAAGGTTTAACCATGATCATACTGGAAACTCTCATTAGAAAAATCTATCTCAACTAACTTCAGCTCCTTCACTACCGACTCCTTTGATGGGATACACACTCCAACTTCCTCTAGTATGATCTCCTCACAGAATGGTCCACTGGTGATGGAGCTATTTGTAGACAATGGTACATAAGGCACTAGGTCCACCGACAGGTAGTGAGTGGATGTAAGTATAATCCACTTGATTTTCTCTTCCTAGTGTGCAACCTTATTCCTCAACGTGTTTAGGTAAAATATATTGTACCTGTAAAACGGTTAGATCAAAGAGATTAACGAATCTAAGTTTTGATTTATTACAAGACAGACGGAACATCTCAGACAAAGTATTACAAGAAAAGTCAGACGGAAGATGATCCCTCAAAAGTAAGGTCATTCGTCTGTCACAAAGTCAAGTCTTCAGACGAAAGGATAGACGAAATTCTTCAGACGGAACTTACAAAACCAATATTAAGACTGAAGATCTACATCGTCTGTCACAAGAGTGAAGTACAGTCTGAGTAACTCGCGTCATATTTTTTCAAATATACTAAAGCACTCAACAGAGATTCCAAGATCAGTATGGGGATTCGAGCTTACCTATGCTACACAAAAAGGTTCTCCTTTTCCAAGAAAATCTTTGTACAGTCAGAAAAAGGACTGAGCATGCCATCTAATTCGCTGCACACGCTATCTATTACTTGATTGCACTCTGACACCTTTTTGGACTACACTTGGAGAAAGCTCAACGACATTCTTCTGTCTCTAACGAATATCTGAAGAATCTGCCTATATAAGGACATCACTCTCTCAAGTTTCAGTTGGCGAACACGCTTATATTGCTAAGACTTTGTGCTTTCGCTCACTGCCACTGTTGAACTTCATTGAATACCCCTCTTTGAGAAGAGGAATTTTTCTTTCATCTAAAACCTTGTAAATCCACTTGTGTGGTGCTTTAGCCTGAGGAGGTTGTGTGTTTAAAGAATACCTGGTTGTTTAGCTTGAGAAGGCTGTGTTCAAAAAATATCTTGTAATAGCCAGAAGTGGCTGGGTTCAAACAGTACTTGTAACCATTTCACGGTTTGTAGTGAAAACTCAGTAGTTGCTGGGTAACTGGACGTAGTCTTGAATAGACGAACCAGTATAAAAATACTTGTGTTTATCTTCTTTAAGTTTACAACTAACAGGGGTAATCAACTTATAACGTCTGTTCATTAAAACTGATCTTTGAAGATAAAGAAACGTTTCGGCTGAACCTGTTTTAAACCAACAGACGAAAAGACCAAAAATTTTATTAACACGATTCAACCCCCTTTCTTGTATTTTATCTTTTACAAAAACATCCTCACCCTCTTACTACAAGTCCCTACAAAACACAAAGGATCAGCCTCATCCCTAATATTTGCACAAACAAACAACGCAAGGGTGAGTTCTTTCACCTTTGTCACAGGTACACACCACCAAGCACAACATAACACTTGGCATGAGAACCATTATTCTGGTCAATTAACAACATTTTTGTGGATAAACTTAACCTAAGCACAACTAGACTTATCATAACTTGCTAGCTACATGCAAGTCACCATATGTTTTGTGGACTTACACTTTAGTTATTAGTTGAATGTTAGGTTACACATATTCTTAGCTTGTCATACACGTGTTAAAGTTCATGACAGTTCCTCACTGCATTTTTCAATATATAAGCTATTCACGCATTATAACCTTATATGCATCTTAAACTCTTAACAACGAATGAATTTGTTTCTTAATATAGGACATACTCATACTATTTTAAATCAATACAACCATTATTTCCTACATATATTTCAACATATCAAACCCTGTTAACATTTCACAAAACATAAATTTTTCTCCCAACCTAATGACAATTAATTAGCATGTTTCCATGTCACATTTCCACACCTCAATATGATCATACACCCATAATCAAAATGTGCATTTCTAGTTCACTCATGTATACAAATGTTCATGACAACAATCAAAGTAACTTCACAAAACAGAACATACCATCCAATCAACACTTTCATTCACCTAACACTATTATGCATACATTTCAAGCTTACTACCCATCCCTAAAAGTTCAAACAACCATTTAACACATTCTTCGATACAGAAATTATTTACTCAACATTATGACAACCAATTAACATGTTCTCAATTTTCTCTTCAGCACATCATGGTGTTTACCAAACCTTTTAACAATCAAAATTGACTTTTGTTCATTATTAAGGTTAATAAATTATCATTCTTCCTCTATGGAGAATTTAACCTTAAAGGTACTTAGTATCCTTTTCCATCTCCTTGAGATTCCAACAAATTGAATTTGTCCCACCTGGGAGCTAACTTGAATTCTCCAATTAGTCTCAAATTCAAATTGTTCTCATATTCACTTTAAATCTTCTTAATTCCAAAATTCACTCCAAGACAACTAGTGTTTCTGATCATCTGGTCTTCCACACCTCATACAGGAAATTCTCCTAAACCTTAGGGATTCCTTAAAACTTGACAAAATTTTCCCCACAATGTGAGCATTCCTAGTTGATGGACTATAAAAAATACTTCTTCAAATACTAACATTAATCTCAATAACAACCTAACATCAAAGCTGATTTTTCAACTATAATCCATCATAAACATCGACATACAACTACAAACACGACAATTAAACTCACTTTCTAATTCAAACATATATAAACTTTTGAAGTCACTGCCTTCAAAACACATTAACATCAACATTAACACATGTTTTCACCCTACCATATTTAGCTAACATGTCTCCAAATTACATTATAACACATTAATATAATCACCAAACATCACCCGACCATCAATTTTTATAATACTTGTACACCCCACATTAGAATATATATATATATATAAAACTCAACTTTACTCTTTTCTTCATATTAAAGTTATTTTAGGATTAATGTTCAATTCGGTCCCATTGTTACTAAAAAAAATTAATCTAGGTCTTTATTTTTAAAATAGATACAATATTAACTCTTGTAAACAATATAAGGTGAAAGAGTTGATAATTTTAACTTACATCAAGTAGCAATTTTTAATTGACATTATAAATTTTATTTTATATAATTTTAAATGATTATTAAATTTAATTACTTATTCTCATTTTAATCTCTTGAATTAAGAATAAAAATGATATATGATATAACTTATAGATCAACATAATAATATATATCTTTTTAAAATTAAAATAATATACATATTATACTTTAAAAGACTACTTTACTAAATTTTTATCTTTTCGAAATAAAATTGTCCATCATCCATGTACCTTATGGACAGTAATTTAGTTTGTAATTTCTTAACCGTCCTTTCCAATTATTTTTACTCTTTCTCTTTCCGCTAGATTTCTATGAAAATAAGCTCAAAATGTGATGACCCTGATTAAATTTTATATTACATAAAGAAAAAATAATTTACATTGTGATGACGTCCCGTCTTACGCGAAGTGAATTGGAATGAGTTCAAATGTCAATATCGACAATGCGGTGTTGTAATTGTTGTTCAAAGAAGTTTGAATACAAACCATATCTTTACAAGTAAGGACAGATTTTGCAGTGGATGCATCAAGAGTCTCACACAAGAGTCCAATTATGTAGTGCTTTCTTGCATAGTGATGTCCCGTGAACACTAATTTAGAATGGTATAGGTTGCTAGACAAGCTAGTCCCCCACTTCTCCACCCACACATGGGCCTCACATTCTTTACTAGACCAGGATCACACTTCAATACCCTTTGGTCAAATTACTAATCTACCTAATTGCCTTTTTTAATATTTATCCATTTCCTATTACAAGGAACAGAGTTCTGGTTCAACTTGTTCAATTTTGATTGAGGGCATTGACAAAAAGCTAGAATTCACTAGCCATTCTTTAAGAAGAATATTAATGCTATTCTTTAAACATTATTTTTTATTAAAATGATTAAAAATTATAAAATTTAGTACAATCCTAATATAAATCCCGGGTGAGTTATTAAATAAGAGATAGGATCCATTTCAAGTTTATAATTTCAAATAAGTTAAGATCGATCATTGATCATGTTAGGAGAAGAATGTTTAAATAACATTAATATTTCTTTATTTGTAATAAGGAATGCTCTTTGAAAATTTATATAAATGAAACTTTGCAACTAACAATGGTTGGTCTAATTCATAAAAAAAATAATTCATATCTCATCGGTACATAAGTTGGAATCCTAATATTGATATGAGTTGGTGAATAATCTACAAATAGTTTCTAAACAAGTATACCTGCTCCCTTTTCTTCCAAGATCCCATATTTATATGAAGAAAAAAAAATAAAGAAAATAAAACATTGTAATAATGTTTGTTTTAGCTTTTTTAGGTGGCAGATTTATCTCGAGTTTCACTTATAAAATTAATTTAATGTGTAAAAGTAGTAAATATTTTAATAAAAATTATCTTATTGAATATTTTTATTAAAAATTAAATATGTAAATAATTATTCAAAAAACTCAACCTCATTCGATTGAATTTTAGATTTGTCTCTACCTTTTCCCATCTGTTGTTATCTCAAATCTCAACCATGTTATAATTTGTTAAAAAGAAAACCAAACAATTTAGTTAAATTACATTTTTTTAAGAAAAAACTCCCCTCCAAATTGTTTCAAACTAAAATTAGTTGTGCAATCTCCCATCCTAAAATCTCGTTTAAAAATAAAAAATAAAAAATCTCTCTCAATCCTTCTTTTATCATTCCATTCCTTCCCCCTCAAACCACAAGACATATCAATAGAAGTAAATCATAATTTAAAACTATTTTTTAATGATTGAACTGTATTTTAAAAATACTTTCCCTAATTATTACTCATTTGAATTTTGAGGGTTTTTCTCATAATTATACTAGTAAAATGTCGAATAAAAAAAGTAATAAAGCTGAAAAATGGATCGTTATTTCGTTCTCTAAATATTTTATTCTGAAATTTTCTAAATATAAATTATTTATCATTTCATACCTTTCTTTTCTTCAATTAACGCGGTGTTAGGATATTTTTCTTCAGTTGAAATGTATTAATGTTGTACGTCTGTGTCTTGTCTTGGTCTATCATTTTTCTAAATATATCATTTTGTTGTCTTCTGCATATATAAATTATTTTGTAACTACTTCATCTTTTTTGAACCAACGTGTTAGGGCATTCTTTCTGCTTAATCTTAAAATTATATTTTCTAATTTAATTTTAATTTATTTCAATAACATTTTCTTGAATTAGTTTTAAGTTAAAAATATCACATTTGTTTAATTTTAATTTAGTTAAATTTTACCCGATTACTTTCTTTTTTCTAATACTACTTCTAATTCAATGTTTAAAAATTCTCACATTTATTAGTCTCACCACGGTTCTGTTCTTAAATATTTTTTTAATGAAATAATAAAGTATGATGTTTATAATCTATATATTTTATTTCTATTCTTAAACAATACGAGACCTAATAATATTGTAGAATAGTAACCCTAACCAAGACGACGGATTTAGAGGGTCTACATATCCACGCATGTTAGGTAGGCTCTCCTTGTAATTAATATTAATATTTTGATTCCAAGTATGTTGCTATTGTTAGAAATAACTATGTTTGAGATATTACTTGTTTTGATATTGGTCCGAGGTTTACAATTTGTGCTTAAACTACTGATCGATGGGATTAAGAGATTATGATGATTTTAAAACTTACCATTGATTTTGATTTGCTTAAAGGTTTAAATTGACTTAAAGGTGTATATCAGAAAATAACATTAACAAGCCTTGATTATTTAAAAACATTACATGATATTAGTATACCCCTATAAGAATTTTTTTTAAGCATTTAAAAAAAATAATTATTTAAAGTCGTATCCGTGTAATTTATTTTTAGAGTATGAAATTCTCAATTTACTTTTAAACCTAAGGGAGGGGGTAAATTATCTGCAGTGAAGGAATCTCACATTCATACTATTGCTACTTCATTACTCTAGGATTTATTTCTCTCATACCCTCAACCCTTAATTTGTTTTATTCAGAAAACTAAGAGAAAAAAATGCAAGTAGTGAGAGATAGAGATAAGTGACAATAGAGAATATAAAATGTTATGAATATGGTCATGTGAGAATACTTTAGGGGTACGTTTGGTTTTAAATAGAAGTGAAAATGAGAGAAATGATAAAAGGTAAGAAAAGGAAAATTAAAGCAAAAAATAAATTAAAATAAAATAATGTTTTAGGTTCTTTAAATGAAAAAGTGAGAGGAAAGAAATTATTATTTTCAAACAAAATGATTTTTTTTAATCTGTCTTTCCTTTTATTTTTTCATCAACGTACTAAATAAACTAAAAATTATTTCATTTTGTTAGATCTTAAAATATATATTAGTATAGTTTAGTAGATGAAACTCTAAAATTTTCACTATTTTTATTTTTTATAATAAATATAATAATTTTATTCAAGAACATTCTTTGACCAGAACATCTTTTTCAAAAATAACTATTACTAAATTATTTAATTTTTCTAATATACTTTACTGTTAATTATTTATCTCCATCCATGTCATTTTAGCTTCTCTATATATTACTAATAAATTTGGTTACAGGTTATGTGATTAATTCCCAAAAGTATACTTGTATAGTCTCTTACAAACAGAGGTGGCGTTGGCGTATACACAACAATGTTAGGACATTGAATGAGAGAAGAACAACATGTCTTCTAAAAATATTTTAGTATAATTTAATTAAAACATATGTCAAAAATCATTTAAAACACAATTATTTGATAATGTTAAGTTAAATAAAATAGATTAAATTATATATATAAAGTAAATTATAGTACGAGTGAAAAAACAAATTTGGGCCGACCAGCCCACCCATTTTAACTAAAATCATTTTAAACCATTTGTAAATCAGTTTTTATTATTCAAACACAAACACTTTGTAACTAATAATAGGCCCCACATATCAATATCTACTGTCCACTGGTTTCAAGAGTCATTTATGATTAAATTTGTGTAATTCTTCTTCTTCTTCTTTTTAATTCTTCTTCTACTCTTTTCTTTTCCTTTTAAGTTTTAATTTACTTTACTGCATTCAGTTTAAATATCCTTAAAACATCAATTGTATTTTTAAATTATATTCTTCCATTTACTTTTATTTTTATTTTCTTCCTAATTTTATTTCTATCTTTAAAATTCAAGTCCTCTTGCGAGATTAGATGATATTGAGATAAGTCTTTCCTATTTTTATTTCGACCGAAAATAGAAAACAGAGGTAAAAAAGTATTTAGTTGACTTTAAAAATAGTTGAAAATTAGGAAAAATGGACTCTGTTTTCAAATTTCTCAAAATACATTTTTAAAAAATAAAAATAAAATTAAGAAACAATTCCTCAAAATCAAACAATGTTTTCAATATTATTTTTTTACATTTTCGTCACTGCTCATTTTAATTATTTTAAATTCTTTTCTCTCTCTCTCTTTTTTTTTTTTTAAACTTGTCACGTGTATGTCTTTAGTCTAGAGAGATAATCCCTTCCACGACAATATTGTGACAGTCTGTAAAAAAAAAATTGTGTGAAATCGTTCATTGAATCTTTGGTACTCTCAACCATAAAATATTGTTCTTGGCATTTACATAAACGTGATTATGTTGTGGGCACTGGATAGTCCACGTATTTGATTCAACTATTGACTTTTTTGCAAGCAATACATAGTATCACTGTCCACGCATGAACTAAATAATGAAAAGATGATGATAAATGGATTCATGATTGATTCTGTATTTTGTAAGTCCTTTCTGATGTGACAAATTTTTGAAGATTGTTTGCTTTTAGTTTTACGCACCTCGACTGTTTGTTGATAATTTCTGAAGGTAAATAAATCTGCATAATATATTAAAATTATGCAGATTATTATAATAAAATAAATAATATTCATATAGTAAATATTATTTATAAAAGTGTAAATTATAATTTTTTACAACAAAAATATAATAATAATAATAATAATAAATAATTTTTATAGGAATTGAATAATATATTTGTGTATAATAACACAATATAAATAATAAGTTAATCTAATAAATACATAAATGGTTAAAATATTTAATTTAAATTTAAATAAAAATTTAAAAATAATTAAAATATTAAAAGGTTAGTTAATCTTATATAATTTCCTAATTATTTAAAATAAAAAGTATATAAATGAAAATTGAAAATAGACTTAAACATCAACGTAATGGGTAGGAAAGAATATATGGTTACTCGTTCCCATCTCATCTCATTCATATTGAATATAATTAAAATAAAAAAGTTCAAAATTAAAATATATAAATGATTTTTTAATTAAAAATATGTAAATAATGACTGTGAATAGATATGATAATGAGATAGATGAGAATGTCGCTCCTCTATCCTTATCTCCCCAATCATGTCCCACATGTTTATTAAAGATAATAATTTGTTTGTGCTGTTTAAAATTGAATATTGTTCCTGTCTTTCTTCACTAGAAAATTATTGTTATCTTAAATTTAAACATTTGGAGATATTTTGGTTTAATTTTAAATTTACAAGTATTTTTAACTTTCATTAAATTAAATAAATTATAAAAATATATTAATTCATATCACAAACTCAACTCATTATAATAAAAAAGTTAAAATTTCATAAATATTAGTTATATTGTGAGAAAACATAAAACAATTTCTTTTTGTGTATACAAAGTCATTGAAATTAAACTCAATATTCTTTTGTAGAAAAAGTGGAAACAATATAGAAGTCTAGAAGGAAATAATATGAAGGTTGATTGAACAATATTTGTTGTTGAAAGAAAATATATATATTCATTCCAAACATGTAATCAAATTTTTATAAATATTATATTATGTAAAATAATAAAAGAGAGGTAAGAGGAAAAAAAGAGTTATCTATTAAAAAAAAAGATTAAGTGACAAATTTAAATAAAAGAATCCAAAAGTGATATTATAAGATATTTGAGAGTAGATTTGAATTTTAAAAAAATAATTGGAAATTATAAGAGAAATAAATAAAAAAAATACCCCTAATTTAACGTGTCATTGAATTAGAGATATTAAAATCACAATTTAGGCAACCTATCATTTTCTAATATAGAAATTTTTTATATAAAAAATTCATAATTATTTAATATCATAATTATATATATATATATATATATAATTATAAATAGACTTAACATAGGCGAAAGGGATGATTATGTTGTTATATGTCCCCATCTCATGTTGTCTATACTTAATAAAATTAAAATAAAAAGTAAAAAATTTAAATATATTTTGATTTAATAATACCCAAAAAATATACAAGTGATTTTTTAATAAGAAGTGATTGTGAATAAATACGACAATAGGATATCATTCCCAATGCTCATCTTCTATACATTTATTGAAGATAATAACTTATAATTACTCGTCTTTGTTTGAGATCCACTGTGTCAATGTCATTCCTATATTAATTCCTTGAAAATAACACTTTCTTTAAATTTAAATATTTGTAAACATTTTTAAATTTAAAATTAAAATTTTTTCTATTCAAATAAATTGAATAAATCATAAAAATATAATAATTCATATATAAACTCAACCCATTATGATTACAAGAAATTTTCGTAAAACAAATTAATTATGTTGTAAAAAAACATAAAATAATTTTTTTATGTATGAAAAATCATTGAAATAAGAGTCAACATTATTTTATAATAAATTAGGAAAAATAATCTCAAAAAAACAGAGAAACAAAAAGAAATAGAACTTTGTAAGAAATAAATTATGAATATTTATTTGACAATATTTTTTTTAATTATATTAATTATATTAAAATAAATTAAATAAATTTTCAATAAATTATTTTTATGGTTATATATGTTAATATAAATTTTTTAATACATTTTCTTGTATATATAAGGACTTAAAACAGTAATATAATATAAATAAACAAATGATAATATAAGAAAATTGTGCAAATAAATAAATGCGCGATTAATACATTCAATAAAACCGTAATATTTTTATTTTACTATTTTAAATCTTTTATAAGTATGAAAAAATGTATTCACTAATTTAAGTGGTTAATATTTTTGTGACAAATTATATCATATAAAATAAAAAAGAAAAGTAAATGAAAAGAGAATTATTATGAAATTGAACTAATATAATAATAAGAAAATATTTCTATATAATACTAAGCATATAATTATATTAAGTATCTTAAAATAAACAAATACAATTTTTATAAATTAATATTAAATATCTATTTGATATGATGACGTATCTCATTAATGCTAGCTTTTGTATGTTAAGCAAGAATTTCGAACACGTTGATAATCATGTTTAAGTATACACGGTCACATTAATCAAAGTTTTAAAGGTAATTAAAACTCTAAAAAATAATTATCATTAAATATTCTTACATTGATAAATACATTTTTTGAAATTTTTATTAAAATTAAGGTTTAAACCTAAAGTAAATAATAACACAAACTTTTATTTAAGTTCTCTCTAGAGTTTATGAGCTCGTCAAGAGGGCTTAATACTATCTCAAGGTAGTCTTCTCGAGGGTTGAAGGAAATTTCTTTCATTCAAGAGATTTTTAATTTCTTTATATATCAACATTAACTCTAATGTATCCATCCAAGTGTTCCATTAAATCTCTAGACTCATTTGAAAGTTTTTCTAGTTTTTAAGTAACAAAAACAATAAATCATATTAAAAAAAAGGATTGATTGACTTCTACTACCTTTGTCATTGACATATGATGGTCTATTTGTGACGATAATTTATTCTCTTTTTCATGGTATTCAGGTGACTTTTAGCAATGATTAACGGTCAGATGAGTTGTGGATGGTTTTAATTACTTTTTTATATGTATGTCTTCATACTTCATCAACGTGAAGCTCAAATCTTCCTATTATTTTTCCAAAAGTTTAATTTTTTTATTCTATCCTAAAATGAGCAAGGAGTTTTTCTATTTTAGAACCCAACTCACTAGCTTGTGTGACTTGAGGGCCCGTTAGAGAAAAAAAATGAAGTGATTGTTTACACTTTTAAAAATAGGAAATTTTGTTGTTGAGTTCATATTTACCGTGGTTAATAATATAAGAAAGTTGTGAAATTGATGAAGGAGCATCTTATTTATGAGATTCTATTGTGAAAGGCAATAAAATTTGACAAATTTGACATAATATAATTATCCCAAATATAATATTCTAAAAGGTTTATAGTAAAATTTTCCCAAATTCAACCCCAAATATCCAACACCAAGTTAGAAAGATAGAATATCTCAATTGCATTTTCTTAAATTTACATGAGCTTATCTTTGATGCATTTACAGGAATTTTGACACTCAAGTCAATATTTATAGAAAGACAATTTATGTCTGCCGACTAATGGAAAGTACATAAGCCTTTAATATCCTATTTATATATTATGATATTTCTTATGTGATGAGAGGTGAAAATGCCTCTGGAATAAATCCTATAAAAATCATTATGCCTCTAACACACTTTAGGTTGTGTTAGCCTGTTAGGTGTTCCATAACTATATTCAATTGTTCCAACATAAGATTCTTGAGTTAGATCTCTATAAGTTGATCATTGAGTTTTGTAATATTTAACTAACACATTGACTTAATTCATAATAATGGGTCTGGTGCCTCTAAAAATATATAAAACATAAGTTTATTAGTATGTGTTATTAATTTTGAAAACCTAATCTTAAAATTAGAGCAAAGAATAATACTTTGAGAAAACTGACCAGAAACAATTAGAAGAGAATTGGAGTGTGTTATATATAGAAAGATAATGGACATAAGAATGAAAATATGTCATAAAATAATTAATAAAAAATTATTTTAAAGTTTTGAATCAAGTTAAATTTTAAAAATATCATATAAGTTAAAAATTAAGAATGGGGATAGACTTATTATAAGAAATTCTAAACATATGAACAGACCACTTTACAGTCATTTCATAATTATTTACTTAATTCGTATGGTCACTGGTGATTATTGTATTTATACATGGATTTAATTAATTATTTGATTGAAACAGAATTCTTGTAGTTTTCATATATTTTTGTAAGTGAAAAATATATTTGAGAAGAAAATATTAATAATTTTAAATTGGATTTGAAGTTTTTCATCTTTTTTTCATTATAATAACATAAAGAGTTGAAATTTATCTACTTACTGTGCTTATCAAAATTGGCACTATTAGGAAATCAAGAAGTATTTGATTTAGTATACTACTTCATCAAATAGTCATACAATCTCTCTTCTATAGAATAAATATTTACAACGACATTTAAATTAGATCCTATATATATAAATATGAATGTAAATCTTTTTACTTGTGGAAAGTGTTTTCTTTACCTAAAGGAGATTTTGGGTCTTTTAAATTAAATATAATCATTTTTTAATAACAATTTGTTACCTCAGTAGGATAAACAATTAAGTACATGACCAAACCTATCTATTTTCAGATAAAAGAAATACTGTAAAATAATTTACCAGCACTATTTTTTAAATTAAATATGATATTTTTTAATAATAATTTGTTACTTCAGTAGGATAAACAATTAAGTACATGACCAAACCTATCATATTTTCAGATAAAAGAAATAATGTAAAATAACTTACCAACACTATCTATTATATAATAATATTAAATCAATTGAATAAACTTTTTTTTAAAAAAAAAACAAATAATGCAATTAGCCACTACTTAAGGCTCCGGATTGAATATTCAGAGAGTCCAATAATGCAAAATTAGCCACTGTGTCCATCAATATAAAAGATACATTAATCATTTTTAAACTTTCTCTATTGAGCACCTCCACCATCTTCCAAATTGACAGACTTGATGTTTGTATTGTCCTGTTCCAAATCCTTTTCCATGCCCCCCACTTCACTATCTTCTTCCAATGGTTTGTAAGTGTACCACCAAACACAAATTCCAAAATAAATGATATTCAAAACTTGAATCCCACTAACAAGCAGATAATAGTATTCCAATCTACCCCTGTTAAGGTTCCTATCAGGTAACCAATTTCCATCTTTGCCACTGTACTTATGCACAAGTGTTACAACAAACGTACCAACATAACTCCCAATAGCTATCACTATACAATACAAAGCAGTGGCACTACTTCTCATGCTTTCAGGTGACTGATCATAGAGAAACTCAAAAAGCCCCACAGACATGAAAACATCAGCCAAACCATGCAAACAATACTGAGGCACCAACCAGAACACACTCAAAGGAATAGTGGCATTTGGATCATCCAATAAGTGGTACTTTGCAGCAACAGATTTTCTCTTCACTTCAACAGGTGCTGAAACAAGTGTGGCTATAGTGTTAATAACAAAGCCTATTGCCATTCTCTGTATGCACGTGATTCCTGAAGGGTTGTTTGT
This sequence comes from Hylodesmum podocarpum, assembly GCA_026586105.1. Classification (NCBI taxonomy): domain Eukaryota; kingdom Viridiplantae; phylum Streptophyta; class Magnoliopsida; order Fabales; family Fabaceae; genus Hylodesmum; species Hylodesmum podocarpum. The sequence continues at coordinate 192,459 of JALJEV010001435.1, read as the reverse complement.
GAATCTGCGAATGAAGGGTACGAAAATGCGTTCGTAGAGAATGACTCCTGTCATTAAAGTTAGGACACTGAAAATGGACATGGTGGCTGGTGAGATTTGGAATGAGTGAGAGAGGTGTCTGTCCATTGTGCGAGCTTGTTGAATTACGAAGCTTGGAAGATGTGCTGATGCAGCTATGAGTAAAATTCCTGATGCAGAAATTGGAAGGGTTCTGATTATGGATTTTAGCTCCTCAACTCTGTGAACAGTGGCCAGTTTCCATAGGTTTGGTGCTGTGTTTGGGTCTCTGCCTTCTTCCTCTGTCACAATTGCAGCCTTGTCTAACCATCTGTGGATATGTTAGGTCATTGGTTAAGTAATGTTTAGTGTGCAAATCTATTAACACTATATTATGAAGTCCACTAAATTGAAAAGAAAAAAAAAATGTGTAAGAAAGATTCTACAATATTGGTTAAATTATCTACGTAAAACATGCCTTCGTGCTAATAATATATTTTCTTTTCCTTCCGCTCTATATCTAACACACAAGTTTATTTTTAGTTATAACCCATCAATTTTTTTTTAATATTAAGTATATAAATTCATGTCCATTTCTTATTTTCTTTACACAAGACTTTGATTATAATCTAACATATATTATATATTTGTTGATTTTTCTATAAATATCTTCAAAGTTATATTAATGATAAATTCTAATTAAATGACTCTTGAAAAAGTTTTACATTAGCGAAGTACAGCGATTAAACTCCAAAAAAGAATTATATTTGTGTGATTTACATTGACGAAAATTTATCTGTTAAATTGTAAGGACTAAAACTTACAATTTTTTCTAATCAAACAATTATAAGAATCAAATGAATGAATTGTTGAAACAAAAGTACATGTATAAAATCAACAGGGAAAAATTAATTTTAGTTTTTTATCTGAGGCTTCTTAAGTTTGAAGATAGTTTTGGCAAATTAAACAAAGGAGAATACATGACAATAATAATCAATCTCACCCCATTGTTAGTAGTTCAATTTTTTTTACTGAATCAAAAGAACCAAATATCATACTCACCTATATTGGTCTGTGTGTAAGAGCCATCCTTGCAAAGCAATAGCAGCATCAATGTCCCTATTTTGGTACAAAAACTTGGGGTCGTGTGGTAAAGTTTCCTTCCTCTTCCTTATAGCTGCCACAATGACTTGGGCCAAACGAACCAGAGGACTCCCTTCTGGTTCTTCAGTCCTATAAAGTGGTGAGCCCAACACAAAGGCAATGATGGATATAAACATGACAATAGTAGGTATGCCAAAGCCCCAACCCCAGCCCGTATTGTCTTGAATGTAAACCACAATGGTCAAGGCACTTAGAGAGGCCAAACCCAGGCTGAAAAAGTACCAATTGAAAAGGTTCCATTTCCTTGATGCCACACCTTTTTTGGTCATATCAAATTGGTCCCCTAAGAAGGGCACAACACAAGGCCTAATGCCACCTGACCCAAGAGCTGTAAGGACGAGAGAGATGTAGAGTATGCTTAATTGTGAGGGTGTAGCTTCTTGGCAATTCACTTGTGTTGGGCATGCTGGGGGCCTAAAATGGGGCAGTATAGCTGATACTGTTAAACTAAGCAATCCCTGTATCATGCAAGACAATGACAAAATAATTAGCATTAGTACGATGGGTTTAGTTAATGCTATGCATAATGAATATAATTTTTTTTACAAATTCAATTAATCTTGTATATATGACTTTAATCAAGTTAGAATAAAATTAAACTATTTTAAGAAAGTTAGATAAAAATCTAATCTTTTTTAAGATAGGATTAAAAGGCTATATACTGTGTCAATTGGTAATTATATAAAAGACAATAAAATTACTATATATGATACAATACTTTATAATTAATCGATAGTGTAAATAGTATTTCCACTTTCAATTTATACTAATTAAATCCTTCCTATGCTCCCAAATATTTCCATTGATGATTATGCCAATAAAAAAACATGGGTTAATCATATTCTTTGATGATAAACCAAAAGCTTTTAGTAAATTTAAAAGCTTCAAGCCACTTGTTGATAATGAAACAGGGAAGACCATTAAAACAATGCATAATCATCATGGAATAAGATGCTAACATTTTACCAATGTAATTCAAATATTCAGTGCACAGTTGGAAGGTTCATGATGAGTGTGATAAAATTTATAGGGAATTACTAGTGAATGAGATTGTATGGATAGAAAGAGAAGGGAAAATTAAGAAACCAGTTGATAGATGATAGAAGCAATAGTAATGGTCCAAAAGCGGCCAGCAAAGGACTCAGCAATGATAGCACCAAGGAGTGGGGTGAAGCTAGCAGTTCCACCAGAGATTGTGAGAATGTTGGAGGCAGACACAAGTGGCATGTTCAGCACTTGGGTCAGGTAACTTATCAAGTTCCCATTAAAACCAGCTACTGCAAATCTATCACAAAATTCATTTGCTGCATATATCCACACAAAGAACTAGTTAATATTACCCTGTTTAATTCATAAGGAATATGAACTTTATGGTGTTTACTTCTGAAATTATTGATGTTCTCAAAGTTACTACTTTTTAGCATATTCATCTTAAGCGTGCCATCTGATACTAGTTTTGGGTGGTCCTAAACACTGAAGATAAAACTAATTTAGAAGAAAAATGATATATGAATATCTCTATATTTGAACTTCTATTAAAATATTCATTAACATGTTGTTAATGTCAAATTGAGCAAGAATCCCTTAAATGAGATTCAGAACAATAATAGAGTGAAAATAAAAAAGTTTAACTGATGTTTTATTCCTCGTTTTATTTAAATTTTAATTTTTAAACTTGTTTTTTTTTTCCTCAAAGATTTTCCGTCATTATTTTTAATCTCTCATTTTTTTTATTAAATGATCAAATAAATATCACTATGTTGTCGTTAAAATATTTTTTTAAAATGAAAGTTTTAATAAAATAATACTCATTTAATTACATAACTAAAAATTTAATCAAAGAGACCAAAAATTGCAACAATTTTTTTTTTGAGAAACTAAAAATAGAAAAAAAAATTAAAGAAATAAAATTAAAAAATCAAAAAATAAATAAGAAACAGATACTTAATTAATCAAAAATATTTCTATTGGATATTAATAAAAAAAATAGAGTTAAAAAGCTATATATTATTAATGCAAAAAGTTCAATATAATTAATCACTCGTAATTATTTAAATAACTTTTGAGATAACTAATATTAACATCATCAAAGTTATTATAAATAAATAAATTAAAAATATAAAATATTTTCATATATATATATATATATATATATATATATCATATTACTTATTTTATATATTTTATCTTTCTTGAAGTGTCAACCCATATATCTATTCCCAATTCAGAATCACGTGCAGTACGAAGATTACAGCTTGGATCGTAATTCACTTTTGATTATGACCGATTATTGTTACACTGATAAATAGTAACGTAAATATACATAATATAATTGTCGTGAGAGGCATTTTGTAATATTAGTAAACACGTTAATTCTGAAATAAAAAAAATAGAGACCATTGAATTATAAAATAGACAAAAAAAAGTGAACTAGAGTATGAATATATTAAATATGACATAATTTTTCTAATTTTCAAAAACTAAAGTAGCATAAATTTTAAAAAGAAGAGAATATCATTGTAAATAATAATAGAGAAAAATTAATCAAGCATGATAGTGATGGTAATAGTGAAATTCAACAAAAAATTATTTCCATCAAAACTCTAGATATTAAATATCAAATAAATATTATTCATAATTTTAAGAAATAATACCGGAAAGTGATTAATAAAGTGACGGAAATAATAGATATTTAAGCTATTTTAAAGAGTTATCCTTTTATTAATATATTTTAACATAAAGTCTGCTACTAATTCAGATAAATATTTTAATTATTTTAATATTTAAAAATTAAGTATTAAAATTAATTTTATTAAACTTCAAAATAAATGAACCAAAATAATCATGCATTTCAATAAAATAATAAATTTGAAATATAAAATGTAGGCCGAACAAGACGAATAAGGTAAGATGATTGGTCTAAATATTGAATCACGTTGTGAATTAATTAAGTGACAACTTGACTTATTAAAAAAATGGCTATGTTACCATCATATGGACTCGTGAAATCTTTCCTTTTAATTAAATGATCATTACTTAACAAGGAAGCTTACATCTACCTGATACTAAATTAATCTACTCTATACTACTATAATACAGTTTTGAAAAAAAGTTCATCAAAAAAGTGTTTGAAGAGTAGTCTTCCAAAGATTAAGATGAAATTATACTAGTTTTTAATTATTTTTTCTAAATCAAGTACAGTACTCGATTGGTCTTGGACTAAATTAGAAGCATAAAAATATTTTTTTCTATAATTATTTTATTTTTTTCAGGAACTGGATGATAAAATATTTTTTGGGAAATTATTTTCAAGCAGCTATTACTTTTATAAATTTTCATAAATAAAATAATTTAGAAAATAAAGTGGAATTGCATGTACATATACGGATAACAAAATTAATATATAATTATATAATTTACTATCTATAGACAATGTTCACGGTATTAAACAGTATTTGATTTCAGGAACTATTTAAAAATTATTTTTTAAAACTGTGAAAGCGTTACCCCTTACAAATATTTTCAAAAAAGTCAACCAAATATGCTTTAACTGTAAAACACTGAGACGAAACACTATCATAATTATTCATTTCTGAATTCAAATCAATAAACATAGTGTCACATGTAATTATAATAAAGAAATGGATATAACATAATATGTATAGGATAAATTTAATTTAATAGGCCATAATGAACTTACCAAGGATGAAAGGCAACGTTCTAATGCCTCCACGACGGATTTGCTGTTTCCTCTTCGCCTCGGCGCTGCCCTCGCTCTTCTCTGTCTCCCTGTCCATCTTCTCATCCATTTCCACTTTTTGCACTCATCTATATATCTATATATACATATACACACTATGCCATATATAAATATCTATGGCTATATTTTCTACATAGATATCCATATGACCATAATAATATAATGACAAATTGACATTAAGAATAATATAACCTATATGGAGTAATGACTTTAGCATGTGCTGTGTTCTGTCCCAATTTTTAAGTTTGTCCCCAGTTCATTTACTTGCATGGGGTATAGTACTTGTGCATAGGGATAAGAAAACAAATATATGTACAAGTTTAATTATATTTTTTTACCTTTCTAATTTAGAAAATGTGTCATTTTGAGTCTCTCCAGATTTTTTAAAGATAATTTCGAGTTTGATGTAATGGATAAGAAATGTACTTCCTAAAATGACAACATCAAAATTAAAAAAAACAAAATATGTTTAAAATTACAATTATTTTCACTATGACAAACTGGTACAGCATCTTTCTAATAGAAATTTCCAGCTGGCACAACATAAAGTTGGAAATTAAAGTTAAAAGAAATTGATATAGACATTTTCAAGTTAATACTTTTCTAATACAAATTTACTTGTTTTTATTTGCAAATTGTAGCTCTCTTCGTTGACTGTACAAGATTTTATAAACTTTGGAATCTTTTAGCCATCTTAACTCAAGGTGACAACTCATAATTATTTAGAAACTAAAGAATTCATGATTGACTCTTTAATTTGAATTATTGATACATCGATGTCACAATGCGAGTCCATGCAAGTTGTTAGAAAATATAATAGCTCTATGTGCATGTATTAAATAGGATTGCTAATTTTTCACACTAAGTCACGCTCAAACTATCATTTGTTACTTAAACATATGAAATGTAATCATTTAATTTCTGAAAAATAAAAAATGGTAGAATAATTTCTAAAATTTTAATATATTTATCATTTTAATTCCTAAAAAATATTTATCAATATTTTAGTTCCTAAATTATATCATTTAACATCATTTTAATATCTAACTCAAGGAACTAAAATGAGAGTAAGTTTTTAAACCTTGGAATCAAAATGATATTGAATAATTAAATTTAGTGACTAAAATGATAATAAATATCTTTGAAATTATTTTATTATTTTTTATTATTTAAGGTATTAAATTGTCCTATTCCTACATTTTTCAAAAATGAAATGATGGTTTACTTTTAGCTTCTTTTTCTTATTTGTTTCTATTAATAATAAATAATGAAAATGGAAGTTAAGATCTATTAGATAGATTTTAATCTTGTAATGTGAATTTCTCCAAATTGTTTAATATAAAGTATGCACTTATTCTTCACAACTACATTTTACCCCTTTCTTTGTCGGACCAACAAGTAAACTGATTGAACTAGATAAAGAGATGAAAAATGATTGATCGTATGAGATGGTGAAGGAAAATTGAGGAGGAGATTGATCGGGAGGAACTGAATCTGCTAAAGTTAACAAACTTGAAAAAAAAGATTTTAAGATTTGATCGGTCATGAACCGGTAAAGATAAGAATTCGAAATTCAATGATATAAGGAAGATTTAGTATTCAGTTAGAAAGTTCTCAACATTGGTTTCAAAAGTAACAGAAAAAATTTTGTTTAGCTTTTAACTGTGTTGGATTATAATTGAATTTTACCTCAATTTGAAAGAGAAATAAAAGAAGAGTTACGTTTGCAAAATGAAGTTCATTACGCATGAAACTGCCGGCAAACAACGTATTACATTTTACATTTTAAAGGGTCTTTATAACATGTACCAAAAGGCATTAGATAAGAAAATAAAAAGAAAAGGTATTTAATATACAAATTATATATGAAGTAAAAAAATGTTGAGGAATGTTAATTTTATGTATTTTAATAAAAAAAAAATTTTTTTTTATTCCTTAACCGGCGTTACGAGCATATAATACTGGTCATCTTTTGTCATTTTAAATTTTAACTTAGAGGAAGTAAAGTGATTCTAATTAGGTAACAATGATCCGAAACATCCGTCACCAACAAAGTCCAAAAAGGGCAACAATTTTGCTCTCTACACCCTCACATTCTATTATTTATCTTCTATAAGCTCTCCCGGAAGCTTAAAAGAACGAGTTAATTGAAATTGTGTAGAGTACTAAAAGAAAATATAAAGGCTGGTGCTAGTGTTGGTTCAAGTGACATATAAGGCCCAATCTATTAAGAGTATGTATTATTCGGATTTTAAAGTGAAGAAAAATAAGAAGAGAAAGTATTTAATGTTCAAATTATAGATGAATGCAAAAAAAAAATGTTGAGCAATGTTAATTTTACACATTTCAATAAAATATTTTCTTCTTTAACTCCTTAACCGGTGCATGAGAGCAGAGTACAGGTTATCATTTGTCTATTTTAAATTTTAAATTAGAGAAAACAAAGTGATTCTGAATTAAACTGGCTCTAATTAGGTAACAACGACCCATAACACCATACATCCAAGCACCATCAAAGTCCAAATAGGCTAGGAATTTTACTTCCTACACCATCACATCCTACTTTTTATCTTCCAAAATAGGCTTTCCAAAAGCTTAAAAAAAATGCTAAAGGAAATTTTGTAAAATACTAAAAGAAAATACCAAGAACTAGTGTTAGTGGTGGTTCAAGTGACGTATAAAGTCCAATCTACTAAGGGTATGCATTATTCGGATTTTAGAGTCAAAATTCCATCTGCAACTTCCAAGCAAATTAAGTGGGTCTCATCCACCTAGATTGATCAAAACTGTATGAAAGAAGCTGTAATTTATCCATCCTAACAAAGTGGAGTTTGACCCTCCTTCATACAAAAATTCATCAGTAAATATTTAATTGTAGTGAGTTGAGATTTAGAGAGATAATTATCTGTAAATTTTAGTAATATAATTCTTCAATATTATAAGGAAATGAAATCGCTCGTTAATGTCGAAGGACTAAAGTCTAAAACACATTTTTCAAAATAAAAAGAAATGTCCTGCCATGTGCTTACATTATTAGATGAGTAATAGAACAATTATCACATATCAATATTAACAAGAACACAAATCCATTCATTATTTGCATATCATCAATCTTCTGCCTCCCTACCCTCTAACAAATTAACATGTGACAATTTTTCATTGACCTATTCCAAATCTCCTTGCACTTTTATTTCACTAATTTCCTGCAAGGGCTTGTAAGTGTAAAACCAAGCACATATCAAATAATAAATGAGATTCACAACTTGAATCACATTTCAATATTGACAAGAACACAAATCCATTCATTATTTGCACATTATCAATCTTCTGCCTCCCTACCCTCTAACAAATTAACATCTGACAATTTTTCATTGACCTGTTCCAAATCTCCTTGCTCTTTTATTTCTTTAGTTTCCTGCAAGGGCTTGTAAGTGTAAAACCAAGCACATATCAAATAATAAATGAGATTCACAACTTGAATCCCACTAACAAGATAATAATAGTACTCCAATCTACCCCTATTGAGGTTCCTATCAGGCAACCAATTCCTTTCCTTGCCAGAATACTTATGCACTAGTGTGACCAACAATGTACCAACATAGTTCCCAATAGCAGTGGTTATGCAATATAAAGCAGTAGCAGTACTTCTCATGCTCTCAGGTGATTGATCATAGAGAAATTCCAAATGCCCCACAACCATGAAAACTTCAGCCACACCATGAAGACAATACTGAGGCACCAACCAGAACACACTAATAGGAATAGTGGAATTTGGACTATCCAATAAGTTAAACTTAGCTGCAACTTTTTTTCTTTTGATTTCCACTAGTGCTGCAACTATTGTAGCTATAATGTTAACAACAAAACCAATTCCCATTCTCTGGAGGCATGTAAGTCCTGAAGGGTTCTTTGTGAATCGGCGAATGAAGGGAACGAAAAGGCGTTCATAGAGGACAACGCCTACCATCAAGGTTAGGACATTGAAAATGGACATGCTAGCTGGAGGGATTTGGAGTGAGTGAGAAATGTGTCTGTCCATTGTGCGAGCTTGTTGAATCACAAAACTCTGCTGATTTGATGAAGCAGTTATCAGCAAAATTCCTGAGGCCCAAACTGGAAGCATTCTAATGATGGATTTTAGCTCTTCAACTCTATGGACAGTAGCTAGTTTCCATAGGTCTGGTGCTGCATTTGGATCACTTCCTTCTTCATCTGTCACAATTGCAGCTTTATCCAAACATCTGTACATATAAACTTTAGAACAGTCAAGTGATATTAAATGTGCACATGCAAATTCAGCCATTTACTCAGAAAATAGTACTGTGCACCAATATTCATTATCATCACATATAATAGTTAAATCATATGATAAATTTTTTGGCTTTATTACGATTTTTAATTAGTTGACAGATAAAAATTTTCATGCTAGTTCATAGAAATTAAACTTTCATCATCAAAATGCTTGCAAATTGCAGTGTAGGGGCTAAGTAAAGCCTGCACAATTTTCCATAATTTAGTAAACAAGCAATCCATCGTTTATTACAATATAATAGACCTTTGAAAGTGGAGAAAATTGACTTCTATTGTTGGAGGGTTCTGCATTTGAGGGTCTGTTTCTTAATATTTTAGTTTCCTAGTGGCATACCAAGAAAGAACAACCACTATCACTATACTTAAAAATTAAGGGTTATCAAAGTGTCATTCTTATCTAAAATGTGTGAGCAATTGATCACCAAAAAACATGTGGATGCAAACAACCAAATATTTTATAAATTTCATTGTCCCTTAACTAGTTTTAAGTATATGTAAAGTGAAAAAGACATCATATTTTTAATATAACTAATGGACGTTACAACTAACATTGCCGCTTCGCCGAATGATAAAAATTATGTCGTGATCATATCAAAATTTGTTTGTTTTTTTATATATATTTTATCGATTTTCCTGTCTTAGAATATAAAATTATGAAAGGAAAAATGCACAATTCTTTATCGTGCAAGAAGCATATGATTGATCATTGAGATTTTAATTATGTTAAAAAAATTATCCCGTGTTTGTTGTTTGATGTTGTACTACTATGTTGAGGAAAACGTGGAAAACATCCAGATGCAGATTTTTGACTTAAGTTTTGACTTGTTCGGATTAATTTACATATAAATATGTGTGGAAGAATATGAAAAATAACTTATACATCATGAATAAATTACATAAACACTACTTAAGATTTTGCATAATTAAATCGAATATCCCTTTGGGTTTTAAAATTACTTCTACCAACTTTATAAGAAGTCTTACCGTAATCTTTTTAAAAAAGAAAATTTTTGGATAGAGATTAAAAAACAGATGTATTTGTGTACTATGTAAATACATGAATTTAAATTAGACTTACCTGAATTTATTAGTATGTAAAAGCCTTCCTTCTAAAGAAATTGGAGCATCTAGCTCCCAATTTCGGTACAAAAGCTTGTCATCCACTGGCAAAGGTTCCTTCCTCTTCTTTACAGCAGCCACAACTACTTGTGCCAAACGAACCATTGGACTACCCTTTGGTTTAACGGTTTTATAGAGTGGTGAGCCCAACACAAAGGCAATGATGGATAAGAACATAGCAATGGTTGGAATTCCAAGGCCCCAGCCCCAGCCCATGTGATCTTGAATGTAAACCACAATGGTCAAGGCACTTAGAGAAGCCAACCCCACGCAGAAAAAGTACCAATTGAAGAGGTTCCATTTCCTTGATGCCACACCACTTTTGGACATGTCAAATTGGTCTGCTGAAAAGGGTACAACACAAGGTCTTATGCCACCAGTGCCAAGTGATATGAGTAATAGAGATGAGTAAAGTATCCACAGTTGTGAGGATGAGGCTTCTTGACAATTCACTTGTGTTGGGCATGGTGGGGGGTGTAGATGGGGTAATATCGCTGATACAGTTATAAAAATCAATCCCTGTATCCAGAAGAATAGTATCACAAAATTATTGGCAGAGTGAGGTGTAGCTAGTAGTACTAAATGGAAAAGCCTCACTCCCAAATTATGTTTAGTTGGATTGAAATTGTTTCAGCTTGATATGATTGAGAATAGAGCTGTCGGTTTGAGTTTTAAAATCCAAGAAAAAAAAAATTAGAGTTTAGTCCTAAACAACATCTTTAAAATAAAACAAAAGAGAGTAACATGATAAAGTTGCTAAAACTTTTAGAAGTTTTCATATCTTATTCAGACTATAATTAATGGAAAAGTTTTCATATCTTTAAAAACTTCAAAACAACGTTTAGAAAACTCTTGCATTTTTAGTTGTATGTCTAATCTTGTTCTTTTAATTTAAGACTTAACTGAACTTTTTGTCATCCAATTTTAATTTTTTTTCTTGCAAATTATATCACCAAACTTTTATATTTGTATATTTTCTTATCCAGTTATTTTATTTATAATTTTTCCTACCAAACTTTCAAAAAATTTTAAATATTGACACAACTTTAAAAGTTTTTGCAAATTTTATAACTAATGAAGTGGGAAAAAAATTAAAATTTGGTAGCAAAATTACAAATATAATCGCTAGGTGGCAAAATCTACAAAATCATGAAAATTGGTGGAAAAATTACAAACAACGTAGTTCAACATTTGTGAAAATACGAAAGTTGGGTGACAAGATGTGTAATCAAGTCTTTTATTAATTTCTGCAAATCAAGCATGTATGATATAACATATATCATGTCTTGTGAAATAGATTTTTAATATAAAAAGGTGTAAACTTAAGTTACGTGAGAGTGATTGGTGAATATGATGAACATCACTTAGACTGTAAAAAGAGAAGAGGGGAGGATAAGGAACCAGTTCATAGATGAAAGAAGCGACGACAATGGTCCAAAATCTGCCAACAAATGAATCAGCAAGGAAAGCACCAATGAGAGGAGTGAAGTTAGAAGTTCCATTAAAGTTTGTGAGTGTGTTGGAGGCAGGAACCAATGGCATGTTCAGCTGCTGAGTAAGGTAGGTTATCATGTTCGCGTGAAACCCAGAGCTTGCAAATCTATCACACAATTCATTTGCTGCATATACACCCAACAACTCCAAATTATTCTTGTTCATACAGAATATGCAATTCGGCAGTGGATAATGCTAAACATTTTTATTATTCATTTGATGCTCTTATACATACTTATCATACAAGAGGAGGATCTGTAAATGAAATTACATGCCTATTCCCCAAATATTAAAAAGTATTCATTCTTTTTTTTTTCCAACTTTTTTTTTCAGGTTATTTTTGTAAAATATCTCTAAAATATTACTCAGACACTTTTAAATATGTATCTTAAAAGTATCTAAAAGTCTTAACAATTTTTAACAACCTACCTTTCCTCATGTTACTAGAGGAATCGAAGTGTATACACTTTTATTCATTTATTGATCAAACAAAATAGATTAAAAAAGACAATAAATTTAGTTTATTTGCATTCTAATATTTAAATTCCATCTAAAAAAGATAAAAGATATAAAAGAGAGATTTAAAATGGTGAGATTTTAGTCAAAATATAGTAATCAGTAAAGATTGGTTATAAATTTATAATAAAGATAAAATGTATATTTTGATTGTTATGATTAGAATTTATTTTTTTGTGAATTCTGATCTTCACTATGATTAATTATTGAGAAATAATAAATTCTTTATAATATTTTTCATTTATATAATTTTTTTAATATTTTTTAAAAATAATTCGGGATTCATAGCATTCTTATTATACGAGGATCTGTTAATGAAACTATGAATTGTGAAATAATGGACATTCGATTTCCACTCTTTACAGTATATGGTTCTTCATCGTTAGTTAAGCTGCAGTTACTGCACCAAATCCAAACAAAAGCTATAGTTTCTTGATAAGTGGGTGGGAAAATAGAAAAAAGGAGATATAATTATGATACTTTCTATTATATATATTTTCTTTATTACATCAATTTTATCTCCTATTTTAATAGAATAAAAATTGTATAAAATTATTCAACAAGTATGATCTGTCAATAAAATGAGAAATCATTATTCACAATCGAGTCAGTTTGTGTGTTAATTAAACTAATTTACAAGTGAATCATCAATCATCTCTGTAAAAAAAAATATGTATCAACCTCTAATAGTATGCGTAGTATGTTTGTTAAGTTTTTAATAGACTCTTACTAAATCGGGTTAACGTTTGAACTACCACTAAATTTACAAATCAGTAAGTTAAAAAAATTAAACTAAAATACAAATCATTTTGGATTGTTTACCTACACCTAATTTTTTTTATGTCATTCTCAAATTTCCTTCACATCTATCAATATCAAACCTTCATTCTACAACTATATCAAATATGTGGTAAAATTGTTCTATTACGATTATCACTTTTATAAGTTATCATCTTATAATGATATTTACTAAACTTATTTGTATCATGAACTTTAAGGTTCATTATATTATTTTATTATATTATTGAAATATTGAATTTAATTGTTATTTATAAATATGTAAGTCGAATTTACAAAGATTTCACGAGTCTCTCTACATATATCTTCAAATCCGACCATCTTGATTGACAATAGCTTATGATCGGGTAATAATTAAAACTTATCATTAAACTATTTTATATATATTACAATATTTTTAGATAATCAAATACAAAAAATTGTATTTTAGCGCACGCACGTGAATACAGCTTTATCTTCTTTTATAAAAATAAGAGGATCGCAATTTTGTCACAACCTAGTTTATTTTTTGGGTGAAAAACAGCTAACACTAACAGACACAGGACTTTAGCTATCCCGAGGTCTGCATAGATGTATGATTGGTTTTTAAATATTTTTTAATATTCGTTAATTTTTATTAAAAATTGTTAAACCATCCATGAAAACAATACAAATTTAAAAACACTTAGTAAATTTTAGTTAATAAATGCAAAATGTGTTAAAAGAAACTATATGATTATCATTTTCTCTTCTTCTAATTTTTTCTCTCACACTATCATGTGTTGAATCTTGGTATAATTTGCGTCAAAATCAAAATTTCTTTCCCTCGTGCCCAACCAACAAATTACAAATTGATTGAACATCAAAAGCAAAAGGGCAAGAAGGAATATTGGAGAATATGAGAATAAGAATTAAACGAGAGGGCAGAAATTAAAGGGTAGGTAGCTAATAATGAGAAAGAAGAAGAAGAGTGAGTTATTAGTATCTGACCAAGGATGAAGGGTAATGTTCGGATGCCTCCTCGTTGAAGGGTTTTCTCTTGTTTATCGGGCATGTCGCCATTGGCTCCAATGTTCTTCTCTACCTCTTCCATTTCTGCCATCTGTTTATTTTAGCATATGCTAGAGACCGTTATTGTCTATGCATGTTTCTACACCATTCATCCCTTACTATATATAGGCAATGTGTGTATGTGTACTATTATTTTTTTTTATATTTTGTTAGCGACTAATGAGTATGAAATAATCACCGCCAAATGCAGCAAGTGAGGACTAGTTTGATACTTTTTTCTTAAAAAATAAAAATAAATTTTTTATTAACTAATTTAAAAAATATTACGGTGATTTAAATTAATTTTAATTTGTCATTCTAAGGTGATATAAGGTGATTGGCAGATGATTGAACTTTTCGAATATGGAAATTATTTAAATGGATGGTTTAATATTGGACTGATAACGGGTAACACAAATACTATAATAGACTTTGATATCAAGTTGAAAAGTGGGTTATAGACTTAATTAAACTCTAAAAATCGGCTTTTAAAATGAGGTTTGTTCCTCCCTTATATACATGCAACACGTCATATCTCTAAGCGACGTGAGATTTCTAACACACTCCCCCCACGACGAGGATTGAACTTCTCGAGCGTAAAAACTATTCAAATGGGTCGTCTAATATTATATTTCCAACATACTAAAACCTTGGAAACATCACCAACCTTCTAGGCTATCATTTGCAAGATCGATCAAATATGTAAGCGTGTCACACGCTCCACCCCTTCCCCAATTATAACTTAACATGGCAACCCAACGCGCTTCCCTAAACCATTTATCTGCCCCACTTGATCAACATAGCAATATATAAATACTACATATGTTCCTTCTGGGAGTACCTCTAATCATATACTCTAAAACCTTTTTACATTTTAATTATCCTTACCCAAAAAATATTTAACTAACTTAATCATCAGATAATTTTTCATGTATCACACCTCTCTGTTGAAGACTATGAAGACAGGTTTTACCATAAAGTTCGAGTACATCCATCAAAATTAAGAATTTTTCTTCGACTACAGTCACGTTACCAACACAATTGAAACCTTGACAAGAACAACACGCGTGTAAGTTAAATATTCATCTTAATATAATATATTTCATATTTAAATTTAAACTTGTATATCACTTAATCAAGAAATAAAACTAATTACCACTGATGTTAACTTGAATCGGAAATGTATGTATATTAATATATACAATTTTAGATTATAAATAAATATTCTCATCCGATTCCAATTTTGTGTATATAAAATATATAAAATTAATTTAATCTTTTTTGAAAATTTAAGTATATTTTTAATCTTTATAAAAATGGATGAGTTTAAATTTTAGTCTCTTTAAATTTTATTTATTTATTTTCGTAAAATTTAAAATATTTTTTTGGTATGTTGTATTACATAATACTTTATTATATTATGTAGTACTGCCTGCCCATTAACATTCTTAAATCAATATCTTGAAAAAATTAATTATTATCTATATTAAATCCATTAATTTTCATAATAATTACCAAATTTATAATAACCATCTTAAAAATTAAAAACTCATGTGTAACATACTTTTTTATTTGTTGACGGGTAAACTTGTTATTAAATCCTTAAATTTTTTTATATATAGGTCAATATAGTTAAAAAAAAATTATTATAATATTTATATTTAAAAGAAAGTTACATACATTTTTACTTATTAACATTCATTACAATTAAGAAAAATATTATTCTGTTTTTGTTGGAATTTATTAAAAGTTATATTCTCTTTTGTTCTCTGCTTCATGTTTAACAAGTCTCATGATTTTATAATAGTTAATAAATTTTAGAAAAATATTAACGTTATTTGTCAAATATTTAATTCGATCACTCTCTTTTTATTCGACTAAAAATCGTAAATTTTAATTGGTTGTACATGGTAAACATTTATTAAAATTTATAACATTCAATTAAGTTTAGCCAACTTATGAGAGAGATAGAAATAAATTAAACTTTAAGCTCAGAAAGTATATTAAAAAGAATGTATTAGAGGGTTCAATGTTAAACTCTTGTTATTTTAACCGCTCTGTATACTTTTAAAATTTCAAATAAAATTTGTATAATTTAGGAGTATTGACCTATTTGAAATGTTAAAAAAATAAAATCTTGTTCATAATTTTTATGTTATGAATAAATAAAAATAAATAAAAAAACTTACAGGTATTTTTTTCACAAGCCTGTACATGACACTCTAAGATATCACAATTCAAAATTAAAAAAAAAAAAAATGGTGGACGTTTATCACGTATTAGACATCTCTTAAAAGAAAAAAGAAATGAAAATTTATCCAGTTATCCACCAATCATTACTCATTCAAAACTACTGCACTAACAGTTCTTTTTCTTTTGTTTTTTCAGTAATTTAGCATTAAAAAAAAAGTTCTGAAAGGTGCAGAAGTTGAGAGTTTAATTAAACAATCTTAACTGATGATCCAAGTCACCAGAAAGCTCAAGTCCAATAATGCATTCAACTCTCTTTTTTTTTTAATCATTTCTCTCTCTATCTGTGGAACCTTAATTTAGCTTTCTTTGGAGAGCATAGGATATGAAACACTTTTAATTGAGGATGTTTATAGAAGAAATTAAGATGAGATTATCTTATGGTTTTATTTGAGTCCCATATGATTTGTTTGGATCTGGATTTGATTCGATTGAGGTTCGATAAAAGATGAGATGAGATTAAATTGATTTTATTCGAGGACTTTATATATAGATTCATTTAAATATTATATGTATAAATAAAATATTTAACTAAATTAAGAGTTTAATTTCTTTATAACATCCTTGTAAAAAATTATAGTTAACTATTAGATGTAACTTTTAAATTCAACACGTATACTGTAGAAGTTATAGATAATATTGTTGTCCATTGTATCGATAGAAAGAAGGATAGAATTTAGTAATATACCTATTGTAGAGTTTTTTAAACTTTATATTTTAAATGCGAATTATAA
The DNA here is from genome assembly GCA_026586105.1 of Hylodesmum podocarpum. Lineage (NCBI taxonomy): Eukaryota > Viridiplantae > Streptophyta > Magnoliopsida > Fabales > Fabaceae > Hylodesmum > Hylodesmum podocarpum. The sequence continues at coordinate 175,287 of JALJEV010001435.1, read as the reverse complement.
GTTTAACTAATTTTATTAAATTGACTTTAGTGAGAAATTATTCTTATACAAAGTCAGAAATTATTCTTATTTATATACTAGGTTACTTTTTACTTTATTTAGTTGATATTAAGATTTTTTTTTTCAATATACTCCTGTGAATAATATTATTGAGTTTGGTATTAAGATAACATGATAGGTGATAAATTTTGATATCTATGAATGATGAGGTTAATTTAATTCTGATTACAAAACTAATTTATAAGGAACAAATGGTTATTCATTTATATATTATGTTTTAGTTTAGATTATTATTCTTTTAATAACAAATACTTTGATTTCAATATAAATGTATTGATAAATTCATGTCATAAAATAGGCTTTAGTTCAAGTAAATCTTATTACTTTAGTGAGTAAAACGATTATATGATTAATGGTTCAAATTAATTCTTAATTAAAATTTTAAAAATTTTAAAAGAAAATCAAACGAAGTATCCACTAATGGAGCTAATTTTTAAAATACAATTCAGCCACAGTTTTATTCTTTTAAAATTAAAAAAAAATAATTTTTAATCTCTCTAAAACTTTTTATCTTTTTTAGTCTCTTTAGATTAAAAAAATTTTATCATTTTTTTATCTTTAAAATAGTTTAGATAACGTTTTATAATAATTAACTATCAACAGTGATGTATTTTTAAAATTAGAAGATTTAAAGTATGAATTTTTAAAAAAAATAACAAAACCAAAACTTTTAATCTTAAAAAGATTAAAAATATAATTTTCCTCATTAATCGGTTATCCGTCTAGTAATTCAACTTTTTCTCCTTTTGCTCATAGGATTTGGAAATATATATTATTATATATTCTTTTTATCCATAGAAATTAAAGACAAAAATAGACATGCTTATAATAATTTACATTTCCTACTTCAGTCAACTGAACTAGTCCTCCTTAAAAAATATTTTTATATTCTAACTTGGTATAATATTTTACTCATACGAATATGAATTCACTTTAAAAGGCATTTGAAATCTCTTCTTATTCCCAAAAATCATGTTTTCTGATCATTATATTTATATTTTCTAAGAATTTAATTTATTAGGAATCACATAAGTATATATAATTTGTCTAACATATTCTCAGCAACGAGAGATAGGATTATAAATAATACTTCCTCCGTTTGAAATTATGGATTTACACCCTTCTTTGAAAAAGTTTTAATGGAAAATTTAAAGAGTGAAATGCATGAAGAATTTTGACTTTCTCATGGGAGATTTTAGTTTCTTATGTTTAGTTTGTATCTTAAAAAAAATATTTCCAGGAATTAATGATTCTCGGGAATCTTTTAATTTACTTTCCTGCAAAAATATTTCGTTTGGCGGTTGGAAATCTTTTAATTTTTTCAAATTATTTTTATATTGATGTAAAAAATATCATTTTACTTTTTGTTATGTTATTTCATGTAGCAAATAATTATATTTTTGAAATTTTCCCATAAATATTTTTTAATAAACCAAAAATTTGTCACTTATATATAAGATTTTATATTTGATATTGAATATTTTTAGAATTTTTTTAATATCTTATTTGTTTTAATTTTACTTTTTTTTCCATTAGAAGCGGTTAGATGCAAATCTACTAATTATATAATAATTTTTTTTGGGTTGTAAATTAAAATAAATCTGGATTAAAATTTATTATTAATATATTTAAATTTATTATTAATATATATATATATATATTAATATTAAATTTGTTATTAATATATATAAATATAAAAAAAAATTGAGCGGATGGAGAGGTGGAATGGCTCTTGAGCTACAACACTCCTAAATATAATTATGTTTATATTTAATAATAAGTGTCAGACATGTATCTCTAAATTTAGATATATCATTAACCCTTTATATCATTATTACTTAATAAGATCGATTAGGTTGGTCAGCGTATTCATGTCCCCAGTTGTGGCGGACACTTCAGCTCAATTCTTATTTAAGATTTCTTGAATATAACAATTGGTCAACCTAATAACATCTAAATAGAAAATCATATATCTATACTCTTAATTTACTTTCACACATTTATTTTCTCAATATATTAAAACATTCATTCAAATTTTCTCAATATATTAAAACATTCATTCAAAATACATTTACTAATTATATTGGTGGATCTTTGAAGATACCACCCCTTTCAACAAAGACCAAACACAATCAATGAAGTCCTAAATTATATCCGTCACAGATCACATCAACATTATACTCCAGTTCTTAACGAGAATAAATTTTAAAATTAAATTTTAGTATTTTCAAATAAACTTATCAATAATTAAAATAAAATTAATTTAAACGTTATATTTAAATGAAATTATTAATTTATAAAATTTGATTATATAAAATAAATATTTAACAAATACATTGGACAAACTAAAATACTAGGTATGTGAAAACATTAGGCTAATAATAGAGTAGTTATAAATTATTATTTATAAAATCAATCAAAGGTTTACAATGAATCTAGAACTAAATTATGTTATCTCTCTTTGACAAAAACAAAAAAAGCTGAAAAAGTTGTTGGTGAAGAACACTTAGCAGATTTAATTAGAGCCATCACGTCATTACAGTTCAGTATATATAAAGAAAAATTAATCTAAAGTTAGCAATGAGATTGATTACATGATTGGGCTGCGTTTTTTCGGGCTTAATTGTTATACTTGGTTCAATTCTTCAATTGTTTAATTAGCTCGCATCTATTCCTAAATTCCTATATTGTAAATTAACTGGCATTAAATAATTAAAAATAAATAATATTATTTTATAGTTAAAAATAGGATAAATATCATTTTTATAATTAAAATTAACGATTAATAAATAAATACTTTCAAATATATAAATTATATTATAATTAAAATTTACAATAACTCAGTATCTTTAAATGTACCAATTATATTTTACAATATATTAAATATTTTAAATTATAATTAATATAAATTTATTTTTTAAACTATTACAAATAGACAGTTATAAAACTTAAGTATACAAGCAGAGATAAAGAGGGAAAAAATTAAAATAGTTGAAGAATGTAACGAAAAATTTTAGCTTGTTGCTAGAGCAATACCCGGATTGCATCTAGAAAAGAAAAAAAAGTTTAAAGGTTTTACATATATATCGATAAATCAGATTTTATTTAATTTTTAAGAATTTTATCATTAAATAAATTCACAAGAACGTGTCCAAATAAAACGTTTTATATCGTTAATGTGAAGAACATTTTTTTTAAGGAAAAACATGAGATATTAAAAATAATTGAGTTAATTATTGGAGTAAAACGATTTTAGAACGTAAGAAAAAACACACACATATATTAACTAAAAAATAAAAAATAATATAACTATTCTCATAATCAAATATTCTAATATATTTATGTGGAATTTATAGATGAAAATGCACTTTAAAGCATGTCTCTTCACTTTAAATGAATTAAATCATATTTATGTATTATATATACCATAAATTTGAAAACACCCAGCACGTGAGACATTCTCTTGGTCCATTTCGCTAATTAGATGTTTTTTTTTATTATTTTTGTTCAGAAATGTATTTCATACATTAGTTCTGCAAAACACTGAAATAATATCATGCATCAATCATCTCACAATATCATTTTTTAAAGCTTAAATCACTGTTATTATAGTTTTATATCATATTTATAAATTAAATTATGTATGATTTATAAAAAAAAAATTATTATTAAAATCAACAAATTTATTACATAAGATGAATTGTGATTGATTATTTATGTAAATTTTTTTTACAATGAATAAATATTTTTTACTTTTTATTTATATATATAATATTCTTAATTGCATATTTTTCATTTATCTCCTTTTAAATTTGTCTCTGAATTACGTCAATATATTTTAAAATATTATCAATGATCACTAATTAAAAATAATCATATCTATAAATCTGAGTTATTCATTCTAGATAAAAAAAAAGTTAGGGCGGTAGTCATGATTATTATTAAATATAGTCATCTTTTCTTAATTTAAGAAGCAGCAAAATAAATAAATCAAAATGACAAACAATAAGAGACAGAAACTGTTTTTATAAGTAAATAATGTTAATGATGACGTCCTCGCTTACGCCATACTAATCAAAGAAAATGGAATATGATCAAATCTTTTCATATGACTATAGATTATGCAGTACTGTTTTTCTTGGTTTGTTTGATATATATATATATATATATATATATATATATATATATATATATATATATATATATATATATATATATAAGTTTCATACTGTCTTCTGTGTAATATTGTCCGAGGTGACCCTTTCGCGCACGTTGTACCAGCACGTTACGATTTTGATTTTTAATTAGGAGTTACGTAACTTAATTTTTAAAAGACAAAAAATTAGTAAAATAATATTTAAAATTATAATATATTTACTATTTCAATTTGTAAAATATTTATTAATTATATTATTTATTATTATTTCAGTCTTTTATTTATAGGATTATCAATATGGGATTTAAGATGACGAAAATAACAAAAAATAATATAATTTATAAATAAAAATAATAAAAAATAATTTTTAAGAATTAAAATTTAAATATTATTTTATTGTATTAAATTATTTAACCTACGTACTAATCAAAATGATACTTTACTTTATATAATATAATTTACCCGTAATTTTTCATTTAAGGATTTCAACAGGATAAAATATTGGACTTATTTATATAAAAAGGTGGAGTTAATGAAAAATCCTTTAAAGATCGGACTTAATTTTCATTTTTTGAAAAAAGAAAACTTTTTTCTGTAATTTTTAAATGTTTAATGGTTTGTAGTTTTGGAACGTCAATTCATGAAAATTAACTTCTCATCGTAGTAGAAACGAGGAATATGTGAAACGTTAATTCAAGTGAAATAATAAGAATAATAAAGAAATGAGAAAATAATAATAATAATAATAATAATAATAATAATAATAATAATAATAATGAAAGAAAAGGAAGAATAAGGGAAGAATCAAATAAATTTTATTCGTATAAATAAGCTGTTGATTCAGGTAGTATTAACCTCCAATCTTTTAAATATATTAATACAAATAAAATAACCGTAGTTAAGAGAATAACTTCACTAAAGATAATTAGTTAACTAATTAGCTTCTCCAATAAAAATTATTCACCAACAAAATTACACTACAACAATGTTATTGATTAAAAAAATATAAATCTTGTAAAAAAATATCTTAGATCAAGTTAGGTCAATTAAAATCTAATAAGACTGAAAATCAACTACCATTAACATCTCTCAAGTGTTTTTTTAAAATAAATTACATGGATATTTTATCAAAATTCATGAAATTACGCAAACATTTTATATTTTTCTAATCCCTACGTGAACTCTTCTAGTTATTTAAAAAGTATTACATTAATGTTTCTTTACACATGACACTAACAAACCATAATTTAAAAAAATTACACCTAAATCTCCTATAAACATAATAAAAAATAAGAAGTATTTATATAATTTTTTTTTTCAAACTATACGATGTTTTACACCGAGATAATTCTATTCAAGTTAGGTGAAATCATGAACACTATAATTCCTCTTTTGAATATTTAACTATGCTTAGGATTCAAATTTTAAACTATTGATTAAGTTAAAATAATCTTGTAGCAATTGATCTACATGTTAAATGCTGGCGGTAACTCTTAATTGTTAATCACAATTTTTAGTATAAGAAAAGAAAAGATAAGTAAAAAAAAAAAAATTTGAGAAATGAGGTTACATAACTAGAGAGAAAATAGTGGAAATAGAAAAAAAGAAAAAAGAAAAAGTATGATGCGTAAAAAAATAAAATATGGATGTACAAACATGCATTTTTGATAATGAGTGTCACCGTTCATGCATTTAGTAGGGATTAGAATCCGGTAAAATGTTTCATGTATTATTCTGATATTTTCACGGAAATCTGTCCAGTTTGAACAATAAGTACATAACATGCATCTGTATTTTTGTTTATGTTCTTTCCCATGAAGAACCCTTCTCAATATTTATCATCCGCATCTTTCTCTCTCTTGCTTCCCCTTTCATCCACCAAACATTGTAAAAGTATTTTTTTTTTTTTTTTATAGAATCTCTTAATTGTTAATTGTATTTTTTTTTATTATTAACACTCAAACTATCATAATTTTTTTTATACAAATTTATTCTTTGAAAACTTTCCTCCTCTAGAGCCTTGAGTCAACAAGTTCTTAGGCTTTCCCTACAGAGAATATCCATGAATTAGTCAAGGATTAACTCATGGGGCCAGCTTTAAAAAATTATTTAAAATTTTGTTATAGTTGGAGGCATAAAAGTATGATAAGTGTGATAGTGGATCCCAATGGATAATAGATACTCATTCTAACTTGGAGAACTGGTCACAATATCACCACTATATAACAATGTCAATCAGTTACCAAAGGCTGATAAAATTAACCTAGCTAATTATTATGAAATAAAAATGAAAATAGATTATTTTTTAAGATAATTATTATAACATATTTGAAATTGATTCTTGATTCTCTTATTTTTACTAAACTTTTTATAAATCTTAGACTAATGAATACAATAATATAATATACTATTTTGATTATTTTTTATTTATTTAACTTGATAAATTAGGTCAGTGACTTAAATATTAGAGTAATCACTTAATTATTAGGATACTAAGGATGAATAATTCGTCTTGATATAAGACTTGTTTGCATAGACATGCACTTTTCAGACGGAGTCAATCTAACTCTTTAGTTTATATAAATTTTCTTTGTTATCTCAGACTCCTCAGTTTATATGAATTTTCCTTTTATCCATCCGCGTCTAAGAGTGATAGTTACATGAGTGGGTTCATTAACCCAAAGTTAAATTTTAAAACAAATTATTAAAAGAAATATATATACAAATTATTGATATTATCTTAAATCTAGAACGAGTGAGTTTATAATAAAAATTACATTTTAAAAATAATTATTAAAAGAAATATATATAAATTATTGATATTAGTGTTAATATTTACATTGTATTACTTCTAGACATCATTTCTTCTTATCATGTGTTATTGTTAAAAATTATTATTAATTTTGAATAAAGATAAAAGAGATTGAGTTGTTTTAATTTATGTTTATTATATATTATTTTTTTGACATTGTTTAATGCAATTGAGTATATATATAAATATTAATAAAAAATAAAGATTCAAACACAAAATACCATTAAAAAAAATGGACATTTTAAGAAAATAGGAAAAGACGTGAATGCAATAACTCCTTAAGAAAATAAAAGTAGTTTTGTAGTCGGAGAGTAAAAACTGACATGGGATGGTGAAACAACTTGTATATCTTGTAAATGTGGATCACTTGTAATTGACTGAATTTTTTCAAGATAATGTAAATTGTTCCGCCGGATTCTGGGCTCTGCCGAGCTCCTTCGCTTATGCGGATGAGAACACCTTTTTTCTCGGCCGAGTCCGATCAGGTTGGAGACATTCACGATACGGGGGAGGTATCTGCAAAAGGCACTCCGATGCTTAAGTCAGAATAGGTTTTTGTGCAAGGGGAATTTAAGTAAGAATGTAAGGGAAAAGGATCACTTAGCCTTTTGAGTTGACCTTGTAAGGATATTTATACCCTTACCCTGACGGTTAGTTAGGTGGGGAAGGTTCCATCAGCTGACTTTTCCCTGTCCGAAGTGCACGTGTCGTCCAAAGGGTAGTTTATCAAGTTCCCATGTTCATCATTGTCTTTTGGGGAAAGTGTATGTCATTCGGTCATATCGCGGGTCACAGTTGGTTCGTGATAAGACTACTCTCCGATCTTGGTTTCCTTTGCCGAGTTAGGTCGGACTCGGCTCACAGAGCCCAACCGAGCTCGGACTACCTCGGTATGCACATAAATATTTAAATAACTTGACTTGTAACCCGCAAATTTAAGTTTCATCGCATAAATTTTATCATTTTAATCATTAATTAATTATTTAACAATAATAAGTTAACCTGCAGTATAAAGATTTAACTTTCATTACTAATACAAATTAAAAAGATATCTCTAAGTTTTTTAAAATTAATATCTTATAAAATTTATAATTATGCAAAATTTTAATATGAAAAGGAAAAATGTTCAATAAAATTAACAAATTCGACATTAATATTTTGGTGTTACAATGTGCATTCTAAGAATACAAAACAAAAGTCATTGAAAAATAGGCATTCTAAAAATAAAAAAAAGACGCGAACACACGGATATAATAACTCATTAGTAAAACAAAAATAATTTTTACGGGGCGGTCCGTTCGGTCTGTGAAAAGTTTGGTCCATCCCACACCTTGCAACGCTAAATGGACTTAACTTAGTGATTCGCTCCTGTCCCGCAGGCTAAATGGACCAATCCGTGGATCAGTTAAAAAAATAAAAAAAATGCTAAATTTTGAATTTTGAAAAAGTGTTATATTTTATCTCTTAAATTCTTGATAAAATAAGTCAATAACATAAAACTTTAGTTATCTCTAACAACAAATTTAAATTCTTAATAAGTCAACAACATGAACTTTAAATTATCTCCAACAAATGATTTCGTTTTTGAAACTTGTTCTTTTTCTATCACCACATCTTTATCTTCTTTTCCTAAAAACGATGTTGTCATTAGGGTTTGAGATTGAGACTAGTTTTGCTGGAATGACAGCAGCAGCGGAATAGGTTATGGCTGAAGTGGAAGCGGAATTGACGTAGGCAAAAGAGATTTGGAGGGTGCGAAAAGATTGAGAGTACATGAAGATTAAGGGAGAATGAGCGATGAGGAGATTGAGAGGATGCAACGTGTGAGAAGATTGAGAGACGACAAAGAAAATAAAGTGAAACTAGAGTTTCAACTTTAAACCCTTTAAACAGTGCGGGCTTGCGGGTCACCCCACAGACCCTGCAAGTTTGGCCCACAAAGCCCACAGATTGCGTGAGACGGACTTTTACGGATTATATCCTTAAATTTTTTTAAAAAAACTGGTCTAAACCTATGTGGGTCACAGGATCCGCGAGGCAGTCCATAAATTTCGACTCGCGTACCCACCCCTAATTTTCACACACATGAGACAACAATGATATGTTAAAACTCAGGTGAGATGATGAAATAAACTACGTATCCTAAATTGCGTATCCTAATAGATAAATCCGTTTTTTTAATACAGATTACTTGAGATTAATTAAATTTTTTAAAATATTATAAATATTTAAATAACTTAAACTTGTAACTCGTAAATCTAAGTTAGGTATGAGTTTTGTCATTTTAATCATTAATTAATTATTTAACATGTTAACATGCAGTATAAGATTTGACTTTCACGTGTCATTACTGATGCAAGATAAAAAATAATATCTCAAGTTTTTTAAAATTAATATCTTGTAAAATTTATAATTACGCGAAATTTTAATGTGAAGGGGAAAATATATTCAATAAAATAACAACAATCTCAATTACTGTTTATTCTCTTTAAAAAAATAAAATTATGTATCGCTAGTTAATTTATTCATTCTAACAAGAAGACATCTCAAAAGGCAGTTAATTTTTTAATAGGATGAAAAAAATTATAATTTTATAATAGTGACAATTAATTCACCAAACATTAATGTTGAGAGGTATAAATCACCACTAACTTATACTTTTATTATATGTTAAATATTTTTTTAGATATAGATTATATTTTGTAATTGTAAAAATAATTTAAATTATTACACCATGTTATTTTTAATTATTTTCATTGATTAATTAGATAAAATAAAATAAATATAATTATTTAATAAGTCTCAAGAAGTTTAATAATAATTTTTAAAAAATAAAACTATTAACATATTTATTTAAATTAATAATAATAGTAATAAATGAAAAAGACTAAAATAAATATATAAATAAAAATTAAATGTTCTTAAATTTTAAAATATTAAAATATTAAACAAACCCATTAATCTTGAAAAATTAGTTTGAAGTTAGACTTTACCGTAATTGTTCCTGGAAGAGTAGAGAGTATGTGTAAATGTTAAGTGTGATCCTGGTGTATCCAGAATGGATAAGAGACAAAGTGAGTGAGGTTCCTATGAAGTTCTAACAAGAACCTTAAACCTTGTCCCTTTTGATTTCACTAACATCAACTCCTCCAAATCTGAAATGGCAACGTTTTTATTCAGTTCCTTACTCCCTCTCACACTCTCATCTTCATCTTCATCTTCAAGATTCTCAGCTTTGCATGCTTTGAGAGCCTCTTCAGTTCTCAGCCAACACACCCCAAGAAGGGAATTCTTGAAGGGTATTGCTTTGCAGAGTCTTCCACTTTTTGTGTTGAGAGAGTCACCACCTTCACTAGCTAGAGAAGTTGAGGTTGGCTCCTTCCTTCCACCTTCACCTTCTGATCCTTCTTTCGTTCTCTTCAAAGCCTCTCCCAAGGACACTCCAGCCCTTCGAGCAGGTACATGGATTTTACTTGTTTATATTTCATACGTATCCAAACTTGTGTATATTTAAGAGATGAAACCATATCTCAGGCATTTTAGTGTTGTTCTTTGCAATTGATTCCTTAGATTTAGTTCTTTGCAGGAAATGTGCAGCCATACAAGTTTATCCTCCCCCCAACGTGGAAACAAGCTCGTGTAGCCAACATATTATCTGGAAATTACTGCCAGCCAAAATGTGCAGAGCCCTGGGTGGAGGTTAAGTTTGAAGATGAAAAACAAGGAAAAGTTCAGGTAGTGGCTTCGCCTTTGATACGCCTTACCAACAAACCAAATGCAACAATTGAGGACATCGGAAGCCCAGAAAAAGTGATTGCTTCTCTCGGCCCATTTGTCACTGGAAACACACTTGATCCAGATGAACTCCTTGAGACTTCAGTTGAAAAGCTTGGTGACCAGACAGTACGTTTTCTTTCCATAACCTTTGTTGAAGCATTTCACCAAAATGACCAATCTATGCACAAGTTCCAATTAGAAATTTCAGAAAACAAAAAGGATGATGCATTCTGAGCTTTCTGGAGTGTCTTTTTACTAATAGCATTTGTTAGTTAGTCATTTTGTGTTGCAATATGGTGCTTTTAACAGTGTTATCCATATCAAATAATGTTGAAATTCATGGTCCTGAGGAGTGAAAAGAGGGTAAAGTAATAGATTCAAGTACAAGTATGTTGAAAAATGTGAAAGAAGTGAATTTATATCATTACATTGTGGCTTATCTAACCAATCCTAATAACACTAATAACCCCATTTGCAGTGTGGCCCCCTACAGAAAAAGATAAACAGAACAAAAAACCAAGTTTTTAATCTACTGAGATTGTGTTACATTCACTAATTCAATATTTTCTTTTCATGTTGCCGGCTAAATATTGTTAAATATGGAAAATTGTTGTTGGCAATTATTAGTGACTAATACTTCTGAAGTGATGTCTGCAGTACTACAAATATGTTCTTGAAACTCCATACGCTCTCACAGGCACACATAATCTTGCGAAAGCAACAGCAAAGGGAAACACTGTTGTTTTATTTGTGGTTAGTGCCAATGACAAGCAGTGGCAAACTTCTGAGGAGACCCTAAAGGCTGTGCTTAATTCCTTTGAAGTTTAGTTATCTGTCAAAGGTAAATAAGACTAGTTTACCTTCAGTTTATTTCCTTTTAGTTTTTGCTTATACAAAATTACTCAGCACGAGCTGCATTGGCCCCCCACCCCAAATTTTGTGTTTCAAGGTTAAAATCACATTTAAATGCTTTTAACAGCATGACCTTTTTCCTTCTTTGTATATAGACTCGATTGAGTAAATGACATATGTTTTGATTGTCTTAGTTTATTTTATCTTTGTAACCAAAAAGTACGATTAAAAAATATGTTAAATAAGAACTGAAAGAAGAAATAAAGATGTTCAGTACAGTAGCTGATTCATAACCTTCATTTACACTTGTCTTATATTTAATTTCATTGTATCTTATATGTTTTATTCCAGTGTGTAGAAACAATCACTTCGGCTACATAGTTTTCATTTTTGTGAAATCAGTATCAGTTTTCTGAATGTCGTTTTGCATATTATTCTCACAGTTATTCTTGATGTTTTCACTTGTCAGTGTCAATGAGCTCTACAACCTTCCTATTTCAAAATCCTAGTTATTTTAAATACTTTATCTAGTAAGAGCTCTAATATCTTCAGCACTATTTTTTCTTCACCTTTGGTGACGACAAATATCTTTGCATGCAATTGTACAAAATTGAAATTTCAATTGCCTCAACATGTGTTCCCTTTATCTTACTGTCACCAATGCAGTTTATTTTTATTTTTTTTCAAAATACTGAGACTGTTGCATCTAATTTACATTATTCATAGAATAATCTAAATCTTCCTATTAATCCTCCTACATACTAGATAAAGAAAGTATTCAATGCTTTTAACTTTCTAAGATGTTAAATATATTTACATTTTCATTTAATACTTTCTTCCTAAAGTAGTAAGAAGATTTTCTTATTTGTGTTAACGACTTTCGAAAACCAAAGTACTTGCAACACTCCTTTAATAAGGCCAATTTATCTTGGCACAGAAAACACACAATTGCTTCATTCTTCCCTTTATCAATCAACCTTATGTTTTACATTTCTCTTTTCTTTTTTTCCTAAACATATACCATCCTCCCTTAAAAGAGAAAATAGTGAAAGGAAAGTAATAGATAACCAGAATTCTAGTGCCAGAAATGTTGTTAGAATGTGATGACATTTTAAAGAATGTGATGACATTTTAAACCATTATTCAAATGGTGCCAACTATTTTGACTTATCCAACAATGACCCATGAGTCTTGACAAACTTTGGCAGAATTCTGTCATTTTTGCTGTCTGTCTATCATTTTTCCTCTTTCAAGTGACAATTTATAAAACATGAAGGCATTATTGGTAATTATAGTAACATTAACAGCGAGTTTAAGTTTTTGCTTCATTCATGTAGACCCATGTAAATTTATCATCAACTATATAGTATTTTTCCCCATGCAATAGGTAAGCACTTTAATTTTAAAGCTTAGAAGAGTTTCAGAAAAATCCTTGAATTGAAATTTTAATATAAATATATTTGTCGTATAACTGTGAGTTTGGTTAATATGTCACCATATGTGTCCAATCATGTATTAGTTTAATCTTATTTATAACTTTATTTACTAATTTAATCTTATTTATACGACATTAGACATGATTTTGATCAAATTAATAAAAAGAGTATGAAATAAAATTAAAGAAATAAATAACACATAATTAGACACACAAGATAGCAATTAATGTGACACACTAAACTCACACAATTATATAATATACATCTATAAGTAACTACAAAAATGTCAATTTAAAGATCTTTTCAAAACTTTTTCCTTTCAAAAATTTAAGTAAAAGTGTCTGCCTGGTTGGGGGACCAAAATTACTGTTTCGTCTAAATTTATCGTTTGTTTGACTTTACCATGGAATGACCTATAAGGCATGTTGAACATTGGAATGCAAGGAAATGTATTAGAGTCTTTGGAAAGGTAGCCTTTGCATTACAGTCATGGTAACTGATAACTTGTTGCTACTTCATTAGCTAGTGATCAATGTTGCTTGTACGTGCATTTTTTAACAATTCACTCATAAAATAAATATATATTATATATATATATATATATATATATATATATATATCAAATATTTTCCTTTGCCAATTAGTCTAAACTAATTAAATTTTTCTCACATTTTACATTTAATACCGTCTATTCAATCCATATGTCCATAGTATATATAATAACTTTGTTGATTTTTAAAAACTATATTAAATTTAATTTATAAATTATGTTTAATTAATTGTATTAAATTTATACTTTTGTGTATGGTTTTTAAATTCTTTATTTATTTAGTTTCTTATTTGCTATTCAAATTTATTTACTCTCTCGATCTTTATTTAAAATCCAGCTAATTAATTTGTTATGACATATTAATAAATAAATTATTAATTTAATTAATAATATTAAATTTTATTATAAATTTGTATAGAATTTTCAAAATTACTCCTAATATTAAATAGATAGACCTTTATTTTTTAAAATAATTTTATCGACTTTTTATTCTTTCAATTTCTTTCATTATTCATATATTTATTACTTTAATTTTCATTTGGTACATGAAGAGACAGAATAATGTTCTCAAAATGTCTTCTGAATCAGATTAAGTCAGATTATTAAGTCTAAAATATTTCATCTAATATTTACTGTTGACCTTGAAGAAATGACTCAGAATTGAGGTTATTTTTGTAAAATAATTATGGATTAATTAAATTTTTATTCTTGTTTTATTTAATTTTTTTAAGTCATTTAAATTTATTTTTTATTTTTATTCTCTCAAAATTTTTCACTATTTTCCTTTGTGTGTGGATCCCTCAGACTTTGATATTACTTAAACTCAGTTTATTGTTATACATACCCTCAAAATAACTTTGAAAACTCAGTTAGCTAGTAAACTCCGTTAGCAATATTATTATAAGCACTTATTTATTAAAAATATTTTTTTAAAAAATAAACAATTTTAAAATTTTTGATGGGCTTTCTTTTCTAAATTGTTTAAACTTAAAAAAAAAAAAGCACATTTCTGCTTTTTTTAAATAAGAAAAAAATATTTACTTCTTACTTTGATTAAAATAATCACTTTTTTTCTTAATAAATAAATTTAAACAAAGAGGCTAAAATGCAACACCTAAAGAGCACTTTTGATTAATATTATTAAAACATATTTAATTTATCAACACACTTTTAAGCAAAAAAAAATCTAAAAAAAAGGGAAATTAGAATTATAAAGTTAAACAAAAGGATTAGCAAATTAATAGTTAAATCAATGTAAGAATTAACTCACAACTTGTTAATGCTTTCATAAAAGCTAAATTAGATAATAAAATATATGACATTTTTTTTCCTGCCTCTAGTTGTCCTGCAATCACTTCTGCAATGCCTTTTTCTGTATCTGTCAACTTAAATTTTCAGCTATCTTTAGTTTTGATTCAAGCCTATATTTATAAACTTCATCCCAACATGCACTAAGCCAATGGCGTACACGGGAGGAATTTGTGTAAATTTTTAAAAGCTCAAGTCTTTTAAAACGGTGGAAGCCGCCAAACATTATTAATATGAAGGAAGAAAATAATGTTTTCATTAAAACCAAATTACTTTTCACAGTTTCACACTCAAATGCATTCGTTGGCAAATGTAATAAAAGTGACACAATCAGTTTGGCCGATTTAATTTTAATCAATTTTATAAAATCCTAGTCATCATAAAAACCAAGCTTGGAATTTAATCAAAAATAAATTTTATAAAATTATAATTATCAAAAATCAAGTATGGAAGCTGTCTCAACACACATTTCGACTATATATTATTCTATAACGCATGACAAATTGAAATATTAAGTTTCTAAGAAAGTTCACAACTCAGTACACAACAGATCAAACGCAATAAAGTTCAGCTATTCTCAGGTTACTATAAATATGTTAATATGTACAAAACTGGAGCTGAGTTTCTTTCCTTCCCAGGTTACAGAAACTACTAAAACTCTGGTTAGATGGTTCATCTTTTTTCCCGAGGGGAAGGATGTATAGTCATAGTCATACATAAGAAGTCACCAAATGAGGAGAAGCACGAGGCAGACCACATGAGTACGTGACATACTTGACACTATCAATCAGCACAACCACAAAAATTCGAGAGAGTGACTTTGGTCTCATCATGCCATCAACACCAACATCACCATCACCGGCCTCTTTGGGATCAACCAGGACTGAAACCACCATGGAAGATTTATTACCATGGAGATGGTCTTTCTGCAAATTTTTCACTTGTTCTTCAGTTATGTTCAGACTAGATCCAGTAAGCGGATCTGGGAGTCCATGAAGGGTTCTTCTGTTCCTGGTCTTTTTGACAGAGGTAGCATTCTGACCATTTTCGTTAGAAACATTGGCCACTGATGTTGCAGGAACTATAGCTCCAGGACTTGGAGAAACATCAAACTGGAAAACTTCAGTGCACATGCCAGAACTTAACATTGGTCCTGCATAAGGGACGGAAAAACTCAGTATATTTTCAATATTATGCGTGGGGTATCAAAACAGGGCAACAGATCCTTAATTTTTGCATAGCTTAAAGAACCACAAGGAGACTTTTGCTCAAGCATGATTGAGAGATGGAAACACCATATGATGAATGCACACCATGGCCTAAGAAAAGCTATTGTACAGGTACAACAAATACAAAATGAACCAAAAATGCAAAAAATTACTGAAAAAATACTTCTAAATTAAACACTAATAAAACCAAGTTCATCAAACTAGTTTGAGACTCCCAAAGAGTCAAAGTAGCCCATCAAACCAATTTGGAAGACCTCCAAAAGAACTAAGGAAACTTGTTGCAGAAATATTTAGTCACACAAATTTTCAATTGACAAAATACTGAGAGCAAACACAAAAATGTTATAGCATCTATAGCATGATCGGCATCTTCAAGACTTGATCATCACCAAAATTGAAAGCCTTAAACCTACAGTATGTGCTAGAATATACACAGATTAAGATTAGAAAGTAACCAGAAAGGCATAAAATAAGTTAGCAGAAGATTAATGTTATCACATTCATTCCTATAAAGCAACCTATACAGCACAAAATTCAGAGGAAGAGCCAGAATATATGGATAATCACCTGCAAGGCCTTCACGGAACCACTGTTGCATTTTACCATCAGTTGCAGAGGACTTCATATGATCCTTCAAAGCTTTGGTTGAACCAGAGCCAAGAGCCTTCCTCTGTTCAGAAGAAACCCTATACACATGTGGATGTTGACCCCTGTTTCTCCCAACTTCAGGAATAGCCAAAGCAGAATCCCAGTCCTTAGGAATGGCCAGACCAGTTTCTTTCTTTGCCTCAGCAGTTTGAGAAGCCATGGCTTTCTCACTGGCCAAAATAGAATGGATAATTAAGTTCCCATCAATCTTCACCATCTTATCATTCCTAGGAACATACAAAGAAGCCACAAGAGGCTCACTGGCATTGCCCTGACGACTGAAATCAGTCGACCCTTGCCGATCACCCATTTCTTCACTTAACCGTCGGCCTCTCTCATATTTCATTTTGTCAGAAACACCAAACCTCCCATTAGAAAACCCTACATCCTCATCTCTTACAGATCCATTCCCATGACCATTCAAGGGCCAAACCTTCCCTCTACCATTACCAAACACCCTATCACTAACAAAGCTAGACCTAACAGTACCAGGAGCATTAACATTATCCACTAACCCCCCAAACTTAAAATCCACCAAAGGAACAAGCCCACCAAAAAGCATGATAAAGAAAAACAAACCCAACAAACTAATACTAGCAACCTTCTTAGTTTTCACCTCACTCTTCTTACTCTCACTCTTCTTCCCCTTGGGTGCTGAAGCAGGCTGCTGAGGCTTCAACCTAGGAATGGGGACCAAAGGAACCTGAGACCCTTGAGGCTTAACAACATAGGGAGCACATGGCATCCATGGATAAGGCATGGGAGCCATTGGTGGATGATGAGGATACACTCCAGAACCAGGTGGAGGAGCACACATCACACCAGCACCCACTTGCTGTCTAAGAGTAGCATTCTCAGCAACCACATATGAAATCTTACTACTCAAATCAGCAATAATTGAATTCATTGATCTCACTTTCTCCTCAAGCTCCTCCACATAATGCTTCTTCCTCTGCCTAGAAAGTTGTGCACTTTCCCTATTCCTCATCAACCTAGCCTTCCTCTTCTCATCCTCATCATCAATCCCATCCACATCAGACTGAGACTGCTTCTCACTCTTATTATCCACAGAGGAAGAAAACTTTCTAAACTTAGTAGTTCTATTCTCACCATTCTCTTTCTTCCTCTTCAGATCACAACCTTTATCACCACCAACTTCCTCCAATTTCACACCATTATCTATACCTGCATGTGCATGTGATGATGTTATATCCCTCTCATAATCCGGTGAGGGCGAGTTCATGGCCTCATATACACCCGATCCACCATTTCCAGAACCCTGGGACGAAACCGCCCCATTAGAAGACTCATCCTGGTCGCAGCAAAATTCAGACTCCAAAGACGAAACCTTAGCATGCAAATCCTGATTTCCCGAATTTCCAACCTCATCCTGGTCACAGCAAAATTCAGACTCCGGAGACGAAACCTTACCATGCAAACCCTGATTTCCCGAATTACCCTCAGAAACTGATTCCGGCGTGTGAGAATTCAGAAAGACAGAAACGTTAGGGCTTCGATCACCAGAAACCGCAGATGCGTTGGACTGCGGCGAATCTGTATTCCCCACATGGAAATGGGGATTTTTTACTGAATCGTTGATCTGTGGTGGATCAATAGAATTATTAGGGTTGCATGAGTCGGGGAGGAGGAAATCGTCGGTGTCGGTTGGGATGAAAATATTGTCAAGGTCGTCGAAGGTGATTTCGAATTCGCCGGGGAGATCCATGCTGAATTCGAGATCCGAGGCAAAAGGGAACTCGTCAGCGTCAAAGAGCGAGTCCATGGAGGGAATGGGAAGGGTGTCGAACGCGGCGGAGAAGTCTGCAAATGCAAGATCGGATGCTGGCAGGGATGGTTGCTCCGGAGACGGCGACAGTTCCCCGGCCGTGTGCATTGACTCAGTCATCGAAAAATGAGAATTTCGGAGAAGGAAGGTCTTGAAAACTGTGTGGGTTTTGGAAAATTCTAGGGTTTCGGGAAATAGTTATTTTAAGCAATGCGTGTGGCAGTACGCGCTGTGAGTCCGTGTTCTGGAAATTACTGTGTTCTCCCTCCCTCAGTTATGCCACGCATTTGTTCACATGGTGTGAATTCGTGAGAAAACCGCCTCATGTTTATTTTCACCATTTTTAGGATGTACTGTATAATATTATTATATTTAACAAGTACTATGAATATCTAAATTATTATTTTAGATTATCCTATCTAAACCGTCCCATACTACCAATCTCAATTTTATTTTAAATTATAAAGAATTATATCAAATTAATATAAATATTTATTCAATTTATTTTTAATATTTTTTCAATAAATAGATATTCATTATTTATGAATAATTTTGTTATAAATTTATTATTTTTAATTTTAGAATAAATTTTCTTTTCTTTTTCTTTTCTCTATTAATACATTAATAAATAGTCAAGTTAATTAATAGGGTGAAAAAAATGTAATTAACTTTTCTCATTCTACTTTAAGATAAGAAAAATTATTAATTAATATGATAAAAAAAATTACTTCTTAGAAAATGGTTGATATTTTTAAGATGAAAACAATATTTATTTTTATCTTTCAAAATATATTTTATTTTTAAAAATTTTAGAGGGAGAAAATTTAAAATAAAAATAGAAATCAATATAGAGTAAATAGTATAAAAAAATAATATATACTTTAGTAAACATATTAATAATGTGATGTAAAATAAAAAATAAAAGAAAAATAAAGTCAAACTTAGAAAAAAAGAAATTGAGTATATATTTAATATTTTCCATATTCTTGCGGCTTAAAACAACCAGGTTTTATTGTTTCTTTATTATGACAACAAATTTTTGGATAAATGAGTATTTAACTATTTATTTTACTTTTGTGACTGAAAAAGAAAAGTGTGTCTGGAAACTTCGTTGTGGGTGTACACGAAAGAGATGATGGGAGGAAGTGGCAAACAAACCAAATCCAGGGTCAAGGAGTTGCGTTCCCGCTACGTTCGCTTGCTTTCAACTGCCGTGACATACATGTTACTTTGTAAACCACTTTCTTTTTAAAAGTTGAATTTGAAAATTATAAAATATTCTATCTTAAAAAAAATTAATCTAAAATTACTAATCTAATCCAAATCATAAAATATTTTATAGTATTAGTTTCAAATTTTAATGTTAGTTTGATAAAAATTAATTTCTATGTACAATGTTATTACCTATAATATATATTATTAGTTCCTTTGTCCTGTTTAAAATAACAGTCCATCAATTTATCATGAATTTATGACATTATGAATTTGATTTTTTGAATAATTGAGTTTTGATTGAATTTTGTCTTTATTTTAATCAATAAACCTTTTTATGTTCGGATAGAGAGTAAAGAATTATATCTCTAGAAAAATTAAAAAGAATAAAAATTAAAATAATTAATTTAATATAATTTAATTAATGCCCGTTATATTTTGAGGAATTTGTTTACGCTCAAAATTCTTTAAATATTAATCATACACCGTAAAATGAGAATTATTATTCTTTGACCTAGTAAGCGACTTAGATCCCTCAACATTAAATCTAATTTATGATTTGATTGGATATCAAAATCAAACTACAAATATTTATCTATTTATTTATTATTTATTGTTTAAGAAGAATGGGCTGGGTTAGAGGTTCTGTCCAAAAGATAATTGGACTTCTAAGATTTGCTTAATTGTCTGTTGACCGTGGGTTCTTAGTGAGTTTTTATAAAATTAGTTGAGTAGTTGAACGAGACAATGACTTCTAATGTGGAATATTGGAAGGTGGTGTAGGCTTTTTTTTTTCTTTTTTTTTTTAATTAGTGAATTTAGAATTTTGATATTTAATTCATCTGTCGGGTTTTATAAGATTTTGGTTAATTCATGAGGGAATCTATTTTAAAAAAATTATTTATCTATTTTTAAATATATTGTATACTAATTTATTAATTATATTGTAAATTAAATAATATGTAAAAATAATAAATAATAAAATATAATAATAAATTTTTAAGAACTAAATAAAATTTCAAATTGAATTTATTATTTTACGTGTTATTTTCTTATTAAAATAATTAATTTATATATATATATATATATATATATATAAGTCAAATGTAGACACTAATACTCCACTTCAAATGGTCTAAAAAGAGCAGGTGAATTTAGGTTTAGGTTTAAGTTTGAGTTGAGATGTGAGGAAGACTAAAAAGGATTTTTCCATAAATAGAAATGAACTAACTGAGGGATTTAAGATATTTGCATACTCCTTCTGGCGACATTTAAAATTGGAAAATTTGATTGTCCTTAGCAAAGAAGTGAACAGGGAATGAAAGAAAAAAAAATGAATAAATGTGATAAATTAAGTAATAAAAAAAAGACATAAAAAACAAAGGACGAATATAATAAACTAATAACTCGGGAAAATTGCATACTACACATTTATTAAAATAGCGAACAATTTTTTTTATATAAAGTTGTATAAATATTAAAATGTAATAACACATATGTGCTTCATATTTTCAATTATTTGTTAGAGATACTACAAATATATCAAAGTCATGAAATACAATTAATAAGTTAGATTTGAATATTTTGTGAAAAATCAAAAACATGATCAAGCAAAATATCAAGAAATAAGATAAGTATATTATGGTGAATAAAAGTGACCCTAAGTATAACTGAATTAATCTTTCCTTGGTAAGAAACACAGAACGAGTTGCTCAGTTTCCAAGATTTTGAAAACTTTTTTAAAAATATAGTTTTATATTCCAAAACATTTTCAATCGAGAAAAGCATATAAGGATAAGGAGAAGAAGAGAATAACTAAACATTTATAATGGTTCTTTGTACTTTCAAAGACTTAGATTGATTTTCACTGGCCAACTCTAGGTTATAAGTAAGTATCTTTTAAGTTATTTTTGTCTTTAAAAAACAATCATCCTAACCGAAGATTATCAACTCAAGTTTCTTTAATGTTAAGTTAATATATGCTTTTACAAACAATAAAGGTTTGGAAAATTAGAATTAACTAAGGCTTTTATGTTAAAGGTAATAAAGATAGACATACATGATTGAATTATGTAACAAAAAGTTTTGCAAGTTTGTGAAAATAAGAGTTACAATTTTTCACGTTTAATTAGCATTTTTATAATTGTGTATCTTAATGTATTTATCTACAAATAAAATATATATGGAGCTACAAACTTTTAAATTTAAGAAATACATTTATTTTTGCTTATTAATTCATCTAGTTTTAAGTAATTTATTGTAAAAACAAAAATACAAGAATAATATTAAATTATATTAATTAAAAATTTTCGCAAATTTTATAGACAAACAAAGTTTATACTTAGTGATTAGACTTAGTTTTTTTTAAAAAAAGAACTATTTTTTAAATGTTTTCACAAAAGATTTTTAATAAAAGAATTATCCCTTTTAACTAGTGAGCATGAAAATATAATAAATACATAAATATTTTTATATTAATTTATTTTAACTTAAGATTAAGTCAAGTTCCTTAATAATTATTAAAATTTAATTATGTTAATGACTGATATAAGTATTTTTTCTTTCCAATTTCTTTAGATTAAACAAATATTTTTTATATTTGAAGAATATCAAAGTGACCGCAATCACCACTAGAAAAAGAAAAAAAAAAGGATTGAATTGGTGTTTTAAAATCTTTTTGAAAATATAAGTTTTTAGGATTGTATAAAAAAATGAAAACTTTTCTTTCCTTCCTTGAGAATTCAAAAAAAAATTTATGAATAGGTTCCTCTTAATAGGATTTAAAAAGCTTTCAAAACATCATATATGAAAATATTAAATAATAAGTGAACGATACACGAAAATATTAAATAACAAGTGAACTAGAAGAAAAAAAATAGAGAATTGCACAAACATTTATACAGTGGTTCACCTTTTTAACAAATGCTACATCCATTTTTTCCAAACATAAAAGAAAAAGTTTTGGAGTTTTACAATAATTGCAATAATTTTATAAATAATTTTTAACCATTTATTTCAAACCTAAAAAAAACAAATGACTTTTATACATTATAAAATCATTATATGACAAAGTTACAAGAAAACACATATTCTTTAACTCTTTAGACCAGAAAAACCTTATTCTAATATTATTTAAATAAAGCTAACTTGTACAAAGATAATATAAGACCTTGTAAATTAAAAATCAATAAAAAAGATTAAGATATCACCTTTATTTATGATGTTATGCGTGTAATGCTTAAACAATGCTTCTTGAACTAAAAAGTAATTTCTCCGTTAGGTAAAGACTTTTTCAAAATTATGTATTTTCTTTATTAAAAGAATTTGGGAATGATGAAAGTCATTTGGAAAATTTTAAAAAAATAATTGAAACTTTTCTCGTAAAGGTATCCTTCTGAAAATTATTCTCTTAATATTTTTCTCTTCTTTCAAATGAAAAATAACAAACCCTTTTATAAAAAAAATTGAATTAATTAAAAATTAATTGATTATTTTCTCTTCTCATAAGTATTATTCACTAAATTATTCTTAATCTTAATGAATTTCGTCTCAGAATCAACATAATCAATTACTAAACTCTTATAATCTATTAAATCAAAAATTATTGTTTTCATGATTTAAGCTGTTGTAATCAAATACTATTGTTTGTAATAGATTAGAATTGAAACATTTACACTTTCCATTTTTCTAAGTTAAGTTTTGTGATTCATTACTAACTGTTGTTATCGATTAAAACAGTGAAAAATTCTTTCCCTTTGAGTTTGAAAACATGAATTTGTTGCTGAAAGTTGCATAATAATAAAGGGTTGAATATGGAAGGAAAGTGGACCAATTCAGAAAAGTAATTTCCGTATAATTGCAACAGAAAGATACGGGGAATTCCATCAAATTATTCTAGCTAAAACTTTAAAAGGACAAGTTCTACGCTTACTTTCTTAGAACATGAAATATACATGTTGCTCATGATTACCCACCACTTTAAAATTACGTATATTTATATATGATGGTAAGAAAATATTATAATGCATGACCAATTCTAAACTTGTTCCTCAAATTTCTATTATACATGGATGAACTCAAGAAATTTAGATATTCTTGAAAACCCACGTAATATTATTGAGTTGCAATTTATGGAACAAAATTTTAATAGAAAAATGGCAAGAACTAACTCAATCAGATGTTAGATGTACAAAAGAAATAAGAAATTATATTAGAGGTCAATTGTTAAAAAGGATCAATTTTAATTTCTAGTTTTACATTAAAAATTTCTGTTCACATATTTATTTTTTTATATTTTGACTTTTCTAATAAATAAAAATAGTAGTTATTGTTATATGTTCATTTATTTATGATCAAACCTAATATGCTCGTATGTAATGTTATTTTAATTGATTTAATTTTTTTAATTTTATTTAATATATATTAAAGTTATTATTTTCATAAATGTACATGATGATAAAATTCATAATCATAACCCGTGCAGTGGGATAGATTCATTATCCAATCGATAATGATAAAAGATAAATAGAATATATTTTAAATAAGGAATAAAAATTGAAAATGATTAAAATATCTCTTCTTATATTAAATATTAACTATTATTTTAATATTTTATTTGATATCTTTTAAAGATAAGAGATTATTATTTAAAGATGATTAGTCTTGACTTAGAAGGTTTAAAGTTTATTAATGTATAAAGAGAATATTCTCCACAAGTAAATGCATATTGATTCACATTCTCACATCTGTTTATACACATTCTTAATTTAATTGTCGAGTGTCTTTATAGACATCCATTATCCATGAAAGGTAGATTTCCATACTTATAGGAAGGAGTAATTTACATCAATCTAATATTACTAAGGATAGGGTATTGTTGCTTTCTGATAAGTATAATTGGTGACCATCATGGGTCTAATAAAACTTCCACTTGGCACACCTTTATCAAGAGTTGACATTCACAAAATCATTGTACCAGTTATTGATACACAAAAAAGTCTTTACTCTTCTTTAACGGAAAGATTGTCAAGTCTCCTATAAAAAAGTTTTATCTTTTCAACTTTTATTATTATTTTGTATGAATAAGAACACTGTGTATTTTAAACTCATCAAATATCAGAAATAATATAAATTTCACAAGAAGAGGATGGTTGAATTATGTTTATTAAAACTTTTTCATTCTTGAGAAACTTTTTGCATAGTTAGATTAATTTATAGCAAAATGTTTGTAAAACATATTTGAAGGATTCTTCCAATAAATAGGTTGAAAATCACACTTGTGAAAAGAGATAAAGAAAGGGAAAAAGAAACACCAAGATTTATACAAGTTCACTCAAGTGAGATACATGCAATACCTTCAAGATACTTGAAAGATTCCCACTAACTAAACTAGTTATAAGTATTCTTTCTTATAAAGTCATTTTTTACTCAACCTAACTATTCTTTCTTATAAAGTCATTTCTTGCTCAATTGAGTATTCTTTCTTATAAAGTTACTCCTGGCTCAAACCCAACAAGCTTATACCTTCAGCTTACTACCTAACTATTCTTTGTTATTGAGTCATTTCTAACTTCCGAAACAAACAATGTTTTTAATAAAACATAATTCTCAAAGAGAGGATATTATAGATGAGCTCAAAATATGAGATTCGACTTTTCTAAGCAAAGAATATACAAGATTCTGCACTCATAATATTTTTCTGAAACCAAGTGTTTCGTCCAACACTTTTCTCTTCATGCTTTTGCTAACTTTGTGAATTTTGGAAGAACTCTTGTCAATCTCTTGTCTTCGTACTAATAAGTTGACTTTTTTATGGCTTGATAAGATTTCTGTTGAGACTTGAGTTGTAAGAGGAAGAGAAATCTTCAATTGATAGTTTTTTAGAGTAGTCATATCAATCATGTTTTCATATGACGCATTCTTTTCTTTGGAAACTCCTAATATTCATTAACAAGCAAGTTCTATTGAAATCTAAATTAAATAAGTTCCGAACGTGTGGCAACATCAAAGACTCTTGGTATTCACCAAGCAAGTGAGTTCTGTTGAAATGCAAAACCAGCTAAGTCCTTTATAAGTGACGTCATTAACAACTCTTGATAATCGTAAGGCAAACAAGTTCTATTGAAATCCAAAATCAGTTAAATCCCTTATGGGTGACACCATTAGCGAACCCTAGTACTCATTTTACGAATGATTTTGTCAATGCATCCCGATACATATCAAGTGAGCGAGTTCTATTGAAACCAAAAGTCGACTTTGTCATAAATGGATGACATCATCGACGACTACTGGTACTTTTTGAATGAGTAAGTTCCATCAAAATCTAAATTGGCTAAGTTTTGAATGGATAGCATTGTCTATGTCGTTGTTAACAAAATACCATGTCCTGGATGGACAAAGTTGTCGTCAACTTCTAGTTACACACCGGTTGAGTGAGAAATATTGTGAAAGTGAAACTAACAAAGTCTTGAATGGAAGATGTCATTAGCGACTCCTAATTACACAGTGGTTGAGTGAGAATAGTAGTTGGTAGAGTGAAAATCATCTGCGAACGGAAATGTAGTTAAGTCTCAAATGAAGGACACCATCTAATGGAGGACCATCTCCAAAAGCCCAACAACTCTCCAAATCAAAGCTAGAAGAAGAGGTCAATGATCAGGTCAAAGTCAAAGAAGAATAAGGACCATACTATTTCAAATTGGACTTGAAATAAATTCGTTGTTATTTTGGGTGTCTTACCAAGTTCAGTATTTTGAGCATAACTTGAGCTACACAACTCCGATTAAGTTGCTATTGGTATCATTTTAAAGAAGACTTAAAGGGCTACAAAAGCTATTGTTAAGTCAAGATGACTTAACATCTTAGTTTTGATAATTACAAAACAGTCTGTTGTGCCAACAGACTGAAGAAAGAGCAAACTGAAGAGCATACTGAAGAATGATCAGACTGAAGAGCAAACTGAAAAGCATACTGAAGAATGATCAGACTGAAGAGCAGACTGAAGAGACATCAGATGGAAACTAAAGAGACATCAGATGCAAACAAAGCACACTGAAGATTAGACTGATGATTAGACTGAAGAGGCATCAGACTGATGGGCAGACTGAAGAGGCATCAGATGCAGACGAAAGAAATTATCAGACAAATCATTAATGAGCATAGTCAAAATGCACCCTCAAGCACAGATGCACAAGATGAAGTGTTCAAGTCATCAAGTCTCAAAGCAACTACATCAAACGAAGAACCTTCATTGTTCAAGATAGAGAGCTTATCTCAACTTCAAGTTAAGTGCTCAAGAAGGAAGACTTTGAAGACTGAAGTTGAAGACAAAGGAATGAGACAGACGAATGAATTCAACACACAACTCATTTATTTATTCATTCGTCTACCTCGTTTAATGAAGTTCAGACGGAGTAACTCGCATCCCAATTCAAATCTAGTCGTTACTCAAGAAGCTTCCAAAGGCAGAATAGAGATCTGTGCAAAACCTCTATAACACGAAAAGCAACCATGCTTTTTGTTGATGTCTCTGATCAAGTCAGAAAAAGTCTGTGCAAACATTAATTATTCTGATTGATCTCTGTCACACATTTGAAGAGCCCAAGACAAAGGACTAACGTTCAAATCTTCAGTCTAACGGATACTTCACAGAGCTCTCTATACAAGGACTTCATTACTTCAAGAGAAGACTAACGAACTGCACAAAAAAGAAATCATATTCAAGTTTCAAGCTCTCAAGCAAAGTTCACTCGCCCTGAACTTGGAAAAGAATTGATTATAAAACCTGATGTAGGAACATCAAGGAGAGTTACTAGAAGTATGCAAAGGAGGCTAGAAGAAGAGGTGGGAAGACTCCAAGACAAGGAAGATAGTAGCATAGGATCTCTTGCTTGTAATCTTCTTGTAAACATGTATGAACAATGTCCTATGTAATAGGCTAGGGTGCATTGTGTGCTAACGGGTCCAAAACCCTCGGTTGTTCCTAGACTAGTAGGAAGACAAGTCCTATAGATTTCACACAAACCTTTTTCTTCAAAAACTAGAAGTTTTAAAAACTTGTGTGAAGTCTTAGCTAATTATAATTAAGGAGGGACTTCTAATCAAGCTTAGGATCCATGCCTTCACTTGATTAGAAGATTTCCTCCCTTAATCCTACTTAGGCACGGATTAGTGACTTGGAGCATCACATGTCACGGATCAAGGGGGCAAGACCATGTGCGCCCATATGCCACCATGTGAAGCCCACATGCTCACTCTCTTGCCATTGGTTCACGGCTAACAACCTAGGATTTTCGGTTAGCTAATTAGTGATTAGGGTAGGTTTAGGCTTAACTCTAGTTAGCTTAGCTTGAAGGGTTTTTAGGCTGAACCATGTACAACACTTTTGACAATTTGAATGAAATAGCTTAAGAGCTTTTGAAAGAGAATTCTTTTGTTCCCTTAGGGAAGACCTTGGATCTTATCAATGGCCTCTTTCAACCATTGTGGCGGTTCCTCCTAGGCTTATGAGAGTTTTCCTCCTTGGCGCCACCATCATTCCTTACCTCTCCACTTTCTACTTTGATTTCTTAAACCAAAACAACGAAAACCTCCATGGCCAAGCCATTTTAGCTTGGTTTCCTATGATCTGTGCATGTGTTGAAGGTTAGAGTGGGCAATTCGGAGCTGCATTGGATCACCCTCCAAGACTCCTCTCTGCATAGAGGTTAAACTTATTCTTTCATCTTCCTAAATCTACTGTTGTGGTGCCCTTAGTGTGAGGAGGTTGTGTTTCAAAGAATACCTTTGTATTAGCTTGAGGAGGTTGTGTTTCCAAGAATACCTTTGTATTAGCCTGTGGAGGCTATGTTCAAAGAATACCTTATTTAGCCTGCAGAGGCTGGGTTCAAAAAATACTGATTTAGCTTGAGAAGGTTGTGTCCAAATAATATCTGTTTTTAGCTAGAAATGGCTGGTTTCAAAGAATACTCTTAGTGGAACCTGAGTGTGTTGTTGGGAAACTGGATGTAGTCTTGATCTGACGAACCAGTATAAAAATATTGTTGTCTTCTCTATTATTTATTTGTTAACTAACTCGGGGATAATAACTTGAACGGTCTGATAATAAAATTAATCTTAAGAAGAAAACAATTTTTAGAGAAATTTTTTTTAAACAGTCTACACAATTCAATCCCCATTTTTGTGTGTTTTTGGCTTTTACAACTATAATACACCAAAAAGCCCAATTCGAATTGAATTTCTTTCCATTTTTGAATTTCTTTCCCTTTTTGAATTTTTTTCACTTTTGTTCATGCTTGACTGAGAGGTTCTTGTGCCAATTCGTGAATTCTAAGTGTGTTTGAGTTGATGATTGTTTGGTCAATGAAGATTGGGCCATCATTCAACAAAGTCGTGGAGATTTCCATCCAAATCACCATAGATTTTTATCAATTTGGTATCAAAGGTTGTTCTTCACCATTCTTGTTCATCACGTCGGTTTGTTCCTTATTACTATCTTTTGATTCAATTTTGCTTCAATTGAAATGTTGTTTGAGTATTAATTTAGTTTTCTTGTGACTGGACACAAATTTATGTATGTCAACTATATGTTATATGCTATCATAATAGGCTATCATGCATTCTAGCTTATATCCTCTATGTGTTTGATGATTTTCCCCTATGTATAACTTGTGGTAACTTGCTGGAATTTTATTGCCCTGTTGTTTGCTTGGTTTAAATTGGTGCTTATATGCTTCATTATCATGTGCATTGCTCATTATAAGTTCAAGTTTCTATCATCATGCATTATCATTCTTATTAGCAAATTTTGACTTGAATTGCTTGAGTTTGAAGCCATCAATTGGACTGTCCAACAAAGTGTGAGTCTAAAGAAAAATGAGAAAAGTCAAAGAAAATAAAAATCAAGAGAAAAATATTCAAAAAGAAGAAGCAAAAGAAAATTCAAGAAAAGAAAATACAAGAAAAATGAGTTAGAAGAAAATTGAGTGTCACTTGTTTAGTGAAAATTTTGGTAAAATTTTGAGTGCAGTACCTTGACTGTTTGGATTATGATACACCCACAAAATTAGTGTTCAAGTTCTTTGTGGCTTTAAATTTCCTTAGAATCAAGCATTAACATCATAATTTGAGTTCATTTTGCTAATAGCTTGATTTTGAACTTGTGGTGTGCTTTGCATGTTTCTAAGTATAAGCCTTTGTTTTGCCCTGCAATTGAACCTCTGTTTTGTTTTGTGGCTACCATGCACCTAATTTGTGCCTTAATTTTATTACAAGTTATCTCCCAAAATTTGTTACAAATTAGCATAAATTTGCACCTAATTTCTCGCTTTTAGTGACGATTCCAGTAGTTTCGTGATAGTTTCTGGTTTGGCTCTTGTTCAATGTGTTGTGCCATGTTTTTATGGCTGTTTGGAACTTATTTAGATGATATATGTGCCTAAGTTCAACTGGAAGTTTTCACAATTTTCTAGCATCAATTCATATTGGTTTGGGTGCCTATAACTTGTGCAATTGGTGACGGTTTGATGCTGAAAACTTTCCAGATTTGAGTTTGTTATAGTGTCCAGTTTTGCATTCCATTTTGTTTCAAATTTTTCCAGTTTTAAAGTGTCAATTTCTTGCTTTTTGGTTGCATTATCTTGAGTTTCCATTGTCTCATTAATTCTTCGTTTTGAGAGTCTAATTTCTTCATTGAGTGTACTTTTATTGCTTATCTTCATTTGACTTCCTTTGGTTGTGTCTAGAGTTTTGTTTCCTTGGAATTCCTAGCTCTTATTTGTTGGATTGTTCCTCTTTCACTATTGTAAATATAGGCCTTGACAATTGATAGAGGTCTCCTAAGAAAATTATAAGGAGATTGAGTGGTAAAAGACAAGAGTGAACATTATAGAAAGAGCATTGAAAGTGAGATACACAAGTGAATTTGAGTGCAAACAATTAGTAAGTGGAGAGGATTTTTTCTCTATATTATGTCTCTTGTGTTCTAACCTTTTCCTTGCAGCCATGAAAAATTCCACAAGTGAAGAATATCAATTATCCCAAAATGATAGAGTATTTTAATAAAGAGGTGGACAAAATGCTTGAAAGGTGGAGAGAAGAAAGAAAAAATGATGATGAAAGGATAAATTTTAAGGAAAGTAAGAGACATAACCGTGAAAAGATTGATAAAAGAGAAAAAGAATTAAGAGAGAAGGAGTTAAAAGAAAAAGAATAGGAACTTTTGAACTTCATTGTATACCTCTCTCTGCGAAGAAGAACTTTTCTTTCATAGAAAACTTTGTAAATCCACTTGTGTGGTGCTTTAGCTTGAGGAGGTTGTGTGTTTAAAGAATACCTGATTGTTTAGCCTGAGAAGGCTGTGTTCAAAGAATATCTTGTATTAGCCAGAAGTGACTGGGTTCAAACAATACTTGTAACCATTTCACGGTTTGTAGTGGAAACTCAGTTGTTGTTGGGTAACTAGACGTAGTCTTGAATAGACGAACCAGTATAAAAATACTTGTGTTTATCTTCTTTAAGTCTGCAACTAACGGGGATAATCAACTTATAACGTCTGTTCATTAAAATCAATCTTTAAAGATAAGAACTATTTCGTCTGAGCCTGTTTAAACCAATAGACGAAAGGGCCAATTTTTTTTATATAACACAATTCAACCCCCATTCTTGTGTTTTATCTTTTACAGTTTGGTATCAGAGCTCAGCCTCTAAGGGTTGAGCGTTTAACAGCTACTAGAGTAAAAGATCCAAGATAGAGTCACAAGGACCTTTGTTTTTGTCTGGTGGGTCATCTATAAACAAGCCACCTGCGTTCTCTAGAGATGATTACCCTTACTGGGCTGACAGGATGGAGATGTACATCAAGTCTACCCAGTACAGACTGTGGAACATCATTACCCAAGGAGATATCCCTATTGTTAAACTTGAAGTTGAATGGGGAAGTGAAGAATATTCACTTATGGAGGTCAACAACAAAGCTAGATATGCTCTTATGTGCACTCTCTTAAGGACAGAGTATAACAGATTTTGTGCCTACAAAACCGCAAAGGAGCTCTGGGACGCCCTCAAGATTTCCTATGAAGGAACTGAGGATGTCAGAATGAGGAAAGCTGTCACTCTTCAAAGAGAATATGAGATGTTCTCTATGAAGAAAAGAGAATCTATTGATATGATATTTGGAAGATTCCAAACCATATTAAATGGACTTACTGCGTTGGGAATCACGTTCACCAAAGCCCAGAACAACATGAAGATTCTGGACAGTCTTCCTCCCCCATGGGAAGCTATGTCCACTGTTATTTCAGTTGGGCGTGATATGAAGACATTAACTCTTGATGAGTTAATCGGTGCCTTGAGAGTACATGAGGTACTTCTCTGTAAAAGAGACAAAATCAAGGTTCAAGAGCCCATAGCTCTTCCGTTTGTCAACACAGTTCCAAAGGAGGAGACTGCTAAGAAAGAAAGAAAGAAGAAACATAAAGTTTTAAAAGCTGACACTATCGAGTCTGATTCGTCTGATGGATCGTCTGACGATGAAATTTCTCTCATGGCTAGACCTTCAAGAAGATGATGATGAAGAAGGGAAGAGGTCAACGCTTCTTCAAGAAGAAGGAAAAGAAGTTCCCTGAGAAGTCATCAAGTAAAGAGGAAAGCTTAGAGATTGTCTGCTATGAATGCAGAAAATCTGGACACATGAGATCTGAATGTCCAAGGTTGAAGAAGAGATGGAACCCTCGCAAAGACAAGGGTAAGAAGAGCTTGCTTACTTGGGAAGACCTTGACAGTGAAAACTCTGAGGAATCCACAGAAAGAAGAAAAACAACAAACATTTGTCTCATGGCTGGAGACGCTGTTTCATCTGAGGTAATTGAGACTCAAACTTCCTTATCTTCTTCGTCTGAATTTGAGTCAGAAACAGAAGAGATATGATATGATACACTTTTGGCAAACTCACATTTTATTGCTGAGCAATACAAAGTATGCTAAGCAAAGTTAAAACAAATTTTGGAAGAAAATGCTACTTTGAAATCTGAAAAAGAGTTGCTTCAAAAGAAAGTATCAGATGAAGTATCATCTGAATCTGAGAAGAACATTTTCATTCTTGAAATCGAGAGATTAAAGAAAGAAAATGAATCTCCGTCTGACAAAAGTGGACTTGGTTATGTTGAAGAGTCAGACGAAAAGAAAAACAAATTTGTTTCGTCTGCTCATAAGAAGAAGAACAAAAGCTACAATAAGGTTCCTAATAATTATAGAAAGAACACAAGAACCTTAAACAAAAAGAAACCTTTTTCAACTAACAAAGGAGGACCCAAAAATATTTGGGTACCAAAGTCACTCATTATTCCTGTTGCAAATATCCTTAATAGGAAGAGAGAAGACTTCAAGCTGGTACCTGGACAGTTGGTGCTCACGACACATGACGGGAGACTTGTCTATGTTCCATGATTTCAAACCAAGTAAAGGGTTTGTATCTTATGGTTCAGGGAATGGTAAAATTCTTAGTATTGGGACTGTTGGTAAGACACCCAATCCTCTCATCCAAAATGTGTCTTATGTTAAAGGCCTCAACTTCAATCTACATAGCATAAGTCAATTTTGTGACAGTGGATATGAAGTAGCTTTCAATTTTGATGAGTGTATAGTCAAGAACAAAGACAAATCCATTCTGTTTGTTGGGAAAAGAAAGAACAATCTCTATGAGGTTTGCCTTTCTGACCTTAGTGATCAGAATTTAACATGTTTGATTTCAGCAGATGATGAACGAGATATTTGGCACAAAAAGCTTGGACATCTAAGTCTCAAGTACATTTCAAAAATTTCTAAAAAGGATATTGTGAAAGGTTTGCCAAAAATATCTTGGAAATCCAATCATTTGTGTGAATCTTGTCAGCATGGGAAACAACTTAAAGCTTCTTTTAAATCTAAAAATGTTGTTTCCACGACAAGACCATTGAAATGTTACATATTGATCTCTTCGGACCTACTCAGACTGAAAGTCTTGGAGGAAAAAAATATGGATTTGTAATTGTGGATGATTATACTAGATTCATATGGGTATACTTCCTAGCCCATAAACATGAGTCATTCAGTGTCTTTGAAATATTCTGCAAACGTGTTCAAAAAGAAAAAGGAATATGTATTGCGTCTATTAGGAGTGATCATGGAACAGAATTTGAAAATTCTAAGTTCAATGCCTTCTGTTTTGAAAATGGTATCTTTCACAATTTTTCGTCTCCAAGAACTCCTCAACAAAATGAGGTTGTGGAAAGGAAAAATCGTACCTTACATGAAATGGTTAGAACTCTGTTGCATGAAAGCTCTCTTCCAAAATATTATTGGGCAAAAGCAATTAATACTTTCTGTTATATTCAAAACAGAATATTAATAAGACCAATATTGAATAAGACTCCATATGAACTATGGAAAGAAAGAAGACCCAACTTTTCTTACTTCCATCCTTTCGGATGTGAATGTTTTATTTTGAATACTAATGATCAACTTGGCAAGTTTGATTCAAAGGTTGTGAAGAGATTTTTACTTGGATACTCTAATACTTCTAAAGCTTATAGAGTTTTTAACTCTAAAACACAAGTTGTGGAGGAATATATTCATGTAAAATTCTAAGATAACTCAAAGGCTGATAAAAAAATATCAGACCTGGAAAACTTATTTGATAATTTACAGATAACTCCCTCTAGTCAAGAAGCTGATCCGTCTGTCCAACCTTGCTCAGACACAAGCACAGACGAAAGGACATCTCCCAGCATAGACGAACCCTCTTCGTCTGCTCCTCAACACCATGATGATCATGCTCCTATCAGAACTTGGAAGTTTGCATCAAATCACACCGAAGATCTGATTATTGGAGATAGACATCAAGGAGTTCAAACTAGATCAATACTGAGAGATGTTTCTGGGTATGCTCTTGTGTCTGATATAGAGCCCAAAGATATTGGAGAAGCTCTATAAGATAATGACTGGATCTTAGCTATGGAAGAAAAGCTGAACTAGTTCACAAGGAATGATGTATGAACTCTAGTGGAAAGACTAAGGAACAAAAACATCATTGGAACGAGATGGGTGTTCAGAAATAAGCTTGATGAAGCTGGAAAAGTTGTAAAAAACAAGGCTAGGTTAGTAGCTCAAGGCTATAACCAACAAGAAGGTATTGACTTTACTAAAACCTTTGCACCTGTAGTTAGATTAGAAACAATTAGAATTTTACTTGTTTTTGCTGCTCACAAGAATATCGTCCTATATCAAATGGATGTGAAAAGTGCGTTTCTAAACGGTTTTATTGAAGAAGAAGTGTATGTTAAACAACCTCCTGGTTTTGAGAGTCAATCTCAACCAGATCATGTTTTCAAATTGAAGAATGCACTTTATGGTCTTAAACAAGCTCCTAGAGCTTGGTATGACAGACTGAGTTCTTTTCTTCTTAAAAATGATTTTTCAAGAGGAAAGGTTGATACAACTCTCTTCAAGAAAAGTGTTTCTAAGAACTTTATCATTGTTCAAATTCATCATAGCTTTGGGTTCGCTAGCCCAATCATGATTTTCCTACCCCCAGAGGGAAAAATCCTTCCCCTTTTTGGCCGGTTGTGGGCGAGGAGGGATTCGAACCCCCGACACCGTGGTTCGTAGCCACGCGCTCTAATCCTCTAAGCTACAGGCCCCACCCCGTCGTCTCCACTGGATATCTGTTCCTCGAAGTATCCTAAAAAAATGTACACGATATAGTCTTTGGAGCAACTAACGAATCCTTGTGTAAGGATTTCTCTAAGATAATGCAGGATGAGTTTGAGATGAGCATGATGGGAGAATTAAAGTTCTTCCTAGGACTTCAAATCAAACAGACGAAACAAGACATCTACATTCATTAACAGAAGTACACCAAGGAACTTCTGAAGAAGTTTAAAATGGAGAATGCCAAGCCCATGAAGACACCAATGCATTCGTCTGGTGCAAGTATCAATAAAGATGAGTCAGGTGAGACCGTGGATCAGACGGTATACAGAGGTATGATTGGTTCTCTGCTTTATCTCACTACTAATAGACCTGACATTATGTTTAGTGTCTGTCTATGTGCACGTTTTCAATCTGATCCTAGGGAATCTCATTTGCAAGTTGTAAAACACATCTTGAGATATCTTATTGGAACCACTAATCTCTCTTTGTTTTATAAGAAAAATAGTGATTTCAATCTTAGTGGCTATTGCGATGCTGATTATGCTGAAGATAAAGTGGAAAGGAAAAACACAAGTGGTGGATGTCAATTTCTTGGCACATCACTCATCTCTTGGTCAAGCAAGAAGCAAAACTCCATTGCACTCTCAACCATTGAAGCAGAGTATATTGCTACAGCTGGATGTTATTCACAATTACTTTGGTTAAAACATCAACTTGAGGATTACTCCAGGTTTGAGACCCAAATACCAGTATTTTGTGATAATACAAGTGCAATTAATCTCAGGAAAAATCCTATTCAACATTCAAAAGCCAAAGATATTGAAATCAAATTTCATTTTATAAGAGATTATGTTCAAAAAGGTATTTTTGATATACAGTTTGTTCAAACTGATTTTCAATGGACAGATATTTTCACAAAAGCTTTAGACGAAACTCGTTTTGTAAAAGATAGAACACAAAAAGGGGGGTTGAATTAAGTTTTAAAAAAAATTTCCCTTTCGTCTGTGAGTTTAAATATGTTCAGATGAAATAATTTTAATCTTCAAGGATTGTTTTTAAGTAAGAGATGTTATAGTTTAATTATCTTTGTTAGTCAAAATAACTTAGAGAAGATAAGTACACAAATATTTTTATACTGGTTCGTTTATGCAAGATTACGTCCAGTTACCTAGCAACCACTGAGTTTTCACTACCAACCGTGAAATGGTTACAAGTATTATTTGCACCCAGCCACTTCTGGCTATAACACGATATTCTTTGAACACAGCCTTCGCAGGCTAAACAGCAAAGGTATTATTTGAACAATCAGCCTCCTCAGGCTAAAACACCACACAAGTGGATTTGAAAAAGATGTTTTAAACACGAAAGGTTCCTCTTCGCAGAGAGGGTTTTTACAATGAAGTACAACAGATATAGTGAGCGAAATCACTGAAGATTGAATAATAGAAGCGTGTTCGCCAGCTGAACTCTGAAGGAGTGAAGTCTTTAAATAGGCAGCGTTTTCAGATATCTGTTAGACACAGAAAAATACCGTTGAACATTTTCTTGAGAGCTTTCCAAAAGGTGTCAGATAGTACTTGAGTGATTGATGGCGTGTGCAGCGGATTTAGATTGCGTGCGCAGTACTTTTTCTGACATGTACAGAGACTTTGACAAAAAGGTGAAGACCTTTTCGAGTTGCATGTGTAAGCGCGAATTCCCATACTAATCTTGGATGCTTCTAAAGAGTACTTCTGAAGATTTGAAATCTTGGCACGAGTGACTTATACTTTGCTTCACTTCTTGGACAGACGATACACTTCTTCAGTCTTAAGAGATTTCATCTTATCCTATCGTCTGATGACTTTGACTTGAGACAGACGAATGACTTCAATTTGAGGAGTCATCTTCCGTTTGTGCTTGTTTCGTCTGACTTGCTTGCTGATGTTCCGTCTGAGAAAGTTTTGTCTGTCTTGTAGAAATCAAAACTTTAGATGTGTTAATCATCTTGATCTAACACGTTTTAACTTCATTAAAGAAAATTTGGGAATTGTCTCTTTAATTGACTAAGTTATTTCGTCTGTGACTTTTAACTGTTTATTTCGTTTGTCTAATTTATTCGTGTTAAGACGAAACATTGCGTCTGATTAAGTTGAATCAATCTAAGGAAACAGACGCAAGGTTATTATTTAATTAATTTAAAGTTATGTGTGCAAGAACAAAATAAATGCAGCATTAAATGTGTCTGTCATTTATTGCACTATTTTAAGACGTTGAGAAGCACACACAGTGAATTGCAGAGGTCAAATCGATCATTAAAAAGGCAATCATGAGGCCACGTCAAATCAGGGGCAGTTTCAACTTCTTTCGTTTGATGAATTATAACCGTTTCAATCTTTGACTATAAATACTACAAAGTTTACTATTTTACTCTTTATAGTACTCTATATTCTCTGAAACTTTATCTTCTCTAAAAATCTCATACTAACAAAAATCTTTCTTTTTAAAACCTAGAAAATGGCTGCCAAGAAAACTTAGACTTCAGAAGAGACTTTCTTTGCGAAAGATCTTTTCTTGCCAAGCAAGTGGGTTGTCAAATCCACACTCGAAGGTGTATCAAATCGAGTGCCAAGGATGTTGTCTTTTAATGGATGGATGGACTTCGCTGAATGGAAGGGTCCATGGCTGATGGAAGCTTATGTTGAGTTCTAGAGCAATGCCAAAGAGTTTAATGATGGTATCGTTGGTACCATTGACAGCAAGGAGTACATTATCACTGCTGATACCATTGTTGAGGCTGGGAAGTGCAAGGTTGAAGGTCGCTTCTACAGCGCTGAAAAACAGAAATATTAAAAGGAAGAGCAGCATTCCTTACGCTACTCTCTTCTCCCAAATCATTATCGATCAAGGTTTTGATGCCACTGGAGTAGTATGGCACAATGAAGGGGCTAGAAAAGTCTCTATGTTGCTTGAAGCTGAAAGGGAACGTTTGTTCCAAGAAAGCATCAGAGGCATTGGATCGTCTGAAGCTGCTCCTGCACTAGCAACTTCAGAGGGCATGAATAGTGAAGAAACTGCCTAAATTCAGAAGGACAATGCCCAATTAGCAGAGGAATTGGAGACCATGTTAAATGAAGAGGCTCCAACCATGGAGGCTTCAGAATCTTTACTCCAAGACGAACATAGGAATGCCAACATTGATCCTATTGTTGCGTCTCCTCTCAATGTCGCCTTTAATCAAACGATACATGTTGCATCTGAGGAAGTGCCTTGCCATCAGACGATAGAAGCTGCGTCTGAAGAAACTTCCTGCTCACAGACGATAAAGATTCCGTCTGTGGTCATCATTGATGATGACACATGTTCTTCGTCTGATGAGGAACATGTAGAAATAAAATGGCTAGTTCTGCCTTTGGTGAGATCACATGCTGAGTTGCTGAATCCAGAAGATCTTCCATTGAAGCACAAGACAGACTATTTGTTTCTCAACGAATTAGTCATGGAAAGATATGCTAAAAGCTCTTGTGCAGAGAGACCAATCAAGCCAGATTGGTTGCTGAAAGATCAGATTGAAGATGTCTCTGATCTTAGTGATGGAGAACCTTCTAAATCTGCAACTGATGGCTACTTTGCGGATGATGAAGACTGCTTTATTGAAGACACTCCCTATATCGAGTTGAAGAACCCTTATCTCTACAAAGGAAAGAAGGGATTCCAACTTGGGAGATTTGTCAATCCCATCATATATCACCAACCCTTGAAGCCAAAGGACTTCAAAGATGATGTAAAATATTCCCCTGATGAGCAACGCAATTGGCTGAAGCATCTGCCTTGGGATGAGTTGGCACAACTGAACATCAAGGGTTTGAAGGATATTATTGTATACAAGGATCATCTTGTTGGGCTGTTGATTGAAGGACCAACACTTGGCTATGAACCACACATTCCATACAGAGAAAACATCAAATGGAAGGTTCAACATGAGCTTAACGCACCTGCTTTTCATCATTGCAGATATGGAGACGCTATCTCCAGAGTATATGAGCCAAGAGACTGCAATCATTGACACTTGGATGCCATTGATAGTC
Organism: Hylodesmum podocarpum; assembly: GCA_026586105.1. Lineage (NCBI taxonomy): Eukaryota > Viridiplantae > Streptophyta > Magnoliopsida > Fabales > Fabaceae > Hylodesmum > Hylodesmum podocarpum. The sequence continues at coordinate 135,707 of JALJEV010001435.1, read as the reverse complement.
ATGATCTGTTCACCTTTACAATCCCTATAAACCAAATAAAGTATGTGGGACTTGGCCATGCTCTAGGGATTGTCCTTCCATGGACAAGACCACACTGTCCAGGGATTCGTCCGCGCTACTCCCTCCTCATTGATGAACATGAAGACCTTGAAGACTTCGCTCACTCTCTACCTGAAGACTATAACATTTCCTTCAGAATGATGGCTAATGCTTATAGAAGAGAAGAAAAAGGAAGGTTAGCCTCCTTTTCTCGAATACGAAGAATAACAAGGAAGGAACTCAGGCCCTATCCCTTCATGATGGGATCTCAGTTCTCATCTTTAGTCACAAACGAAACCAAGTACTTCATTGTCATGGATTGCTCAAGACCATGCTTGGTTAAGTTTTTGGCTAAAGGGAAGGAGAAAAAGACACCGTCTGCCCCTAAGCAATTCAAGTTCGCAAGGCACATTGCCAAGCGACTTCCGTCTGTTGCCTACGATCATCTCAAGGCTATTCAAGTTCAAGTCTCTAAGCCTATCAATCCTAAGATTCAAAAGATGATAGAGGATCATGAAGCTACCTCAACTTTCTGCTCAGGAACTTCATTTGATGAAGAGTTTGTCACATACGACAAAGTCTACCCTGGAGTAGCTTTCGCCTATACTCTTCCTCCTCATGAACCTCAGTACCTTCAACTCACTTCTTTCAACAAATCATATTCTTGGCAATGGGAGCACAACTTTAGCACTCGCATGGAACTTCCTTTGTTCTCCTTGCGTCTGAAGGGGACTTCAATGGAGATCATTGAAGATGATTCAGTGCCAATTGTTGAGGAAGCAGTAACTGATGAGGAGCCTCAATCTCTAGAAGATCCCGCTGATAAGTATAATGCTTTGAAGCGCAAATATGATGCTCTTGAAGAGAACTGTGAGCAGTTGAAGAAAAAAAACAAGGAGCTTGAAGAAAATCAAGTCTCTATATCTTCTGAGATGCAGCAGCTACGGAGTATTGTGATAAGTCTTGTACAACATCAACCTCAGCCTCCACCATCTTGATTTTTGATGATTCTCAGTCTAAGGGGGAGAATTATTTGAGGGAAAGGTTATGCTAAGGGGGAGCATGGTAAGTTTTTGAGCTCTAAAGAGCATCCGTCTGAGGGGGAGACAAAGACGTATAAAGGATGAAGATTTTTTTTATTTTGTTTTGCTCTGATTCTTTGTTTGTACAACTCTGAACTTATAATTCTTTTATTTGTTTTGATCTGATTATTTGTTTATGTTCTTCTGAATCTTGTAAGCCTGTAAATGGATTACATCACATTTATGTAACAATTCTTATAAAGAGGTATATTCAGAGAACATCGTCTTGATGTAATTCTGGCTGCTTGTTATTATTGTGTTTTAGCTAACTTTGTCTTGTGCAGATGCTCTTTTGAGATAGTTGCTAGTATGGTCTGTAATCATAAAAAAGGGAGAGATTGTTAGATCAAGGTGATTAACGTCTCTAAGTTTTAATTAATTACAAGACAGACGGAAAGCTTTACAAGCAAAGTCGGACGGAACAAGCACAGACGGAAGATGACCCCTCAAAGTTGAAGTCATTCGTCTGTCTCAAACTCAAGTCATCAGACGAAAGGATAGACGAAGTTCAGTCCTCAGCATCGGAAAGTTTTCACGCTCGAGAAGTCCAATCCTCGGCGTGGGAGGGGTGTGTTGAAAGTCCAATATTGGAGGGGTGTGAAGTCCCACATCATCTAGTGATGAGACCTGTTGCATATATATAAGTGGAGGACAAACCTCACTTCATAAGTCGGTTTTGTGGGGTTGAGTTAGGCCAAACCCACAATTTCTACATGGTATCAGACCCTATCCTAGATGTCAATGAAGATGTTGGGCCACCCGTTGGACCAATATTGGACTACCCGTAGAATATTAGGTCGTATTGAAACACCCCAGTTGAATAGTTTCCTCGCTCGAGAAGTTCAGTCATCGGCGTCAAATTGTTTCCACGCTTGAAGGCTGTACCCTGGACAGCAAGGAAAACCCGAAAAAGAATCATAATCGCCAAGACATGCTCCTTTGATAACCCCATCGTTAGCAAACGTCCTCAGCGTAGGAGGGATGTGTTGAAAGTCCAATATCACTCCCTCGTAATATCATTCTTTAGCCATAAAATGATAGTCAATAATATTACTTCTTAAGAAAAAATTTAATCTCAAAATATATATAAAAAAGATCATTCTTTTAAATAAATTTTAGATTTTTTGTAAATAAATTATTAGTGTCAATTTCAAGATACTTTATTTTCAAAATGAATTAGAATAAATAATCTATATATTGATAGTAAAAAAAAATACTTTTTTCACAAATTATTTTTTAAAGACAAAAATTTAATTAGAAAAAAAATATTTTTAGAAAAGCAATATTGGATCCATTTGTTTAAATTTGTTTATTAAAATAAGTGCTTTTTTAAATATAAAATAAATATTTTTTGCTTTCCATATATATTTGGTTAATTTTCTAATACTTAAAAACGTAGAAAACTATTTTTTTTTAAATAAACAAATCTTATTTGCTTTTAAAGTAAGTGTTTTTCTAATAATTTTTTTTATAATTTTTTAAAATTTTATAAGTAGAAAACAGTTTATAAAATGCATAAAAATGTATTTGTGTCAAAACAGTTTAATAAACTTACTGTCATATGGGTTTTTTTTAACTTTCTATAATAATTATTTTAAAAAAATCTACCTTTTTATTGTTAATTAATAATGTAAAAATTTGAATCATAAATATTAAGCATTATTAAATTAGAAAGATTACAGAAAATAAATTATGTATTAAAATACTTTTATTATTCAATCACAAATGATATCATCCTACATCTTAACTTTTGTTCATAACAAACACATAGATAAGATTTTTTATTTATTTCATATCAATTATTTAGATGAGATTTTTTATTTAAAATCATAAGAAACTATTCATCCACTATTTTCTAAACAAAAAAGTAAAAAGATAATAGAGGTGGATTTAATCATTTGGGGTGGGATTGTATAAAACGAACCGTACAAAGGAGATAATGCGGTGACCTTTTTTTCTGTTCACATTAAACAAGGAGAAGAAGATTTGGGGAAGCAAAATATTTATTATTATTTACACCAAATTTTGCTTTTCACGAGACAAAGAGAGAGAAGTTGTTGGGTTGGGTTGGGTTGGATTTCTAATCTTCCTTTCTGCGCTTTTAAGGCACAAATCCTTCTCCCTTCCCTCTTCTTCCTTCTTCTCCTTTCCATTTATTATTCCTTTCCTTTACCTAAGGAAGGAACACAAATATTAGTATTATTAATATTATTATTATTATTATTATTATTTTATTTTTGCAATTAGTTAATTTTGTAATTATTCTACATCCATGGATTTGGTGTCTCTCTCCAACGATTCCGTCTCTGGATTGAAGGATAAGGAGTCAATGGTTGACCCTTTTTTGGTTGAGGCTCTTCAGAACCCTCGTCACCGTCTCACTAGTAAGTTTTTTCTTAATTTTTTATTTTCTTGTGTGTTTTTTTGAATTTTTTGTTGTGGTATAGGGTGGATTTCTTTGTTTTGATGTTTTTGCTTTGTGGGTATGCTTCAAAGTTGTTGCTCGAGGTTCACTTCGGTTTTTCCCCTTCGATTTTTGTTCAATTTTTTCATTGTGTGGGTTTTGCGTGGTGTAGGTTTCGAATAAGAATGGTTGTGTGTGTGTGTTTTTGGTTATGTTTAGGTTAATTGAAGTCAGATCTGGAGTGGTTGGGGTTATTGTTCCCTGCTTAATGATTATAATTTGAGATTGAGAAATTGATTTTGATGTGTGGCGTGGAGGTATTTATTTAGCCATGAATTGAATAAATTGGATTGTGATCTTTTGGGTATCCAAAATGTTCATTAAAATTGACGTGACCCTGGGCATGGTTAAGATAACACCATCCTTCAAATGATTAAACATAGAATATGTAATTATGTATGTTTCTGCCGTATAAACTTTTAAATGATTAACATGGGATGATAAAGGGAAGCACCTTAGTTTCCAGAGTTCATAAATTGTATTTTATTAGTAGTATTTTTATGCTTTGAATTTTTAAAAACATGGCATCCGCTATGGACTTAGATATGCAATATCCCTCCTACCCTTTCATCAGTTATAAATTAGGCTTGCCAGTCTCTTAATAGATGCAAAACCTTGTCAGGAAATAGGATTTAAGCTACACTGTGATAGACACGAACTTATTGTTTATAACTTTAAGCTGTCAAGATTCCATCTTAATGTAAGAATTAAACTAAGTCTTGTACAGAAGTTTGAGCTCCGGGAAATTGTTACACGAGACTGGAGGGTTGGGAATTACACAGCAAAATAGATGTAGCTTGAAATTGAGCCGCTTCCCAGTAATATATGTCTTTAACTTATTTTCAGCTTCTGGCTAAGATTCTCTAATTCCGTGTGTTTCTCACTGTTATTGCTTGTCTTAGTTCTTTAGGTTTACATGGGGTTGTTGAAGTATTGCTTTCTTGGATCAAAACTTTTTGTATCGAAGTTAAAAGTAATAGTCCTGGAGTATTGGCTGACAGTTGTGTTAGGAGTTTTGTAGCATATGAATAAACTATACTTTGATGATCATGTTTTGCCTGTAAATTCCCCTTGCAAGTGTTGTTTCTGATTGCATTTTGGTTATTTTCCATAAAATTATCTTTTCCACTTATTTTAAATCATGACAATTTATTTTCTACCTTGTTTTCATCTCTAGTTTTGCGGATGGAGCTGGACATCCAGAAGTTTATGAATAATGCTGATCAGCAGCATTTTGAGTTTCAACATTTCCCGTCTTCCTATCTCCGACTGGCTGCACATCGGGTTGCTCAACACTACAATATGCAAACAATGGTTCAAGATAATGGCTTAGATGGCCAGGGAAGTAAAATTCTGGTGAGGAAGTTACCAGAAAGCAAGTATCCTGTCGTTCGATTATCTGAAATACCTGCAAAGCAATTGGAAAATGATAAATCTGAGCAGAGAAAAATTGTTATTAGAGCTAGGCCTAATAAAAACAGTTTGAATGAAGGCAACGGAGTTGGGCTAAAAGGAAATCCACTAAGAAGTGTGGAAGAGAGGAAGGAGGAATATGATCGGGCACGGGCACGTATCTTTAGTGGCTCTAGAGGCTCCGATTCAGGTGATACCTCATCCATGGTTCCAATGGACGGGAGAAATTCTTCTATCAGCAAGGATGAAAATGAAACTAGCAAGAGCCCCATCGTTGATTCAGAAAGATTTGTTGGTGTCAGGGATAGTTGTTCAACTAGAGTTGCCATATTCAGAGATAGGGAAAAGGATCGTAGTGATCCAGATTATGATCGTAGTTATGGAAGGTGAGTCATATCACTGTATCCTGTAATTTACTTGAGAGGCTTCCAGAAATTAAATGCCGTCACTGCAAATTCATATTTATTTAGTCATTTTTCTGCACTACACTTAGAAATTGAATTGTAATTGTATCTGTATATAAAAGTTTAAAATGTCTGTTTGCAAGAGTGACAAAGTGGGGGGAGGGTCATGATTGAAGATTGAATAATGACTTTTATTATTTGTCTGGCGCTCAGGATTCAAGAATTTATATAACTTTTAATGTGATATTTAAAGATGCCTTTTGTTTCTTCAAAATTTTTGGTTTTTTGGCAGTTGGTGCAGTTTGTATTGACTTAAATATTAGTTTATATTTATTGATTGAATTACATTATTGGTGCAGGTATGCTAGGAGTATTCCAACCTCTGCTGTTAACTTGGTGCCATTTAATTTGCAGAAAGCTCAACCTTCATTTCCTCAATATGATGCTACATTTAATCAGTTGGGTCAGATGCCACAAACTCAACCCTCACTTGGCTATGGACCTCCTTCAACCCCGATAATGAGTCCTTTTTGCACCACAGGATTGAATCAGACATCTAGGGATGGTGCTTATCTACCTTGGCCTAGTGCTGCTATGATGTATGCCCATTCATATGACCAATTTAGACATGCTGTTTTCCAGGTATTAAACCACAGTTAATTTACTTTATTTTATTACCCTGCTTAATTTCATGTGTGCTTTTGGTGTTAGCGTCAGAAAGACCACTGCATATATTTTAGATTGTTATGCTGTTTTTATTCTCAAACATGTATATTCAAATTTGTATGGGGAGGTAGGTCTGTATTTCTGTTACATCGGCTCAGTTGTAGTATTTTATTTTAGAACAAAACTCAAGTACAGTTTCTCAGATGCTATTTATGCTGTGCTCCTATCAGAATTGGAGTCTAACCCCATAATTTGCGTAATAAGCTGTTCTATTAAATGATTATGCAGAATACCGAAGTAAAACTATAATTCTGCCCGGAAAACTGTAAAAGGAGCACATAAACTGTACTTAAGTTTTGTCCTTTATTTTATTCAGGGCTTGTTACTTTAAAATATTTGAGTTTCCCTGACTATGCATTTTTTGAATTCTACTCTGACAAGAATTTTTACTTGTATAATCATCCATCTGATATATACTCGTTGGTGCTTTTGCAGGCTCCGTTTGGTCAACAGCCACTCAGCTTTGACTATTCACAGAACTATTAGATGATATTTAGGGGAGGGAGAATATTTGATTTGTATGCAAAAGTTATGTTAGCCCGTTAGAATTTCATGTTAGGTTCATTTTTCTGTGCTGTCATAGACCTTCATTGCAGTAGTATGTCTTTGGTTTTCAGTTTTGATGGTTATATAGTAATTTGTTGGGTACATCTAATGTAACAGTTTATAAAATAGTGAAAGTGAACTGTAGTGCATTACTGGAGTTACAATATATGATAAGAATTCTGTTGTGCTTTTAAAACTGTACAAGTCCTTTTTGTTTCGTGGTACCATAGTTTTAAAGACAAGTAAAATTGATTTCGATAGCATTAATTTTAAGCCGTTGAATGTCATTTGGATGAATATTTAAATTAATTTTGCTCATAGATTATAAATTAAAACGCGTGTTATGGCAAGAGAATTTGGTTGTGAAGATTTTTCAAATGGACACGTTTCGTGTGTCTGACAATACTTTTTCATCAGTTGAAATTTATTTTAGTAATTGAAAACTTGTATGGTAAAGTAACTTATTTTTGTGCTACTTTATATTGATTTAGGAAATATTATTTAAATTAGCTTTTTTTTTTCTTTTTTTTTTAATATAATGGTAAACTTTAAATTTGAACTAATTTTCAAATGATTTAGTCGATAATTTTGATGATAAAAACACCCTTGGTCGATGTAAAACATAGCAGCAATTCCATTTAATATTTGTTGATTCTGTATCCTACTCTAAGGATACCGACACCAGCTGGATGGAGGCAATTAAAAGAAATTGGCACAGTTCATTTGAATATCGGTCGACCAAACGAACCTTCTGGATGGTGGCGATTAAAAAATTTGATCAGATCCAACTTCATTATGTGTTTTACTTTAATTCTGAAAAGTATTTTTTTTACAAGAATGATTTTAGGGTTCTATTTTTTTCTAAGTTATTATGTTTAATAAAAACACATCAAAATAACTTATTTTAAAGTTCTTTCTGAAAAATTTAATATAATTATTTAAGTTCTTTCCACATATTTTAATTTATAACATTTTTCTCAGGAAACTCAAACAAATGGGTTATAAGTTTTAAAGAAAATTATTATATTTATACATGAAAAAAATATCCATGATCAAATGAAATAAATCTTTTATATATATATATATATATATATATATATATATATATATATATGTATGGTTAGAGGATCAATTTTATGTCATTGTATAGCCTTCAAACTTTTTATTAAATTAAAGACTTTACAATGTTACGTTTTAAATAAAATTGTAATAACAAGACATTTTATTAGTTTTGGTAGCTTTTGACATACCTACAAGAACTGGAGTTATCTTTTTAATTTCATTTTATTTTATAGACTAAACAATTTTGGATATGACTTTTATAACATGCCCATTAGGAATTTATGGAGCAGTCCCATAGTTGTCTCAAGTTTAGAATGAAATAATGAAACTAGAATTTTCATAAAAATATAGTGAGAGTATTGTCTGGGTTGTAGGCTGAACCCAGACTCATTAGGGGTGGTCTATCACCCCATTGTGGCATCCTGCCTTGCATTATCTTCATTCCACCTGTCATCAAGCAACTAGTTTACTTTTCATCTATTTGCTTTTCCGTTTCCTGTTGTTCTATTTTTGTTGTCCGCATACTATGGTTATTCCTATTCTTCACTATTTTATTGGGTTTTGAATCCTAGTCGTTGCTTTTTGTTGTTCTGTTTCCTTGTTCTTTTATTTGTCATTTTTCTTTTTGTTGTTCTGTTTCCTTGTTCTTTTATTTGTCATTTTTTGTGCATTCAAATTAATTTCAATCAATGACTATCATGTGGGTGTACAGTTGTCTCTATATTGTGTGGCCATGGTCACCAATTTCCTCAACCTAAAAATTGATCGAAAGCCTATTGAGTTTGAGCATTTGGATGGTTACATTTAAATTTTGGCTAACTTGTTGCATATAAAAAATTAAAAAAATAAAAAGAAAAAGAAGAGAAGTTGACAAAAATAATTGAGGGTGTTTGAATCTTAAAACATGTCTTGCTCAAGGCCTCCTTATCCAATTTTGAATGATTCGACATATCATGGGCCATCCTGATCAAAAGTTACAGTCATGTGAAGTATATAGGTCTAGTTAGGCCATATTTTCTTTTCTTCCTTTTTTTTTTGTCTTTTCTTCTTTTTACCAATGGTGTGTATGTTGGACAATTGTCGGAGTTTCCAAATTGATTCTGTATAGAAACTTGAAAGGATAGTGGTGTGGTAAAGGGCAAGAGTGCAATCCATTTGTTTAAAAGCCATTTTGAGTGCCAAAACACAAGTATAACCATTCAATCGAGTGTAACATGTGACCAGAGAGTGGTGATAACATATTTGGTAACCTTGATAATTTCAATATTTTTTTTAAGTATGAAAGAAGCTAATGGTTGTGACCCTCAACCGGATAGAATTAAGGGATTGTTACTTGATTTTTTTGGCTCTACAAATGCAAAGGATCATATGACAAAAATAATGATAAACTCTGTGGCATAATTGAAGGAATAGAAATTTATGAGTTCAAGATAGGATAGAAGAGGGAAAATAGATAAGGAAGAGGATCAAGATTGAATAGATTCGAATGAATCAAGATAAATGTTTCTTAATTTAAAGGCAAGAGTGACCCAAATATTTATCTAGAGTTGCAACTGAAGGTTAAACATGTGTTATCTTGCCATGAATATACTGAGGATCAAAATGTTAAGTTGACATCAGCTATTTAGTCAAATTGATTTGCAAGCAAATTATATCCTTCAAATTTTGATAATTACAGTATATAAAGATAAATGAGATGTTCAAACTTATAAGACTGAAATGAGTTCAAATAGACAAAGCTAAGTCTTCAGATGAATCTCAGACAAATTAATAACTAGACATACACAGTTCAAGAAATAAGATAAGCATGAATTCTATCGTTTATTTTCGCACACTCAAGCTTTAACCAATCTGATTATTCTTATTCCTGCAGAGTTTGTTCAAAGAAAGTACATGCCTAACAAAAAACAATGTTCAAATTGTAAAATACAAATACACAAGAAGGGGGGTAGAATTGTATTTATCAATTAAAATTCCTTCAGAAGATGCATTTTTGCGTCTGTATAAAATAATTTTGATCAAACGCAAACTTAAGATTATTCTTCAAAGATTACTTTTAATTAAATCTGTTATTTAAGTTATTATCCCCGATTAGTAAGCAGTTAAATATAATCAAGACAATAATATTTTTATACTGGTTCGTCTTATAAAAGACTACGTCCAGTTACCCAACAATAACTTGTTGAGGTTTCACTAAGAGTATTCTTTGAACTCAGTCACTCCTGGCTAACAATACATATATTTTTTGAACACAACCTTCTCAGGTTAAAGTGATATTCTTTGTCCCCAGCCTCCACAAGCTAAACCTAGGTATTCTTTGAACACAACTTCCACAGGCTAACCAAGATATTCTTTCAACACATAGCCTCATCAGGCTAACAAAGGTATTATTTGGACTTTAGCCTCCACAGGTTAGACTCACAGTATTCTTTGGACTACCAGCCTCCGCAGGCTTGATGCAAGGTATTCTTTAAACATTTAGCCTCTTCAAGCTACAATATTACCACAACAATGGTTTAGAATAAGTTCAAATAGAAAATATCCTATACGCAGAGAGAGATTTTACAATGAGAATTCTATTCTAAGTTTGTGGCGAGCAAACTTGTTTTCTTGAGAGCTTGAGCGAGTAAGAATATATCTTTGATCAGAGTAGTTCGCCAACTTGAATTCGCAGAGATGAACTCCTTTTATAGGTGGTTGTCTGAAGTAACCGTTAGACTGTAGAAGTTAACGTTAGTCTTTGTCTTAGGTACTTTCACATCTAGCAGAGTGAGCAATCAGGACATTTAATGGAAAGTCAGCGGTTGTCAGTGTGAGATCTACCTTTGACTTGATTCGCTCAGAGATTTCATCAAAACGTATAACTACTTTTCGTGTTGCAGAGGTTTATTTTGAAATCTCTTTCCACCTTTGGAATATTCTAAGTAACGGTTGAATAAGTATGTATGCATGAGTTACTCAGAGTCTTGAACTTTAAAATGAGTAGACGAATGAATAATTATAATGTGTTGAGTGTTGAATTCATTCGTCTGTCTTCATCTTTCGTCTTCAACCTTAGTCTTCAAATCTTCACTCTTGAGCACATGACTTGAAGTTGAGACGCGCTCTCCGTCTAATCTTCAAAGTTCTTCGTCGATAAGCAGATACTTGGAATATGACGACTTGAACTTTGCGTCTAGAACTTCTGAAGTTTTGAGGGTGCATCTTTCGTCCTATGTGAGTAATGATCCGTCTAATCATTATTCCCTCCATGTCTGTAGATGTTTCCGTCTGTCTTGTAATTATCAAAATTAAGATGTTAAGTCATTTTGACTTAACACAAATCAATGAGTCAACCAAATCTCTATTAAAAGGCGTGCTTAATAGAGTCAAAGATGATATCTTATGATACAAAGATTTGTTGTAGAGAGCAGAACTATCTTTTTCAGCTCTGAACCTCAAATTAGGAACAATTTTCTGAGTTGATGTTGACAGACTCACACTTCATTAAATGTTGAAGAACATTGAGTACACTTTCGTCAGAATGAAGTGAAAGATTTGAAGTTGCTGAATTTAATGGCTACTTCACCACCTCCTTCTATATAAAAAGCTTGAGTTGAAGAATTGAAGTTAAGACTCCAGAAGCTTGTTGAACAAATTATCAAGAACGCTATGAAGCTTTGAACAACTTTTTTTTTTCATCTCTGTATATAATCTTAATATGATCTTTATTATAAAATCTCTTTTTGTGTAGAGGTTGAATCTAGTAAGTTAGATAGCCTTTTTCAAAATCCACCTTCCATAATAGTTAGCTCGAAGAGGCCAAGATAAAATAATACTTGTTTAGCCTGAAGAGGTTAAGTATAAAGAGCACTTGGAGTGTTTATCCTGAAGATGCTGAGTCTAAATAATACTTAGATTTGTTAGCCTGAAAATGTTGTATCGAAGAATACTTGGATTAGCTAAAAGTGGTTGTGGTCAAACAATATTTTGTATTTCACTTAGTAATAGCGAAATATTAGTTTTTGCTAATAAACTAGATGTAATCTTTTATAAGATAAAATAATATAAATATTGTTGTATTCTCTTTATTGTTTTTTCTTTTATTATTAACAAGGTTTGCATTGTAAACATTTCATCTGATCATTAATTTAAGTCGTTTGTTAAGACTCTGCGTCTGAAATCTATCAGACTCAATTTTTAAAATTGAAATTAAAAAGGCTTGCAAAAATATTTTAAAACACAATTCAACTATCTTCTTATGTTTTCTTCTTTACAACAACTAAATTTTTCTATTGGAATAAATATCAAAGGGAAAAGTTAAAAGGACGAGGAATCACAAATTGAAACTTGGGCTGAAATGAAGAGAATGACCAAAAAGAGATATGCGTCAACTAGTTACAACCGGACCGCATGTCTAAAATTGCAAAAGCTATCTCAATACAATATGAGTATTCAAGAGTACTATATGGAGATAGAAATGAATGTTATGACAGACAACATTGACAAAGATAACGAGGCTACAATAATTTATTTTTTAACTGGATTGAACCATAACATTAGAGATATTGTGGAGTTACAAGAATATGTGGAGTTAGAAGATCTGGTGAACAAGACTACACAATTTTACAGTTTGAAAAACAAGAGAAAAGATTATTGTAACAGCCTGATTTTTTAAAATAAAATAAAATAAATAAAGATAGATGATAAAATATAATAAATCAAAATATCTTGAAGGAGCAGGGTTCAAGTGAGTGGATAAATAAATAAATGAAATAAAATATTAGGGTCAAAATATTTCAGTTGAGTGGGCGAGTGGGTGGTTACTTCTTTCTCTCGTCAGAGAACTTTATTCAATTAATTTTGCCTATTCTCTTTTCTATTCACACTCTGATGTATTCCTCACGTCTTTGTGTCACAAAAAAGGGAGATCAAAGCTTCTGATTAAGAGTAGAGGTTAAGATCTTTGTTCATCTCAAATTTTCCCCTCACATGTGATCGGCTCACAATTCAGGTCAGGGTGTTCTCTATTTTAATAAAAATATTAATTCTTTTTTGCTACTAGGGTTGATTTTGTGTCTTTTCTATTACGGTGCTCCTTTTATTTCTTTTGATGTTCAATTTTTCTTGTTGTTTTGAATCAACGTTGTTGTTGTCTGGTTAATTTGAATATTGATGGTCTTGTTTATTTATTGAATTAAGTATTACCCACCTTGTTTTATGGATTGAATCGAGTATCAGTGGCTAGATCCTTTTTCTTATTTTATTTTCTTCTCGGTAGCTTAAACCTGATGTCTCTACTACATTACCTCTGTGTCTGGTTTGTTCACGGTGTTCCTTCTTCTTACTTCTTTTGTGGTTATTCATCCGTTGATTTTGTTACTCGAGAATTGTGTGGTTGTGGTTGTAAGGAGAGGTGAGAGAGACACTCGGCGAGAAAAGGATAAGGAAGACGATAATGAAAAAGTAAAAATAGGAAACTTGACTTCTCTCTAAAAGTGATTTCAATGTCACCAAATTGCAGTGATAAATCCTGAGTTACACCTTTTAGTTTATTGCCAAATAATAATGGAATTTTGTAGTGCAAGTAGTTACACCAATGAAATTAAATGTTACTGAAGGCAGTTAAATTCTAATTAGATGATTGAAGGAAACCAATTTTCGTCATGTACTCTGATGTTCTAGACATTTATATATTGTTTTGATTTCAGTTTAGTCTTATCTTTTTATTTCTATTATTTAAAATGTAAAGTTCAAAGTTGTGGTAGACTATTTAAGTTATGATTTAATTTCATCAAGAAAGATAAGATGTTGATTGGAATTATTTTGCAAATGAAGAAATACATTACTACACAGGAGTAATTGTTCCCTTTTTATATTATATAAAAGTTAAATTATTTTATTTTAACATTTATTTTAATCTCGGCAAGTCATTTTAGTAACAATTCTTTTTTGTCATTTTAATTGTTTAGATTAACTTTATTAGTTAATTAAATTCTTGTGTGTATTATTATTGTAATTATTTTGATTTAATTTAATTGGCGATTGGAATTGTACAGAGTTTAATTTAATTCTTTCTCTTTCTTTTTATCATAAAGTGTATGTCATACCTCTTAACTGTTTTCATTTTCTTATTTACATTGATTGTACGTATGATTACTTGTGTATGATGATCTTATTGGAATTTTTGGTATTAAATGTTTTGTTATGTGAGTTGAGTTATATGGAGTGAGAGATTAATTTTGCGGGTCATATTGCATGGATGAGTCGTTTAAGTTCATAATAATTTATTGTGAATGTTTTTATGTATGAGAGGGATGGATGCCTACTGCTAGAAGGAACAGTGAGGTTGTCCCTTGTTGTTTTAAGAACAAGAAAGATTATTATGAATTCTAAGCGCATGAAAATGTTTTCGAAAAGTGAGGATGAATGGATCTAGAACGATTGGTCCCTGACATGTCGATGTAATGGCCTAGGACTTTGAGAGTATTCGCGGTGGGGAAAGCTTCCACTATGGCTGATCACCATGAGTAGGAAGTGACTCTCGTTGCAACACTGATTGCCCTAACCGTAACTGTCTAGTATTTCTAGTGAGAGTGTCAGAGGTGACATGTACTCCTAGACATCGCTCAGTTATTTTGATGGTACCACATGGCATGAGAGTGAGTTGTGAGTAACATGCATCATATTGGGTTGCACGACATGATTGTCTGTGATAATTTGTGAATGAGATGTTCCTGTACATTCTGGTATGCGTTGTGTTGAACTACTAGTGTTAAGTTCATTGTTATTGTTAAAATGTGAACTAACCCTGTGTTGTATCTGTGGTTGACACCTGTGATGACCCCGCGAATGGGCGAGCAGATGAGCAGTTTATGGGAGGCGAAAATAACTTGGGCTAGGAAAGGAATCCGATTACTTGAAGACTTGACATGCTGTGACATTTTTTTCTTTATTGATTTTCAGTGGTTATTTCAATTTATAACTGTTAAAACTTCTTTATATATTTTTTTATTTGAGTTTTTTTTTTTTGAATTGTGGAGACATATGTAGTTGTGAGATGTCACTCTAGTAATTACTCGATGAAATGAAGTTAATTCCCTTCATTTAGTGACGTATTCATTTCTGCGAACCATGGAGATTTTATGTCGTGGCGTTTGTAGTAACTAGGGGTGTTACAAATGTGGTATCAGAGCTTGGTTTAATTTCCTCGGCTTGTGAGTTATGTGTTTGTCATGCTTTTTGTGTGTACCTTGATGTGTCATGAGATGTTTAGTGTGATTTTGATTTGACATGAGTATTATGTTTGGGTGATTTTGTGAATTGCTATACCATAAGTCTTAATTGCTCACATGTGAGATATTGGGATTGGCCACCTCGATACCTCTAATGTAGCAAGCAAGACCCTATGGCAAGCAAAAGTGGTAATTAAGTATATTACACCTAGAGATTTTGTTGTATGTATTGTTTTAAGTAGGTGGTATATGTCACTTTGATTAGGATTTACTTTTTATTCTTTGCCAATCTAGTATTATGTTTTCTTAATTGCTAGTGTACTATGCTTTGGAGATTTCACCTATTCATGCATTTAACTTGTATGTGCCTATGTTAGAAATGTTCATGTTGATTGATATGATTTAAAAAGTTATAGCAAATGTAAGGAACATTAATTAAGGAAAGAAGAGGGCTAAATTGAAAATATAAAAATGTAATGTTATTGTCTTTTCAAGACTAACATTCTTTAAAAATAAATAAATAAATAATTTAGAAACTATAGTGGATTTCCAACCAAAACATCAAGAATTGTGTTTGTTGTAGATGACTTTTATGAGTGAGTAAATGGGTTAGAAGTACAAACGGGAGCTTAACTATTTGATCAACTAAAGGTGAGTGAGAGAGTTGAGAAGGGACTTGTTGAAATGAATGTGCATCTCATTGAGAAATGCATTTGTCTAGGTAGAGGAAGTTTCTTGCTTGAGTTAAGAGCTTGCTTTTGCATAATTAGTTTGTCAAAAATTTGATAAGGAGTCTGACCTCTTTATTTCCTTGTCAATTCTCTGTTTCTTCTTTACTTTTATTGTTTTATATTGTTTTGGGTCAGTATAGGAAGATCTAGGGTGGTAAAAATCTATAATCTATTGTTTGAGGATGTTGTCTTAGTACTCAAAATTCAAATTTGACCTTTTAAATTTGATTCAAAAAACTTCCTATTTTTCTTGATTCTCTGTTGTTTAATTTGAATTTAATTAATGCATAGTTTATTCTAAAATTTGGAGTTCAAAGCATGTTATGGAAATTCTTCTAACATTAAACCATTTATTTAGTAAGTTTTATGTCAATTGTATTTATTTATGGACCTTAGGTGTATCAAACTCTATTTTTTTTTAGTTGATATTATTGCTATTATATTATTTAGAAACTCCAATTTTTAAGTTTTGGTCCTTAATGCATAATTAAATTATTCTACCTAGAAGCAGGTTAAAATGACTTGGTTTCTTTTGTATTGTTTGTCAAGAGAATATTTCTTTATACTATAATTATATCATTTATTATATTTAATATAGAGAATCTACAAAGCTCTTTGTGTCTCTTGTTTTAGTAATCTTTTCCTTTTTACCATTGTTATAATTTCGTGTCTTTCACTACATGGCTAATTTAATTTGACAAGTTCTTGTTCTCGTCTTAGAAGGACATTTTTATTACCATTTTAGTTTCTTCTTCTATCTAACAAAAATATTAAATTCACTCTTAAAGTTTGTTGATAAGCCCAAAATCTACCTAACTCTTACATGTTAGATGTACATTTTATGAATTTACTCGGTTCATGGGTATTTTAAGTCATTGAAGATAGAGGTGTTATGCTTTCAATAATAACTTATGATTTTGTTTGAGTCTTATACATTTTCAAGTCTAAAATTGTTATATTGAACATTGTAAATGATTCCTCTAATATATTTCAGCCAATTTCTTTTCACTATGCTTTTGACTCTTATAATTCTTTCTTTTCGAAACACATTTGAGAAGTGACAATTTAGATTAATTATTTTTCTTTGCCTTTAAAGGTTAATGTCAGTTGCTCCCTAGATTTATCTCGTTGGGGCAAAGGTTTTACCTATTATTTGTTGTGGATGCATTTAATAGCTTAAAATTAAGAGAATAAAATTTTAGTGTTTCTATTTTGTTTCATATTTTATGATCATTTCATGTTATTATCATTTTACAAACCAATATGTTGTGGAGATTACAATTAATTTAAGTCACGATAACTTGCACACATATTGTTTTGGCAAAATAACTCTTTTAGCGTTAGTCAATTTTTGTTTTCATGTGTGTCTCATATGACAACTCTATGTTATTAGTTTTCTATATGTTATAAAAGTATATGCAATAGGAGAAATTGTTATCCACTTATTCACCAAACCAATTGAAACATGACATATACTCTTAAACCATAAATAATACATTATAATCTTGTAAAAAAATAAAAAATTAAGCATCATGTTCGTTAAAGAAAAGTTAGAAGACTGAGTAAGACCTAGAGAAGTTTGAATTAGTGGAAGTGATAAGCCTTATGTTATTTTTATTAAAACTATGATAACTCACAGAGGCGGAGCCAGAAAAATAAGGTGGGAGGGGCAAAATTTTTTTTTAAGAAAAAAATTAAAATTCTTTTATTTTAATTTTAATTTTTTTAAATTAGTTAAAAATAATCTATTAATTACATAATAATTTTTTTGTCTAATAATTCTTTTGTCGGAGATTAAAATAAATTTAGGAGAGATTAAAATTTATTATTAATATATATAAATTTATTATTTATTTATATATATAAATTTATTATTAATATATATAGATTTATTATTAATATATATAATAATAATAACAACAATAATAAATATATATATATATATATAATAATTTTTTATATATTAATATTAATTTTATTATTAATATATATATATATATATATATTAAGAAATTACACACATATATATATAAATTTATTAAGAAATTATATATATATATATAAATTTATTATTAATATATATATAAATTTATATATTTTAATATTAAGTTTATTACTAATATATATATATATAAATTTATTAAAAAATTACATATATATAAAGTTATTATTAATATATATAAATTTATTAATAAATTACATATATATATATAAATTTATTATTAATATATATAATATATATATAAATTTATATATATAAATATTAAATTTATTACTAATATATATATATATATATAATTTTATTATTAATATATATATTATAAAAAATAAAAAAAATCAAAAGTTTAGGGGGGGGGGGGGCAATTGCCCCCCGGAGCCCAACGTGGCTCCGCCCCTGATAACTCATGTATTAGGCATGTATAATTCTGTTAATGCATATTTTAGATGAATAGTAATTTGGATTTGAATTATACCATATGTGGGTAGAAGTACAAGGTAGAATAGGGTAAAGTTACTGATGTAGTTGAAGTAGCTTATTGTTGTTATGTGTTTCAAATGTATACCTTGATTATAATGTGGTAGTTATATGTTATTAACTTGATTTCGAGTCATTTCTATCATGTATGTTGAGCATATATGCTTATTGGTGTGATGTGTGGCATAATGTGTCTGAAGGTATTTGTATATGGTTGATGAGTTTTATAATAGGTGTAAGTATATTTGGTATGGAAAAGGTGAGTCACATCAAATACATAAAACTTAAGTTTGGTTTTGAAATAACATTTCTAGTTAGTTAGGTAATAGTCTACTGCTCACAATGTTGTGTGTGAGGTTGTAACCAAGTTAAATCACGCTAACCATATGAAGTCATAGATTGCCTAGATAAGATGACTTTAACCTTGGTCCCTTTGATATTAAATCTATTCTTAGAGTAGTTTTAAAAAATGAGTTGAATTTGGTGTATCCTTCCTTAAATGACCCTTAAGTGATAAGACTAGATTAAGGTGCGTAATGGATGTGTACTTTGGGTTTGGAATGAGTCTAAGACTGTATTAATCTAAGAAAGGTAAAAGGTAACCATAGGGAAAACAAGGATGAACTATGATTTAACCAAGTAGTTGAATGTAATACCTAGCATATAGTAGTCAAAGAGAAGTTGGGAAGCCTAATGGAGTATCATAGAGAGTTAAGTTAAGAGTAAATGAAGTGAGTGAGATGAGGAAAATCATTAAAGGGTGGTAAAGTTAAGCTCTATTTCAGAGTAATAGTTGTGTCGGGTAATGCGAATAATCTTATCCTTATCTTATCAATGAATTTTGATGAAGAAATTCTTTTAAGGGGAGTGGAATGGTAACGGCCTGATTTTTTAAAATAAAATAAAATAAATAAAGATAGATGATAAAATATAATAAATCAAAATATCTTGAAGGAACAGGGTTCAAGTGAGTGGGGAAATAAATAAATGAAATAAAATATTAGGGTGAAGATATTTCAGTTGAGTGGGCGAGTGGGTGGTTACTTCTTTCTCAGAACTTTATTCAATTAATTTTGCCTATTCTCTTTTCTATTCACACTCTGATGTATTCCTCACGTCATTGTGTCACAAACTCTTCCCTGCATTACAAACTCTTTCCAAAAAAAAAAAGGAGATCAAAGCTTCTGATTAAGAGTAGAGGTTAGGATCTTTGTTCATCTCAAATTTTCCCCTCACATGTGATCGGCTCACAATCCAGGTCAGGGTGTTTTCTATTTTAATAATAATATTAATTGTTTTTTGTTAGTAGGGTTGATTTTGCATCTTTTCTATTACGGTGCTCTTTTTATGTTCAATTTTTCTTGTTGCTTTGAATCAACGTTCTTGTTGTCTGGTTAATTTGAATATTGATGGCCTTGTTTATTTATTGAATTAAGTATTACCCACCTTGTTTTATGGATTGAATCGAGTATCAGTGGCTAGATCCTATTTCTTATTTTATTTTCTTCTCGGTAGCTTAAACCTGGTGTCTCTACTACATTACCTCTGTGTCTGGTTTGTTCACGGTGTTCCTTCTTCTTATTTTTCCTTCTTATTTTTTTTATGGTTGTGCATCAGTTGATTTTGTTACTCGAGAATTGTGTGGTTGTGGTTGTAAGGAGAGGTGAGAGAGACACTTGGTGAGGAAAGGATAAGGAAGACGATAGTGAAAAAGTAAAAATAGGAAACTTGACTTCTCTCTAAAAGTGATTTCAATGCCACCAAATTGCAATGATAAATCCTGAGTTACACCTTTTAGTTTATTACCAAATAATAATGGAATTTTGTAATGCAAGTAGTCACACCAATGAAATTAAATGTTATTGAAGAAAGTTAAATTCTAATTAGATGATTGAAGGAAACTTTCTGTCATGTACTCTGATGTTCTAGACATTTATATATTGTTTTGATTTCAGTTTAGCCTTATCTTTTTATTTTTGTTATTTAAAATGTAAAGTTCAAAGTTGTGGTAGACTATTTAAGTTATGATTTAATTTCATCAAGAAAGATTAATGTTGATTGGAATTACTTTGCAAATGAAGAAATACATTACTACACCGGAGTAATTGTTCCCTTTTTATGTTATATAAAAGTTAAATTATTTTATTTTAACATTTATTTTAATTTTGGCAAGTCATTTTAGTAACAATTCCTTTTTGTCATTTTAGTCAGTTTGGATTAACTTTATTAGTTAATTAAATTCTTGTGTGTATTATTATTGTAATTATTTTGATTTAATTTAATTGGCGATTGGAATTGTAAGGAGTTTAATTTAATTCTTTCTCTTTCTTTTTATCATAAAGTGTATGTCATACCTCTTAACTGTTTTCATTTTCTTATTGTACGTATGATTACTTATGTATGATGATCTTATTGGATTTTTTGGTATTAAATGTTTTGTTATGTGAGCTGAGTTATATGGAGTGATAGATTAATTTTGCGGGTCATATTGCATGGATAAGTTGTTTAGGTTCATAATAATCTATTGTGAATGTTTTTATGTATGAGAGGGATGGATGTCTACTGCTAGAAGGAACAGTGAGGTTGTCCCTTGTTGTTTTAAGAACAAGAAAGATTATTATGAATTCTAAGCGCATGAAAATGTTTTCGAAAAGTGAGGATGAATGGATCTAGAACGATTGGTCCCTGACGGGTCAATGTAATGGCCTAGGACTTTGAGGATATTCGCAGTGGGGAAAGTTTCCACTATGGCTGATCACCATGAGTAGGAAGTGACTCTCGTTGCAACACTGGTTGCCCTGATTGTAACTGTCTTAGTATTTCTAGTGAGAGTGTTAGAGGTGACATGTACTCCTAGACATCGTTGAGTTGTTTTGATGGTACCACATGGCATGAGAGTGAGTTGTGAGTAACATGCATCATATTGGGTTGCACGACATGATTGTCTGTGATAATTTTGTGAATGAGATGTTCCTGTACATTCTGGTATGCGTTGTGTTGAACTACTAGTGTTAAGTTCATTATTATTGTTGTGTCTGTGGTTGACACCTGTGATGACCCCGCGAATGGGCGAGTAGATGAGCAGTTTATGGGATGCGAAAATAACTTAGGCTAGGAAGGGAATCCGATTACTTGAAGACTTGACTGACAATTTTTTTCTTTATTGATTTTTAGTGGTTGTATCAATTTATAACTGTTAAAATTTCTTTATATTTTTTTTTAATTGTGGAGACATATGTTCTTTATATTTTTTTTTTTTTAATTGTGGAGACATATGTAGTTGTGAGATGTCACTCTAGTAATTACTTTATGAAATAAAGTTAATTCCCTTTATTCAGTGGCGTATTCATTTCTGCGAACCAGGGAGATTTTATGTCGTAGCGTTTGTAGTAACTAGGGGTGTTACAATTATTGATAAAAACCTAAAGTTATTATTATTTTTAATAAAGTTGTAATAACTAAACATTTTATTAATTTTCAGCTGCTCTTCACATGCCCATTAGGAATTCAGGTTGCCTATTTTACATGCCTCTTTAATTTTGATTTGTTCCGGCAATTGAACAATTTTAGATGGTTTTTTCCATGTGCTCACTAAGAATTTATGGAGCAATTTCGTGGTTATCTAAATCCTAAATATACGCAAATTTATATTGAAATAATTGTACTAAAATTTTTATAAAAATATTGTCTAAATTTCAAGCTAAGCTCATTTAGATTTATTAGGGCGATTTATTACTCCTCTTGTATCCTTTGTTGTTTTATCTTCCTTTGCGGGTAATTCATACCAAAATCATACCGTAACCATAAATATCACAATTCAATTAATTTTTGCCTCATTTAAATTATTCTGAATTTCTAAGAAAAATTATATTACAAAAATATATTAACTGTGTTATTTAACGTAGACAAATTAATTTTTTTTTTTTTGACACGATAAATTCTATGGTATTTCATTTCTGAAAATTCTTTGGATCCCAATTTCTATACTAAAAACTAATTAAGCTGCAAAATAAGAGTAATTTTTTTATAACAGCTAAATTAACTCTGCACTCCCTTCTGGCTCTTAGTTTGCTCTATTAATTATACATGTAATTTTTTCTTCAACAAAGTTGGCTGAAATAGTAAAACTGAAGAACATTAACGAAAAGCTCCTGAGTTGGCTTAATTTTTTTTATTTATCTGGATCGTGCTTATATTTTCTGCAATTTATAAAAGTATATATTTAATTTGAGTAAAGGATACAGAAGATGTATCTGGATTTTATTCCATTCGTTTGACCAAGTTACATTTTGAGTTTTAAATGAAATAATTGTGCTGGAATCAAGAACATCATGTTGTTCATGTCAGTAAGCCTAAAGCAGATGCACTGTGGTCCAATAGTCATATACTCACATATATAAAATAAACAATGGGTGTTGGCCCACTTACATGTAAATTGTACTCTTTGAATATGAATTTGTATTGGGCCACAAAAATTTATATCTTTTGCATCATGAAAAATGTAAATAACTTACCATTTAACATTCTGTTTTATCACACTATTATTAATGAATTTATGTGAACTCAACTAAATGATACAAGAATGAGAAGGAAGCAAAGATGCAAAATAGGATTTTAATTTTTATTTGGATATGATTCACCTAATCCTTTTCTTTGCAAATCATCTATTATATGATACTATACTCTAAAAGTTGAGCAATGGTGTTGGATCCAGCGAAAAGAATTAGTTTCTTTTTAATTCTTTCTCAAAAAATACATTTGACAACAACCAAAAAAGAGTGGAAGCAGAAGTGCCACTAACCCATATCCACTATTGAGGCTACTTTTATCATTGTCATAACATAAGAGGATAGATTTGTCTTTCCATTTGAGGTTAGTATTTTATCTTACTTAACAAGGAAACTATCATGATTTATCATATGAATATTTTTATATATAAAAAAATGTGTACTTGATCTTGAATCTTGTCATAGCACAAGTCATTAAAGATTTGATGGGTACCTAAACTTGGTGCACCATTAATGAGACAATTGATTAGTCATGAGTGGACAAATGATAATATAGGTTTTGACTAATGCTCAGCGCACAAAGTTGGTGAGTAGTGATATGTGTACGAACTCAAGTTTCTTGTGAGAACGAATCATTGAATAAAGAGTTAATCTTTCTTCTTTAGAGTGTAAAAAATCGTTTGTATTGTACCATATGTCAAATAAGTGAAAACTTCTTTGAGAAAATTGTTTCCACAAGGAAAAATATCTTATCCTACTGTCTCTGTCGTAACAGCTAAGAAAACAAGATACAACAACGTGACCACTAAGAAAACAAGTGAGAGAAAAGGAATATGTGCATAATAATATATATTTTCTGTTTGGTAGAATATAAAATAGAAAAGGAGAAAAAATTCATTTTTAAAAATAAAAATGTAAAATTTTTTCATCTATTTTTCTTTCGATTCTAATTATAAATAAAAAATATTTTTCATCTAATAACTATTTTTTGTCTCTATTTTTATTTTTATTAGATAATTTTATTTTTTTAAAGTTTATAAATTATTTATTATATTTATGTATTTGAATAATTCTCTTTTGATTTTTACGTTACCATTAATAAAATTTAATAATTAATATAGTTTTACGTTTATTTTGATGAAATGTTCTATTATCTACAACTCAATAATTTATTATAATTTTTTAATTTTTTTAAAAAATTAAGATTATTAAATTTATTATCTTTATCCATGTTAACCAAGTAGAAAGAGAACACATACACCACGTTTTTCTACTTGTATTAATAATATTTTATTATACAATTTGAATAATTGTAAGTAAATTAGATATATTTAAAAGAAAAAGATTATAGAAAATGTTGGATATAAATATTATAATAATATAATAATAAGAACATTAAATAATTTACCAATACTAAATCTATTTTATTTTTTAATTTAATTATTTTAAGTATATTTTATAAACCATAATAATCAAAAATAAAACTTTTATAGATATATAGTTATATTCAAAACAACAACCAAAGGTAAAAATTACCATATATATTAAACTATGTTTTGCAGAATTACATAAATAATAATATGTTAACTATCGATTTTTTTTAGAAAATCTAACCATCCATCTATTAAATTAGTATTTAAGAATACTAAAATAATTAATGAAACTATTTTTTAAATTTAATACTATTTATAAATGTTAATTAATATCAATATTACATTGCTATTTCTAACCATTGGTCATTGGATTGATACTTATAAATTGCATTTTCTATACGAGAGCATGCAAGAAAAAAGAAAAAAGAATCTTATCTTTTCTCTATTAATTTTACTGGTAATTTTTTTTTTCTGTAATCATGACAACTGTTCGGAAAAATCTATTATTCTTGGCTTCTAAAAATATGCTCGCTATGTTTGCATTGAGGATCCAGGTTGCTTTTTGAGATAGCGATCTATATCATGTAGAACTTTATTTCATTGACCAACATTTTTTTAAATAGAAATTTCAAGTAATTTTATGAGTGTTGATCTATCACTCCTTTTCTCAATATATTCTATTCTAGTTTTCTTTGAACCTAATTATATGCATGTTAGTATAAGGAAAATATTTGCATATAAATTCAAGACAATTTCAAAAGGAAAAAAATACACATGATTAAAAAAATTGTAATATCAAATAATATAGCCAATTTTGGATAAAGTATACATATCAAATTCGTAAATATGAAATGCAACTTTTATTTTTGTTGCAAACACTTTTCAAGTTGCAAACACACGAAAAAGAATCATAATAAAGGGAGGAGAGTGAGATTTTGAAAGTTGAAAGAATAAGATTAATTATATCCAAATATTGAAACCTTTTAAGCCTGTGTGATCAGTTAATATGGGAGTCCTTCTCACAAACTAAACATGTGTGGTTAACATTTGTAATTATTATTTAATTTTTTACTTTTGCACTATTTACACCTATCACAAATTCAGTTTGAATAACATTTAAAAATATTACACTGAAACAAATTGAAATTTCAATATATTATGTGAACATTTCCTATTCTTTTTAACTCTTCCAATAAAATTTTCAGAAATAATTACATCAACACTCTGACCCTGAGAGACTGTCTGTCTATAATCTTGCAAAACATCAATGTAATTATTCAGAAATATTATTGACTCCATTAAATGTCAACTAGCATTTTAATATGTAATTAAAATTTATAATAAGTACTTTTGATGTAGAAATTACAATATAACTAGAATTTATAATGAATAAATATTTTTAAACATATAAATTATATTTTAAATTTATGATACACAATTCAGATGCAAAATTAACTTTTCGATACTAATACTTTTTAAGAAACATTAATATAGTAAAAAAAAATAAATTTAAGAAAGTCTTAAATTATTCGACGGTCTTAAAATATTCTTGTTAAAAATTAACCCCTAAAGCCATAACTGATTGTAGCTGCCAACAATATAACCCCTGAAATTTGACTCCTTTTGTTGTCAACAGTCTTAAAAATATTCCAACAATACAGTTAACTGATAATAGCTATGTTGACCATGTGGTAATCTGTATGCTCAAAATCTTTAATAAAATTAACCATTACAGTTAAAAATAAAATAAAACTAATGACAACTTAAGTTAAATAAAATTATTTCATGTTCAAATCACTTCATGGTAATATGGTTTAAAAATATATATTATTAGCTTATAACTATCAAGATTGTATGATGTTATTAATTATTTACATAAGCAATTTAATGCTTATTAAATATAATTAGGTCTGTTAAATTTTGATTAGATTCAATCGAACAACTATTGTAAAGATACACATGTATACGTAGATGAGTAATTTGTTAACTAAAACTAATACATTGACCATAAACAACAAAGGGAATCAGTTCAAGCTTTTGCGAAAATAATCTTTCCATGCTGAAGCCAAATCCATGTTTCTTTAAAAAAACATAAATACATTCAAGAAAAAACATTTAAAACATATTAAACTCTGGAAACTGCCAAACTGGGGAAGCAAAATAGCTTATGATTGAACTCAAGAGCCTCACATACAGCCTCACATACAATGAACACGATATTTGACTACACCTAATTATGGAGTAAATTTACCATTTTCATTTGAAATTGAACTACTGCAAGTATGATAGAAATAGTTCCAAATACACAAACAAAAATGAAAATTTATTCATAGAGACTAAGGAAAATTTCAGAATGAAAATGATGAACTTAAAACACATTACACAGATGACTGGTTGTCAAAGTTTTCAGACTGTATCAAATGTGAGCACGCTCTTAAGTGGAAATAATATTGTCCTTACTATCATGAATAGATAGACAAGATTCAATTTTAAGTAAAACCAATCTTAATAATTTTTGTAAAGTTATTTAATCAAGATTAGTTTCTCTTCACACACTAAATTCATACGGCCTCAATATATACATAATGTATGGCATATCCAGTAAGAGCATGAGAAAAATAAATCTTGGTCATATAATCATACACAGATGGTCAAGATTGCTTTAATTAGTTTTAGTCTCAACCATCCATTTGAATTATGCAGTTAAGATTTACTCCACTCATTCCTGTTTCTCATCTGATACACTCACTATATTTGAAGTGCAAGAACAAGATGTTTATATCAGATAATAGCATATCATATTAAGTAATGCATTCCAACAGGGCCTCAATTTCAGTAATATCAATTCATTTGTACTTTTACCATGCCATTCAAAAGTAGGGGGAAAAAATGCCAATGTAAACAGTTGAATTGTTGGAACATTATCCCTTCTGCATGTAAACCACAATATACCTAAGATACAGGTCATGAGCAGCAAATTGATCATCAAATAGTAAGACTCCCTCAGAGTGTCAATACATGAGAGAATCATAATTTAGTCAAAGAAGAAATACACAATTAAGTAAACATGAACTTATTGTTTTTGTAAGCATGGTAAACCTAGAAACTGTGGAAAAGAGTTTACTTCAGTTCATCTAACATATAGACCCCACACTGGAGTAAGATTAGAATTGTAAACGATTGCCTTACATCAGGCATTCAAGTCTTCTATAGAATCAAACAATGTACAACTCACCTCTAAATGACAAAAAACTCGACAGCAATGCGACAAATCTTTCGCAGTAGAGGTTCCCGGATTTAGTCGAAGAATTCACAACCAAACACACCAATCAGATACACTTCCATTAGTTTCTACCAATCATTATCCAAGTTTATTACCACCTGCAGACACAAGCACCAAATTGACAGTTTTCGCCGCTCCCGCCATGAATGATACCAACACAAAACCTCCCAGTCAGTGACCCTCTAGATTCCATCCAGCCACAACCAATTCCCAGACACCCCGAATTACAGACAATTACATTACAATTGCCGCCCAAAAGTGACATCATGGTGAATATCAGTCACCAGAAGCTGACAGAGCAGTTTTGAATCTGCAGCACTTGAAATCCAGACACTCCAATGCCACCAATTAGCAACACCACCAAATTAATCACCAATAACCCTAACACAAAACTACCAACTACTAAGACCCTGACTCACCAAATACTAACTCCACATTCACAACACAATAAGTAGACAGTTACATATACCATACCAGAGTAACCAGACCACTATACTACTATCATCATCATCATCATTATATAACCCAAATTCAATTCAATCAATCATCGCCAGTTGGAAACAGAGTAAGAACCTTTTTACCTCCAGAGGCAGCATTAGCAGATTCCACGTCCTCCACATACCCAGAAACAGAGTGGTTGTGGTTATGCACAGGTCCACCACCTCCCATCCTCTGCATATTATTCGGCCTAGACATGAAAGGATTCTCGAAGTGCCCATTCGGCGGCGACCCAAAGTGCCCAACCTGCCGGTGGTACTGAGCCGCCGCCGCCATCTGCTGCTGCTGGTGGTGGTGGAGCGCCGGCACCGGCACAAACGGCAAAAAATGCTCTGAATTGGGCCTCGCCGCCGGGTGCAAGAAATGCGCCGGCACAGGCGAGCTGGCAAATAAATGGTCGGTGGCTGGGTCGGCCACCGCGGCGGCTCCGGCGCCGGGGCCGCCGGCGCCAGCGGCGGAAATCCCCTGCATGCGCTTAAGATAAAGCCTATATTTCTGCAAGTGGCTGGCAACATTTTCGCGAGTTAAACCGTCGACGCTCATTAACTGCATTATGGTCTTGGGAACTGCGTTTTTGATTCCGAGGTGGGCGACGGCGTCGACGAAGCGCTTGTGGAGCTGTGGGGTCCACACGAGGCGTGGCCGTTTTAGGGTTCTGGCGGGTTCCTCACCGGCGGTACCGGAGCCGAGTTCGCCGGAGTCGGCGAACTCGGCGGAGCTTGGTTGCGGGTTGGGGAGTGACGAGGAAGGGTTCGAAGGTTGCTGTTGTTGTTGTTGCTGTTGTTGGTGTTGTTGCTGTGGTTGTTGATGTTGATGTTGATGTTGATGGTGGTGGTGTTGGTTTGTGGTGTTTGTGGTGTGAGGGTTTCTGATGTCGAAGGCGATGGCTAGATCGGGTGTAATTAGGGTTTGGGATAGAGGCATGAGATCCTCTGGCGGAGGGAGTTCTTCTTCCCATCGCGAAAACCAATTGGAATCCTCTTCCCTCATTTGTTCGATTGAAGGAACGATTCGGTGTTTTGTTTTGTTTTGTTTTCTTGTATTGTGTTGTGTTAATTGATGGTGGTGGAGACAGGGATTTGATTTGATTCTATGAGAAAGGAAGGGGAATCTCTCTCTAGAGTTCTTGATTGAGAGAGAGAGAGAGAGAGAGAGAGAGAGAGAGAGAGAGAGTGGTGATGGTGGTGTTGGGGAAAGGGGGTGTGAAGTGTGTGTGTTTGTGGAGAGAGGTTCGAGGTGGATCTTGTTTTTCTCTTTCTTTACAGCTTTTTATTGTGGTTACTGTTGCTGATGCTTTTTCTTATCATTTTTATTTTTTTCCGGGATTTGGGGGTCTTCTTACTTGAGAGTGAGTGTTACAAACTTGATATTTTCCATTTTTTTTTTCTCTCGTGGTGGTGAGTTTCTTATACGCGCTGAATGAATCTGTGATCCAGGATCTGGAATTTTCAATACTATAATTTCATTTTATTAAAAAAAATAATGTTTTAAATAGTGTACTATTGATTCTATTTTTTGTCTTTTGTTTCATATGGCTAACTTGGTTGAGATTTGAAACTAATGGTTTGTAATTGTATGATTTATTGGGCTGAATACTATGTACGTACTTTAAAGGAATGATGACAAAAAATTTTGGTTGGTTGGGCCGGCAGAGAGATTGGCGCGTGGAGTGCACGCGGGGGTGGAGGAAGGTGTGGGAGATTTGGGGCAATAAGGATGAAATGTACGGGCATGGGAAAGATTTGAGATGATGAGGAGGGAATGTGGAGAGAGATGCAAAGATTCTTGGCTCTGTGGAATTTCTTTTTTGTTTTGTGGAATAACTTGAGCTGGTGTTTGCTTATCTTTCATCATGTCTATGGTTTCAAAGTTAAAATTCGATTTGACTCAATCTGTATCAATTCGGGAATAGGGATATATGCATGTACAACGACAAGGTTAGGCAAATTGACGGATTAGATTAAATAAATTAATTAGATGGAATCACCAAAAATTGAAAAAGGAGAGGCTTATAAATTAATGAGAAAAAGGTAATGTTCTATGTCCCAAAGGAGATTAATAATAAAAATTAATAAATAAATGTAAGAAAAGTGATTTTAATTTGGAGTTGGAACAGGAAGCATGAAATGCCCAGAAGGGAAGTGTTGAATCAGAGAGAAAGCAGTTATAGGTAATAGTATAGAAAGTGAGGAGGAGGAAACACTAGAGGCATGAAGGCTTGCGGGTTTGTCTACCTATTATTGGCAAAAGGAGATAGTGTGCAATTATTGTCCCAAGAAAGGCATATTTCCTCGTGCAGCATTGCCAACAGTACTGACGGACCAATTGAATCAAATTAATATGATAAGGGTACCCCCCATGTGATAACCATGTTTGATGTTTCAACAAAATACCAATATCATGACAGGTGTGTATCTCTATTGTATCATTAATGTTTTGGCATTTATGGCACACATTACCCTTTAGTATTGTTGTATTGTACTCCACTACACTTGTTTCTCCCCCACCCTGTTCTTTCCCAGGAATATTCATCCAAAAGTACCCTCCACTTGAAAACTATAAATATCCCTCTACCTGCAATTAGAAATATCCAACACACCCTGTCTTTGTACATTGTTTTCCACTTCCCTTAATATTAAATTAGCCACTTCAACAATTTCATCTTAACAATACCTAAATTTCTTAATGTTTCAAAATTAAATGAGAAATAAGCATCCTATTTTATTGGAGCAATAATACAGTTTTTTTTCCATGCAGCAGAAAGAAAAGCAATATTGCAGTTTGACTCCCAACATCAAATCCAACAAATAGAAATACAAATATTTTGAGATTTTTTTTTTTAGAAAAAGGAGATTATGTTTGTATAAAATAAATATAAATACTCAAATGAGGCAAAATGGAAAGATAAAGAATTATTTTACCGTGCATTATTTTTTGGTACGAATAAATGATTAATTAATCAACATAAAAAAGACGAATTAACGTAATTCTATTGTTTTATTAGTTAAATTATAATTTAAGCGACGACAGAAAGGTAAGAAGCTGACCAAAAATAGGTCATGAAAATAGTCTAAGCAAGTAACTTCCACATGGTAAGAATCTTTAATCCATGATGTTTATCCAATCATCATAGACAAATTATCGAGATCTAACTCATTTGACGACCTGAATTATATAAAGAAAAGTACAGCTTGTAGTTCAGGAATTCAAATCTCAGTGAAACACACGTGGCAAAGGGTAAATAATCCAACACCCCAAAATATTTAGGGTTAACAGTCTCATTGACCAAAATACCTCGTGACCAAATAAGGTTTCATCATTCACGACTAAGGGGAGAGAGAAAGTTTTACGAGCTGAGAAATAAATTTTCGGAAAAGAAAACGTAGAAAGAAGTTAGGTGAACATTTCAATGAGTAGATTCGGTGAGCCCAGCGCAATCATCCAACAAAGGAAGACTGAAAGTTATAATCATATTGTCTTTATCATGAGCCAATAATGCAGTAACTAGGTAAGAGACTCAACTTTTTAGATAAGAGACTTAGCAAAAATCGGTAAAAAAATAATGGAACTACGATCATGTTATCATGTTCTAGTCAACAAAATTTCATCTGCAACTTCTGTAACATTATAAGTCGGGTGTGTTCAAAATAATCAATGAATACAACATAACGGATTGAATTAGCCAAAACATGAGTAATATAACTGTATATGCATTGCTCTCACAAAATATGCATTGAATTAGCAAAAATACTGTACATATTCCTCAAGCGATGTAAGTTTTATCAACAAACTTGATAATTTATGCTTTTTGTGTACAAACTTGTGGCCTAGACCTACAAAACTTTGGCATGTTGAAAATGATGCAGAGATATAAATGGCCGTGTTTCTCAGACAACATTGCTATCTCTCTCACCTTCTAAAGTAATAGACATTTAAGCACGCAAAACTTCCAAGTGAAACCACGTTAGTAATTATTCTCAAAATTTGTTCATCTTCCAATGGAAAGGCTGACCATGATTCAGTCACGGGGGCTTTCAGGACAAATTTGGGAAATTACACCTTTTTTTCTTTTACCGGACTCCACTGTTGGTGCAGACATAGGTCCCCACGTTGTGCTTCATAGCATATAAACCCAGCCTCAAGAACATGATACCACGCTCATATTTTAAATAGGGGCTTAATCTGGACACTTTACAGAGCAAATGAACCTCATGTAATGCACATGAAGCCAGTCACTGGAATATGACAAACAATCAAACATAATAGTTCTCTGAGGACTCTGGTTAACTACGAGCAGTTCTCAAATTGTAGATGGAAGCTGGAATCTGATAGAGGTACAGTGTACAAGATTTTATGAGCTTCCTGCTTGTTCAGAGAAATTAAAAAAAAAGAAAAAAAAAAAAAAAAAAAAAAAAAAAAAAAAAAAAAAAAGATAATTTAGTCACAACTGAAGATGTAAATAAAATCAGTTTTCAGCTCAGATCACAAACCCATTTCGAATTTTTAATTCCACCTAGCAGACCCAAAAAAAAGAGAGACAAAAACAAAGACATTCTAAATATGACAAGCAGGAATAAGAAATGTTCACCACATGCTGAACTGTGTAGATCTACTGTCGCACTGCATGTGATTGAATTCATCAATTATATCACTGCAGTTGACGGCCCTTTGAAATTTTGTTGACAGCTTTTGGTAGGATTGAATTTCTGATGGTCGGATCTGTTTGATTGCCATCTTCAAATGCTTCATTGTTACAACTGAAGCATCAAGGCTCTCCTGTTAACATAACGTCACAACAATTTTACTAATTAATATACTTCGTGACAAGTGACAACACATCCATCAGAAATCATGTTGACAGACAAACCTCAATTGCTGCAACAGCTGCCTCCCGACATATCAATGATATGTCAGCCCCAGTACACCCATCTGTGAGCTGAGCTAGTTCTTTAATGCTAACATCGGAATCACATGGGATTTTACGCAGATGAATGCGAAATATTTCTTCCCTGTCTACCTCATTTGGAGGTCCAACATATAGCAGACGGTCAAAGCGTCCTGTAAATAACTTACATCAGTCACTAGAAACTTAAGCTATTTATACAATCGTCCACCTTCATGTATCTGCGTGGCCATATAAGTAAGAGAGATGGAGAATAACAGAAGAGAGAGAATACCCGGTCTTAAAAGGGCAGGGTCAATCTTATCTGGCCTATTTGTAGCAGCTATGACAGTGACATTAACTCTTTGATGCAGACCTGACACAAATGAAGTTTTTGTCAGAAGAAAATATGATCTCTGTCAAAAGTTAACTGATGTCACAATTTCATTTTCGGGCAAACAGACATCAAATCAACATGTTAGTTGAATGAACCAAGTTGAATGAACCAGACAGTTTATCAATTATCTTACATCTTAAGCAATATATTAGTAATAATTCACATTTCCACTGCTCAATATTCATCACTAACCATCCAACTCAACAAGAAGTTGACTCATGACCCTATCTGACACTGAAACACCATCACTTTCTTTCCCGCGAGTAACAGCAAGACTATCTATTTCATCAAAGAATACTATTGATGGGGCATTGGCCCTTGCTTTTGCAAATAATGATCTGACAGCCTTCTCAGATTCGCCAACCCATTTACTGAAGAGTTCAGGACCCTTGACTGCCAGAAAGTTCAGTCCTGCTTCAGAAGCAACTGCACGTGCCATGAGGGTTTTACTGCAACCTGGAGGTCCAAACATCAATACACCTGTAGGAGGGCGAGTCCCAATTCGGTTGAATGCATCTTGGTGTTTCTGTGGCCATTCAACTGCTTCCATCAATTGTGCTTTGACCTCATTTTGACCACCAACATCTTCCCAATTAACCTTTGGAACCTCAAGGATTACCTAAATAGACAAAAAAATTGACAACCTCAGTATAATGCTACATCATCCATTCCATATCAACCTTACATGAACAGAACATTCACCAGATCTCACTATTGTTGAATGGAGAAATTGATTAGAGATCATGTTCCTTGTACAACTATAGTGGCCAATTTATGCATTTAAGAAATTAATTTAATTCATTATATGAAACTTGAAAGGGATTAGAGAAAAATTTTGGAACACCAAAAATAAGCCCAAATCAATAAGATAGATCTTATCTAACAGCACGGATGATATATTTTATTCAAAACTGGTTGCAAAAATACTACTCACGACATTAACCATACCTCTCTCATGGCACTAGGTCTTATTTTCATCCTAGCCTTCTGAAAATCTTCAAAAATTACTTTCAAATTCTGCTCTTCTTCACCACTATCGGTAATTGTTTCCATAGTTTTAGAAGTTATCCCCATAATGCAGGAAGGTAATTCATGACTGGAGGCCACTGACATATCTGAAATAGACGAAGCTACAACACCCAAGTGATCTATTAAGTTTGATGCACCATTTATCAGATCGGGTTGCTCTGTTGTGTTATCAGAACATGAACCATAAATCTTCTTAGAATTAGCATAACGTCGTAGACAAATCAAGGCTGCCTCATTGCAAAGTGAAGCTAGATCAGCACCCACAAAACCATGAGTGACTGTAGCAAGGTGTTCAATTTGTAAGTCAGAGATAGAGTGATCCATTTCATGAAGAAGAGTGACCAAAATATCCAAACGTTGCTTGGGGGATGGCACACCTGCACATGGATGTTTGAGGTTAAGTAATATAGTAAATGAGCTCTTCTGTGAATCCATTGAAATATTTAAACAAAAAAAAAATTGATACATTACCTAAAACGCATGTTTCAGAGCAACATAATCTTACAGGTAGAAGATACTCATGATCATGCAAATCAACAACAAACTAGTGGCATGAATGCTTTTTAAGCATTAAGAATTAAATTGGCATTCTGATTTTCCCTTTCACAATTCACAGAGAACAAAAATTGCACAACAAAGCATTAAGGATTCAATTGGCATTCTGATTTTCTCCCCATCCACGAAAAAGAATACTGCATTTATCTATTTCACTAAATAGAAAGACAAAAAATATGCGACATTACAGATTTCTAATCTAGATTATACAACTACCAACGGCAAATATTGCAAGAAAGTCTCAATTTAAATCAATAAATTTGTAAAAAAATGATTTTCACTCTAAGAAAGATCATGATAATGTATCCTATTTGCGCTCTTCTTGTAAAACACTGCCACAAAATGAGTAGTTATGACAAACTTGATATTGTTGGGATTTTTTATTCAAATGTCATACTTCGAGAAAACTCAAACACTGTTGTCAGAGGGATAGAAAAATTTATGAGGAAACACTAGATCAACTGTTAGGCTCCTGCGTACTCATATATACACAGCAGGTAGAGTTAATTGAAAGACAAGCTTATCAACCCAAAAACCCAACAATATATAAAGAAGCATACTTATATTAGCATTACCAATTTCAATTTCCTTGTCAAATCTTCCTGGCCGTCTTAGAGCTGGCTCAATATGGTCAGGCCTGTTAGTGGCAGCAATTACAAGTAACCCTTCAGCTCTACTAATTCCATCCATCAGATTCAATAAAGTTGCAACCAATCTTTGAGATAGCTCTTCACCTCCTTCTTTCCTTGCAGGGGCAATTGCATCTAATTCATCAATGAATACCTGTACAAAACATAAGTCACATATTCAGCCATTTAGAAGAACTTCAAACATAAAATATCAGACTTGAAGTGGAATGGTTCTCAGTGAACCACTGAACCAAGTGCAAAAACTTGAAAAAAATTAACCATGCGAAACTGGACTGTCAAAAGCTATGAGAAAAAATGCATAAGGTCGTCCTAACATTGAACAAGAGCAGGCTTCAATGGGTCACAATATGTATGGAAAGTATCAGCCATTCCAGGAATATTGAAATTTGAAGAGAAAGTGTTATTCATTTAAATTATATCTGCTTTAACAGTATGTCTCACCTCAATGTTTTCTGTATTGGACAGCTCACTCCAGATGACCATAGGAACAAGAATAATTTCCAATATAAGACTGACTTTTTACATCAGTCAACGACAAAATTGGATGTAACCACACATATTCGAACTATTTGTGGATTTTATGTTAATCTAGGCAAATGGACTAAATCATAGAAGAAAATTAAACAAAAAATGAGAATTGTCCATATTTCTAGCACCAGAATTTGAAATAAAACCAGGGCACTAAATGACATAATAATGCTCAAATTTTCATTTGATTCATTACTATTTCTTCAAATCTCACCAATTTCCACAATTAACAATATTTTGCAATTGAATGCGTCAGAAACTTCAGCCATCTCATTGTACCTCCTTTATGATTTCACTTGATTTATGATCAACATGCCAGCAGAAAAATTCATATGTTCTTCATTAGTCATCATAATTTTTATGTTAATCTAGGCAAATGGACTAAATCATAGAAGAAAATTAAACAAAAAATGAGAATTGTCCATATTTCTAGCACCAGAATTTGAAATAAAACCAGGGCACTAAATGACATAATAATGCTCAAATTTTCATTTGATTCATTACTATTTCTTCAAATCTCACCAATTTCCACAATTAACAATATTTTGCAATTGAATGCGTCAGAAACTTCAGCCATCTCATTGTACCTCCTTTATGATTTCACTTGATTTATGATCAACATGCCAGCAGAAAAATTCATATGTTCTTCATTAGTCATCATAATTTAGGTGTTCCACTGACTCCACAAATCACCACCACTTGTACCATATTAAAAATATTATGGCAGAATGCTTTAAGAAAAGGGAACTGAAATCACACTAAGAAAACTATCAATACCTACATGTATAATTGCAGTATTGCACATGCTAAGATTTACTACTAAAGGTCCAAAACTGTAATAAACTGTAGTGAAAATCTTCAGCAGATATACGGCTCATATAAACATGGATTATTTCATTCAAACAATAGAAATAACTGAAACACAATATTTAAACCCAAAAAAAATCTAACCACAGCAGGTGCAGCTTGAATTGCTGAATCAAAAACTCCATGCAATGCTTGCTCGCTTTCCCCATAATATTGGGTAACAATTTCAGGTCCATTTATTGGGAAAAAATTGACTCCAACATCATGAGCACATAATTCAGCCAGGGAAGTCTTTCCCGTACCAGGTGGACCATGAAGAAGGACACCTCTTGTAGTTCTTAAACCAAAACTACAATTTGGAAAAACAAGAAGCATAAGCATACAGAATTGCATGTAAACATGCATATAAGTATGCAGGGACACATCTATCAGCAAAAAGTACTTCAAGTTCAAACTGTAAAGTCAATCATTGATAGGCATAAACTGATATAAAATCTTGCAGCAAAAATGTCTCAAAGCCCATGCCTCAATGAACTGACTACATTTAATACCTATGGTATGCAGTTGTATTCATTTTGACAATAAAACAAAGAATTAACTGAATCATGAGAACAAGATTATATATGCAAATTAAATCTAATGAGAACAAGAGATAACCACTTGAACTTAAACTTTTCAAAAACTAATAAATATCACCAAAAAATTATATCTGGAGAAGAGAAATTAGTTGCAGAGTTTAAAAAGACGAGGCTTTCTCTTATGAGTGAAATTCCAACAGCTATCCACTAATAAAAGAAATGTTCTTCGTACATAGTTAAAGTGTAAGCGTAAGATTAATGACATGATAGTAAACAATTACAAGAACAACAAGAATGAGGGAGAAGGAAATACTTACTATATTGATTTATTATACTTAATGTTACAACAATCAAACACTCAAATACTTGATCTGAAGATGTAAAATATCTAAATGCCCTCTTTAGCTAGAATATGAAATGTGTGGTATAAAATCAGTGACATGAAGCCAAAAGGCATGCAGCTAAGGTTCCGAGGTAATATGCTAAATGGGTAAAATAGTTGGACAGTAAAAAAAAAAAAAAAAAACTAGTAGTCTAAGGAGCACTCTGCACAATTTAATGTTTTATTCTACCACGGAAGTTGATACGATTATATGGAAAATTAATGCAACATAATCAATTATTTAAGTGGTTCTTCTATAGCTAATGCTATGATCTTTCTTCAGCAAGGCATTCAATGTTTATACCTCTTGCCCATGTCAAACCCTCAAGTGTCTTTCATCTTTGGACTACCTTGATATAAACTATGTTTATGACCATGGACAACACAGTTCTGGCTCTGTACAGAGTCCTAAGGTAGCCTTATGCCCATTAGATTAAGAATTCACAAAGAATAGTGAAAAATCAGAGAGCAAGCAACCCATGTCATGGGGAACTTCAAATGACAAGACAAAAAGAATAAAAGAAGGGGCATTGAACACGGCAAACCATCCATGCATGACTAGAAAATAAACCTTTTTCTGATATGCCTTACCGGAATTGAATATAGGAATGAATGTATGATACAGAACTACCGATGATTTTCCTATGTCCAAGTATCATTACTTCATAGTTACTAATATGTTGAGAGGTTGTTGAACCTTTGAGTTTCACTCAATACATAAGGGCTTATATTCGGTGTGCAGTGGCATTACAAGTAAGGACTCCGCTACCACTAGAGAAGAATTAAGACCAAACTCTAAATTCTAAACCACTATTCCATTTTCTTATGAAACTATAAGGGGTGTATCTTAATAAGACGTATAGAAAATTTTCAAATATATAAAATACCAAGCCTTCATCCCAGATATAACGAGTTTGTAGCAGGAAACTTAATTAACAACCAGCACTACCAGAATTCACCAAACATTATATGATGCATAGAACAACAGACAATCTAGCAAGCAAATAAACCAATAAAATTCTTCAACATGAATGCCATAGCCACAGGTGAAAATATGCATCAGAGAAGACCTACCTTGATAAAGCATCATTCACTGACGAAGAAATTATGTCCTTTAAAAGTGTATATTCTTTGGATAGACCACCTAATTTAGAGATATTATAATGTAAGCCAGCACCCGGGACTTTTTGTTCTAGTTTCACACAATGTATATCCCTTGGAATTGGCTCTTCAGATGCTGCATTAGATGGCAGAGATAAAAATACCTTTGTTTCATAATTAACAGTGAAAGCCTGATTTACAAAATCTGCTATATCAGAATCTCCAGGATATAAATTACTGCTTCCATTCGATGGACAATGATCAGATCCGGTGACTAGCTCCTTCTTAGCTCCTATCACTTCAAAAAAACACAACTCTGAAAACATTGGAACATTGACAAGGTTCCCTAGTAGTAAAGATTGAGAATATAACCATGAAGTCGCACAGGTCTGTAGTAATTGTTTAGAACTTTCATCCCCTAATGCTAAGCTAACATCAAATGAAATCGTTGATCGACTATTCTGATTTGGCACACTAGATGCTGATTCTTCATATAGTGAAGACGACAACCCACTAGCATTAGAAAACTTTGATC
Organism: Hylodesmum podocarpum; assembly: GCA_026586105.1. Lineage (NCBI taxonomy): Eukaryota > Viridiplantae > Streptophyta > Magnoliopsida > Fabales > Fabaceae > Hylodesmum > Hylodesmum podocarpum. Next base: position 96,444 of record JALJEV010001435.1, on the reverse strand, counting down.
TATAAGAAGGTGTTGCAGGAGATGCAAAAATATCATTCTCAGATTGGGCATGGGATTTCACCTTAGACACGTCCAACAATGGAAAGTTATTAAATTTCAATGGTAACCCATTCTTAGAAGGAACCAACTGAAGATACAATTCCTTGCAATTATACATATATAGACAATTATTTCCAGTAGAATGCTGTTCATTGCTCCCGTTTGCAATACTAGACAAGAATTGTTCCCGTATTGGATGAACAAACACACTTGTGCCTAAAGTAGGACATCCCATGGTGTGATAAAGGTTTGAAGACAGGCGTACTCCATTCTTCAAAACCTATGTAATAAATTAGGTTACAGTCCGAATGATTACAGTCTTGTTAATAGAACAGAAAAGAGATCCACTATCATAAAATGTAATTAAATATAAGATTTTGGTAAAGATAAAAAAATTGTTTTAGTTAGTTACTTAGCTTTAATTTAAAGCATTCATTTGAATTATTCAGTAGGGTACACTCCTTATATATATATATATATATATATATATATATATATATATATATATATATATATATATATATATATAGACAGACACATGTACATGAGAAATGCTGGTAACACACCCTCTAACATACTCTCTTGAACACATTCCCTCTAACTGGTTGAAATATATTGAAAATTACAAAAAATTGCAATTCCCGCATTTATTTAATGAATCTCGCATGATTATGTATTTTTCAATAAATTTTAAACAATAGAATAGTGTTAGAGAAAACCTTAGTAGAAGGAAACACTGTTGCAAGTACAAAGTAGTTCCCGGCATCATCAAGGAGCGCTTTGCCACTTTCCAATCCATAGAATTTGACACATTCATTAGCTATTGACGCAAGGGGAAAGCTCTGTAATTGCGAATTTTCCTCCCTCGAAGATGGAATAGACACCTACAAATCAATCAAATGGCGAAATAAGCATAACATTCACAGGAACACGAAACGAGGAGCACCAAAACAAGCGCAAAATAAACTGATAAAGCTCAGGTGCAAGCAATTGTGATGAGTAAGTAAACCTAAAATTGAGACATAAGAAAAGAATGGAAGATTATTGCGTGTGATGGTGTGATTACCGAGACAACGGAACCGGGCGTGAGAGAGGAAGAAAGCATGAAAGGTTCGGAGAGCCAAATTCTGAAACCCTTAGAAACGGAAACGGCGTCGTCGACGTCGGTGATTGCGGCGACGAACGCGGAATTTGCGATGAGAGAAGGGAACTTTCGAGAAGCTTCTTGGCATAAAGAGGCAATATCCTCTTGTGGTTGTTCGTGAGGAGTCTTGGAAGGCGTGGCATTGGACGACAGTGATGAGTGGTGCTGCGTTTTGGAATTTGATTGCTTCTTTTTATGCTTTGAATTTGAACTTGAACTTGAAGGCATTATTTGATAGAAGAATTGTAACACGAAAAACCCTTTCAGCGGAGAGAGTGAGAGAGAGAGAGAGAGAGAGAGAGAGAGAGGGAGGGTTTTACCGTTTTAGTGAAAGTTGGTGCTCCTATTTTTCGGGCCAACGTGGGTTTCCGTCAAATTCTTGCTCAGGTTTTTCTTCCTACACCTTTTTTCTTCCTTCACGCACCCTATTTGTATATGAATTACCAAAAGTACCCCAACAAAATTAAAAACCAAACTCTCCCCCCTCTTCTTTCTCCTTAATGTTCAGTACTCTCTCTATTTGTTGATCCATTTTTTTTAAAATTGGCCTTTATTAGATTTAATTTTATATAAATTTATTAATTTATATTTATATTATTAATTATTTATTATTATAATTATTATCTATATTTATACGATATAAATTATACATATTTAATATTTTTAGTTATTGGGCTCTATTTAATTTTTTTAGTTATTGGGCTCTATTTAATTTTTTTAGTTATTGGGCTCTTTTTTAATATTTGAGATGGGACGAGTCATTTTTAAAAACTCATTTTAAGGTCCATAATAAGTTATATATCAGTGATAATCATCATCATTAACCTAAACACTCACAAGATTGATAGTGTTGCTCTTCACAGAAGATAAAAGATAAAGATCAAGTTCTCAAAGAACAAATTCAGGTATAACCCTTAATATTAATTTAATATGTCAATATCACTTATAGAGGGAATCCAATTATATTGTTTTTGTAATTCAATTAATTTAATATGACATTATCACGTATTTATGAATAATTAGACCCCTAAAGATTAATCCAATTATTTTAATTTATTAATCTGTTCCAAATATCATCATTGGCCCGTGCTTCAAGCGAAACATTTTAACCAGATTATTTGAAACTATCGCCAAGTTTAAGGAGATGATTGTTTCGAAACTAGACACGTTATAACAATTTGAAAAATGTTGCTCCAAGATCTTTTTAACATTATGTTAGCAGGAACATGTGTTTAGCAACAAGTTTTGACAATATGTTTTTCAACAATGAACTACTTGGTTGCTCTACTTAAAGAAGTTATACTGTGAGTGATGAAGAAATTGCAAGTGGAAAACTTGCAACTTGTATAAATCAATGTAGTAAAACCAGTACAAATGGCTTGTGAAAAAATTAAAGAAAAAGAAACAGATACAAATGGCCTCAGTGGTTGGTGGAGGGAGCATCGGAACGGATCCTTTCTGAGGCAGCACCTTCAGGCAGAAGATTTTTAGCAGGTGGGAGCACAGCAACAGCTCCTTTCTGAGGATCAGAATACTTTCTATACACAACCTTAAGCCTTCCATCCCCAACCGTAGAGTGGATGTTCACCAATAGTCTAGCACAATCCCTGTCAACAAAACCATATAAAATCAAAATCTACAAACAATTGAATGATAAACATGAATGCTAGAATCCAAATAAGATTATTATCAAGACCATATTTTCAACATACATAAGTTGTTCTTGTGTGTAACCAGTGTGCAGCTTAAGTGTCTCATTCCAAAGGGGGCTTTTATTCAGAGTGCATCTTGCTGCAAAGACTGCTGAGGCAGCAACCATTGATGGGCAATACATTAAGGTGGCATAATTCATCATTCCCAACTCAGACAGGAAATGGGCCATGTTTTCCAACTGCATAAATTCAGAAAAAATTTAGGACAGGACATCAATTTTAAAAAGATATGAGAACCAAAAAACTAACAGGTCACACACACACACTTACCTCCTGATCTGGGACTGAAGCCTTGATAAATCGAACAAGGAAAACAAAAGGTGTAGGCACAGTCAAAGTCCACTCCAGTTTGCCTAATATAATTTTCTCCATGACCAGAATCTGTTCATGAGTGTAAGCCCTATCTGAGAGGCACACAAAGTCATTAACCTGCAATGACAAACATTCATCAATTTAATTACCTCATGACATTCAATAAAAAGGCCAATAAAACATCAAGGAAGAAACAACAACACATACCTCAGGGGGCCAGATTTCTTCATACTTAGCAGCCATTAACATGGCACTGATGCCAACCAATTGCAGTTCCTTCCTTGGAACAGTCTTAACTGCTAGAAATCGATCAATTATATTGATTGTCAAGTAGAGTGTCTCGAGTGAAAGTTCAAACTTGCTGTGCACATCTATCAACCAATCAACCAGTATTGCTCTCATCTTCTCAGTAATTTCAGGTTGAGATTCTATATAGTCACGAGGGCGGCTCTCATTCTTCATTCATGCATCAAATGAACACATTCACAAATTAGATTGCCATCACATAAAAAACACAAACAACACCCATAAGTAAACGGAAGTCATGTTTGATACCTCAACAAGCTTATAAAACTTGTAAATGTCATCAATATACTCCACAGCAGCAAGCTCATTGTCAACATCAGCAGCATCAATGTCAACAATCTGCTCCTTTGGCTTCTTAGTTATGCCACATGCAGCCTGCATTGAAAAAAAAAATCTTGTAAATAAAAGGGGAACAATGAAATGACACGACATCAACGCAGAATGTTCTTCTTCATTTTAATTTTATAATATCGAATCTCAACCTACCTTGCTTCTAGCTGTGAGAACAGAAGTAAGAGTGTGTTGATTCTTCTTCTTATTGCCATCTCCTTCCTTTTTCTTTTCTTTCTGTCCCTCCTTTTCAGGGCATGCTTCAATGTCAATGACTTCCTCAGGTTTTGGTTTTGCAATGACTTTCTTCTGAACCGGTTTAGGGACCACTCTTTTGGCTACTGCAACTGCATTAGCAGCAGGTGGAGGTGCAGCCACATTAGCACAAGCCTGTTTCTGCAAGTCCAAAACAAAAAACTAGTCACAACCTGATAAAGATCATTAAAGTATATTGAACAATCAACCAAGATCATTAGCACAAACAGAGAAGCAATATAGAGAGAGAGTAGTTCACCTTATTGTTCTCAGCAACTGCTGCTGCTTGCGCATTGGCGAGTAGTTGGGCACCAAAACTCCTAAAAGAATCATAAAAATATCACATTAATATGAGTAATTCATTGAATGAGCGAATGAATGAGAGAGAGAAAAACCTTGTGATGGGGCGATGTGGCTTGGCCTCAACTACTCCTCTTGCATTGCCCAAATTCCCAATATCACCTAATGCCTTGCGGTTCCTTCCATCTGCCGCACCATTTTTTTTCTGATGTTGTTGTTTCCCTCCTCCAACTACTGCTTCAACTATTATTGCAAAAGATTCACTCTCTTCAAAAGGGTGACACAGTGACAGATAACTTTTGTCTTAACATGCACTATACTATAATGATTTAAAAAATAAGTAAAGCCCTTTTGTCTGAAAAAGATTGGTGAGTAATCAAATGCGAGGAAACTGAAACTTTTCTGTTACTGAAAGAGATTTGAATGATCAAAACAAGGTCTTTCATATTTTCATCCAATATAAAGAAACAAACCCAGAAACCCGAACATCCAACTTAAAAGAAAAGTTGAATCAACATCCCAAAGGATAAAGATTTACTCGATTTTATTTTAAGAAAAACAAGAACAAACATCCAAAGTAACTACACCAAAGAAACTACAATGGTTCAAAAAGGCAATATAAACATACCCCTGGCTTGTTGTGGAACAATGGTTCTTGATGCCATTTGGAAAAAAATTCTTCAGTCTTGAGTTGAATCAAAGGATGAGTCGATTGTGAAGAACCTTTTTCCCTCTCTCTCACTCACTCTCTCTCTCTCTCTGTATATGTCTCTCTCTCTATGTGTGCGAATGAGAATGGGGTGAGAGGGGACAGTAAAATAGCCTTTAACTTTTGAAGATGAAGGACACGACGCTTCTCCACTTTAACGGTCGAATTTTAGACGATTCTGAACCGTTGGATCTTGCGTATCTGACGATGGAGAAAAATATAGCCGTTGGAGATTCAAAAACATGTGCCTGCGTACTGCAATAAAATGGGAAATGAAAAAAAATAATAATAAAAGGGAATTAATTAATTAATTAATTAAATTGTCACGGGCAATAAAATGTCTTCTAAATTTTATACTTTGTAATTTGATGTTTATCTATAATTTTAATTTAATTAATATGTTAGTTTCTATAAGTGCAAAACCATAAAAGAAAAAACAACCTTGTTATTTAAAAAAAATGCTAAAAAATGTTAAAATTATTATACCGAAATAAAAGAATGGAAAATCAATTATTAGGAAGGATTCTTTCATTAACTAGAAATAATCATACAATTTTATCTCATGGTGAAAATTATGCTAAAATTAATCAATTATTAGTTAATAATACAATATTTTTAGGTATATGATTGGTTAGTAAAAGTGATTCAGAAGAGTTGCTGTAAAAAAGGTTATTTAGAGGAGTAAAACAAATTCAAGTTACTAAGCTAAGTTTTTAAGCAAAGTATATGTGAAAGGAAGAAACATGATTAAAAAGTAAAATCACTAAAACTAATTAGTCAATTTCTTTTTTATAAAGACTTAATCATCGACTAAAAAAAAAGTCTGTAAACATTTGATTCATACCTGTAACATGATTTTTGAAAAAAAAAATGAAAAAGGTATTGAAAACACATTCACGCATAAGATACATTTAATATTTGATATTCAAATACAATTTATTGAGCATGCATTATTGGCATTAAAATATTTGCACAATCACTAATCAAATATTATTATTTATATAATTTTTAAATAATTATTACAATATAACAAATTATATTCTCCCTTCGTAATAATGTCAGGCTACTAGCTTGCTTAGTGGCATAACTTCTCTCGTGCGGCTTGCGGATTTGGACTTATTGATCAACTTTTTATCTCCTTTTATTTTCTTTAGTGTTGGTATAAATGTAATTCTTATTATTTTTCAATTTCCCACCTTTGTTACATCCCACTTCTCTTCCTATTTTTTATTTTAAAAATTATAGTTGAACTTCAAATTTTATTTTCATTTTTTTAGTAAATTAATCTACCAAAACGTTCATAAAAGTTATTAAATAAGTTTAGGGTAAATTATCAACCCATCTTCAAAAAGCATGACAACCTAGTCCATCGGCTAATTAACGAGTTGATAAAGAGTAAGATTAGATTTTTTTTTTATTTCTATTTGTTATATGTTAGACTCAATGAAAATTGAATAATAATATTTGGACAATTTAATTTTGTAGGCATTTCACTGATATTTCTTTTTCTCTTTTTTTTTTTATCTTATTCAATGCTAGTATATTTGGATTAGTCAATAACTTGCTCAGGATGTTTGGTCAATTCCATATCACTAATTGACCCTATATTGACTTGATTAATATTAAAAAAATATAAATACTTTTTTATATGAAAAATTTTATAATTTTAAATTGTAAAGAAAAATATGTTGAAATTGAACACAAATTATTATCAAATTATAATTTTATAATTTTTGACATGTCACTAATTAACTCTCATACATTGACTTAATTTATATTAAAAAAAATATAAATAAATTTTAACATGTAAAGTTTTATAATTTTAAATCATAAAGAAAAATGTGCTAAATTGAACACAAAATATCTTCAAATTATAGTTTAGTAACAACATTTAGACATTATACCGTAAAAACAATGCATATTATTTTTTAAATGGAAATATTTTTCTTAAATTATTAAATGGAAATATTTTTCTTAAATGCATATATATATATATATATATGATTACAATTCAATTTATAAAATTTTTGTATAAATAAAATATAATATACACACATTATTATAAAATAGAATAATCATGATAGAAACATGACCTACTTAAGCTCAACTTTAAAATGAAGAAAAAGAGAATAGTGTGATCCAGCCATCTTTATGGGATTTTTTACCAAACTAATTGATCACATTAGATTCCATCGAGTTGGAGACAATCCAAATCCAATGAATAATTCAGATATGTTAGGACGGATTCCCAACCTAATTGATCGGACCTATCCAAATTTCATATCATTCATCGCAACTTTATTTCGCTAACAACTATAATATGTAGCTAATCAGCCAACTCACTTATAAATATATATTTCTCTTTCTTCACATTTTATACATATGTATTTCTCTCTCTTTACATTTTATAACTAGTTGTCGATTGTCTTGTGTATCTTAATTGTCTACCAAATCATTTCCCATTGACCATATCATATTATTTATTATATATATGATTTTTGATATCTTTTCTACGAGATTTTTTTTAGTTTTCAAATTTATTTTAAGATGTAGATGGTTTATTAAGTCGAATATCAACTACCATTAAATAAATATAATCAAGGAGAAATTCACCTAAAAAAATTAGGAGTAATTACTCTAAAATCAAATTTATAAATATTAGTGACTAAATATATATTTACCTTTGCGATTATATAATATACCAATCCAAAACACATGAAACATAATGATGTGAAGCTTATCAAAATTTTAAAATAAAATATTAATTTAGCTTTTTTTGTCACATGTAAAAATATAAAATGAAGTTTTACAAAAAAAAATGATTATTCATTTGTTTTATGCAAAAATAATTTTGTATAAAATAAAGCTTTTCTTAATATTATACAATCAAAAACTTTTGTTTATATTTTAAAATTTTAATTTTCAATTGTCTTAACATTATTTTGTTTATGTTTTAATCTCTATAATCATTAATTCATTTAATTTTTATTTTTTTTATGTGTTAGCAATAAAGTTTTAACATTACATAGGCTAATGGATTAAAATGAGCCCATTTGCAAAGCTATTATGCAAATGAAATGTGAGTTTGTTTGTAGAGAGACATTGGTCTGATTGGTGTAATCAATCTAAAAGCATAAGACTCACTGAAGACTCACTGACGCAGTCAATTTAAATGTTGGCACAGACAACAAATTTCTATGTAAAAATCTTTGTTCTTGTATGTAACCACTGTATAGCTTAAGTGTATCATTCCAAAAGGGTATTCAAAGTGTATCTAGCTGCAAAGACTACTAAAACAACCACCATTAATTTACAATACATTATGGTGGCACAGTGTTTCATTCTCAACTCAGATAGAAAATGAGTAACGTTTTTAACTAGAAATACAAGATATAAATTGAAAATAAAGTAAAAATCACAGTTTAAATAAAATTGAAACAAAGCTCTCAAAATCATTCACATCTTTAAGATCGAAGCTTTGATAAAATAAATTAGGAAAACAAAAGGTGTAGGCATAATCAAAGTTCACTCTAACTTGTTCACTTTAACCTTCTTTGCGATCATGAGTGTGGTACTTAAGTAAAAAATAATCTTGATGTGGTACTTAAGCCTAATGGTTCTCCCACCTAATAAGAGGTGGGAACAATCCAAACAGCTTGTCAGAGGCTTGTGGCTTGGTTTGGTCTGTCTGATCGGCCTGTTAGCTTGATATTAAAAATATGACAAGGGTAGGATTCAAACCCATGTATCACTAACCACTACACCACAATACTATTTTGTTATAAATACAAAAAAAAATTATATCTATATTTAAAATAAGCAGGTCTTGAATAACATGCTTTGCAAATAAACCTTTATAAATAGACTTAGAAAAACATGTTAGCCTATCATGTCGACCAGGTTTTTTAAATAAGTCGAGCCAGTAAAAAAAAACTGTCTATTACAGGTCAGACTCGGGCTTACAAAATAGAAAACAGGTCTGGCCTATTTCCACCCTATCACTTGATGAACTAGTCTTTTGGGTTAGGTTCTTCTCTTGGGTTTAAGTCCTAGTAATTGTTGCTTTCATTGAGAGTTAGGTCATGAAAAGCATTACTTGTAGGCTAGATTAAGATGCAAACTGAATATTGATAGGTGAGTGAAGCCGTCAAAAAAGAAAGGATTGTCATTGAGTCAGTGTTGATAGAGTGAAGTCGTTGTGGACATCGGTCTTTAAAGGGGACAACAATGTTAGGAGTCTCACATCAAGTAGAAAAAAAAATCTTAATGTGGTACTTAAGCTAGAGGTTCTCCAACTTAATAGACCAGTCTTTTGGGTTGGACTTAAGTACTAACAATGAGCCCTATTTGAAAGGCATACAAAGACCTTAACCTGGAGTTCAAAAACAAGTATGTTATTCCTGGGTTATTTTCTCTCGACATTCATTGGAAAAACTCATATATAATGGAGCAGTCAAGGTTTTAAATATCATAATTTCATATTCTGGAAAATTATAGGCAAATATGATCCCAATTGCGATTACATACTGTGGTTGTAGACACATAAAAGTCTTAACATTTACTAAAATCTTAGTAACGGACCATTTTTAAAACCTTAGTACCAAAAAAATATGAGTAATTACCATTTCGATCTTGAAAGTGCAGGTATCATGCTATCTAGAAAATACTAGATTAAGTACTAAAATGACAATAAATAAATGATGTTTCTAGAATCAAACTAACAATAGTTATCTTATAGGGACTAAAATGGGAAATATATTATAATTTTATGGACTATTTTATTATTCCTCATCTTTTAATGACTAAATTGACTCATCACACACTTTTAAGGACCAAGAATTGGTAGTTTATGCAAAATATAGCAAAATAGTCCCTAGAAGATATTTGTTGTGATTTTAGTCTATAAATTTAATCACTTACTTTCATTTCTCTTAAATTAAGGGCTAAAATGACAATAAATGTATGGACTATTTTACTATTTTTTATATTTCAAAAAACTATTTTAGTATTAATAACCGCAAAATTGTTTTTTACACAAAATATATATATACCTCAGGGCCCTACATTTCTTCATACTTGGAAGCCATGAGCACGGAAGTGATGTGAACTAATTGCATATCATTATTTGGAAAAAATTTAGTTGTCAAGAATTAATCATATATATTGATGGTCAAGTAAACAGTCATGAGGGGAAGGTCAAACTTAGTTTGCAAATCTATCAACAAATCAATTACTATAGCTTTTCTCCTGTCATCTATCTCATGTTGTGAGCCATGCAATCATGAGGATGATTATGTTCTTCATGCATCAAGTATACTCTATTCACATATTGAAATGTCATCACATCAATCACAACACACACACATAAAAATAGGCCAAGGGAACCATGTTCTTGTCAACATCACTAGCATCAAGTTAATAATACAATAGACTTGTTTTATTTAAATTTTAAAATAAAACTAGTTTTAAAAGTGGTCCTAATTTTTCTCACTCATTTCTTCTGTTTTCTCAACCAGTACTAACTCGGTCAAATTTCCAAAGACAATATATTTTGTTGGTTTTAGAGCTATTGAGAGAATATCTACATCCTAAAGAAGGGTCTGATTTTATGATGGATAAAATCTGATCTTTATAAAGGGTGGAGTCCCAAGTATAAACATGTATGAGAAAAATACTGATCCATCTAAGTGAGTGTGTTAAAAAGCTAGAAGTATTATGTTGTGGAGAAGAAAAAAAAATTACGGTGTTAATCAATTGTTGCATTCAAGAACTACGGTCGAATATTAGTAATTAGATTTTAATTGTATATGATTATTGCAAAATGTTGTTCTTAATTTATGCATATATTTAATTAAATGATAATTTTCATTTGAGATCAAAGTCTGTGTATACCTCTACTTAATTATTTCATTTATTTATTTTTCTTTTAGTGTTGCATGTTAATGGTTGATGATATTATGTAGTTTTATTACATAATGTGATGTCATTTATTACTTTTCTTGTTTTGCTCATTGCACGTCACTTTTTGTTGTACTGAATTCTTGATATGATTATTTTTATCCTTTTCTTGAATATTGTATGTCATGTGAACCTATTGTGTAATTCTAGATTTTGATATATACATGATATTTTTCTTCTTTATTATGCGATGTGTGCTTTGATACATTAATAAAACTTATCCACTGTGTTAATACTGAATTAACATTTTCTCCATTTACGACATGTGTTTTGACACATTAATAGACTTTTATTCAATTGCATGTCGTATTTATGATTTATATACATTATGGATTAGCCATAACATCCACATTTAAAGTAATACATTATAATAACTTGTAATTGATTATGTTTAATATAATAAATTTTCTTATAGGAATTTACTATAAATTTCATGATCTATTAGGATGAACAAATGTCTCTTGAGTAGCCTACAGGTATTAGGAACAATGATAATCTATTAGTTTCATCATAAGGAAATCATTGTGAATTTTCTCTATATTAAGATCTAAACCCATAAGTAGAATTTAATGACATTAATTCACATGTATTTTGGTTTATATATATATATATATATATATATATATATATATATATATATATATATATATATGGTGTTGTTTGGTTCAGTTTAATCTTTGATTATCTCTCATGGCAAGAATGAAGTTCTCAATTAACTACTGATAATTATAAAGAATGGAAGGAATAAGTTCTCCTCCATTTAGGGGTTGCTAACCATGATTACGTTTTCTGTAGGGATAAGCTGACAGAGTTCATGGATACTAGTACTCTAGAGGAAGTTATGTGTATGAATAGTGGGAAAGATCTAAATGCATTTCAATTATATTCATCAAGACACATCTTTGTTAATATTCATGGCTCGATTCCTAAGCGCCAAAATTTAAGGATTTCTTGCAAACCATAGATAAACAATTTGAAAGTCCTGATAAGGCCTTCGCAAACACCCTAATCGCTAGGTTGTCTTCTATGATATTCGTTTTTAAGAAAAAGGAAGACTTGTTCAAGAAATTGGTGAAGGTGTTCTTACTATGACTCATGATAATTGGAAGAAGGAAAATAATGATAAGAAAAGGATACCTCTTATTGCCAAAACTAAAGAGTCTAGGTATTTTTTCCTACAAGTCGAAGGGAAACATGAAGAAGGATTGTTATAAACATAAAACTTGACTTACAAAGTAAAGTATTCTTTTTTCCTTCATATGTTTTGACTCTAATATGGTTGACATTTGTCATAATACATGGTTTATTGACTATGGATCTACAATCCATATTCCTAATACTATGCAGGGATTCTCAAGCCAGAAGGAGCCAAATAAAATAGAGCGATTCATCTATTTTGGGAATCGAGTGCATTCGCATGTAATAATTGTCATATGTAGACTACTTAATTTAGGTTCTGGATTTGTTTTTTAATTGAATAATGTCTTTTACATTCTTGAGTTTTCCAGGAATTTAATTTCTATTTAAAGACTTGTTCCATTCAGTTATTCAATAATGTTTAATGCATCCAAAATTGATTTATTATCTAAATTTACTGTTATTAGAAAGTCTTAGTATTAAACATAGCATTGTGAATGAAAACTCCTCAAAGTTATGGCATAAGACACCAGGACATATCTCCATGCAGAGAATTAAGAAATTGGTGAATGATGGAGTACTATAGACTCTTGATTTTACTAATTTTAACACTTGTACGGATTACATAAAAGGAAAGCAGACTAATAAGACAAAGAAAAAATGTCAAGAGAAGTTCAAAAATATTAAAAACCATACATACTAATATATGTTATCCTAGTATGGACTCACATGATAAAAAATATTTCATCTCCTTTATAGAAGATTGTTCATGATATATGTATTTTTACTTACTACAAAATAAATATGAAGCGGTGGGTGTCATTAATGTCTTCAAGGCATAAGTAAATAAACAATGTGGAAAGCAAATAAAGACCATAAAATCAGATGGAGGAGGTAAATTTTATGGTAAATACACTAAATGGACAAGTACCTGGTCTTTTTTCAAAGTTTCCTCAAGAACATGGTATTGTAGCTCAATATACCATGCTTGGCTCGCCAAATCAAAATAGTATTGTTGAAAGAAGAAACTGAACATTGATGAACATGGTAAGAAGTATGCTTAGCAATTCTAAACTACCTTGTTCACTGCAGAGTGAAGCTCTTAAAGAAGCAATGTACATATCAAATTGAGTTCCAACAAAGGCACTCCCTAAAACCCATTTGAATTGTGGAAAGGTTGGAAGCAAAGTTTGAAGCATATGCATGTTTGGGGTTGCCTAGCTAAAGTTAGGATTTATAATCTAAATGAGAAGAAGTTGAACCCAAGGACCATTAATGCATATTTCATTGGTTAAGCTAAAAGGTCTAAGAGGTATAGATTTTACTGTCTAACTTATAGCACAAGAATTGTTGAATTAAGAAATGTAAAATTTCTTGAAAATGACGTGGCTAGTGGGAATGATTTGACTCAAGACACAAGTTTTGAGAAAAATCAATGTAAAGACACAATTCCTACATCTAGTTACAAGTTAGTATTTTTTAGTGATGTTCAGCCAAATCAAGTAACTCAAGCTTTATGTCAAGTTCATCATATTATAAAAGATCCAATTGGACAACATCAAACACAAGAAGTTGAGCAACTTGTTGAATGACAACCAGAAAGTGTCGATGCAACATAAAGAAGGTTAAGTAGAATAAGGAAATCAACTTGTCAAGTGTATTTACAAGAGTCTGATTATGACCTTGGAGTTGAAAATGATCCTGATTTGATTTTGCAGGCAGATAATAATTATAATTCTAAGTTATGGTATGATGCTTCGAAGGAGGAATTGGATACTATGGCAAAAAATTAAGTTTGGGATCTTGTTAAGTTGCCTAATGGGGTAAAACCTATTGGGTGCAAATGGATCTTTAAAATCAAGAAAGATTCATTAGGCAACATTAAGAGATACAAGGTCCATTTGGTTGCCAAGGGATTCCCTCAAAGGGAGGGAGTTGATTACAAAATAAAAATTTTATCTAGTATATGTGAAAGACTCCCTGCGCATTATAATGACTATTAAGTCAAATTTGCTTAAAGACAAATTATGTCTCTCAAATTTTGATAATTACAGTTTATTAAAATAAAAGTTTGAACATATAAGATGAATGAAATTTCCAAACTTATCAGATGGGGTAAGGCCTTATCAAATGAATCCATGTCCGAGCAGACAATTATAATCATCAGATGAACTCTCACTTAAATTAATGATAAGATAGATGCACTCCAAAACAAAAGATAAGAAACAATTCTGTCTATTATTGTTGTATACTCAAGCTCTAACCAAAGTGTTAATTCTTGCAAAGTCTGCGTGAACAAAGAAATAATTGTCTTTTGAGCCAACGTTGATATCAAATGAAGTCAACTATATCTTTATCAAAAGACGTGTCTAATAGAAACAAAAAGGATGTTTTCTAACACTTCGATTTGTTACATAAAGAAGAACTATCTTTTTCATCTCTGAACTTCGAATTATAGGAACAATTTTTTGTTGTGATGGTGATAAGCGCATAATGCATCAAATGTTGAAGAATGTTGACCACACCCTTGTTAGATTGGAGAGAAAATTTGAAGTTGTTGATGGCTACCTTAAATCTCCATTTATATAAATGCTAAAGCTTGAAGAATTGAAGTTGGTGAAAACATTGTGTTTCAAAGAAGATTGAAAGCTCTAATAAACTTGTTCTAAAATAACTTTTTCTTTCTTTGTAAATAATCATTTGCATTGTACTTAATGTAAATTTCTATATATGTAGAGGTTCAATCTTATAAGTTAGGCACCCTTATTAAAATTTACCTTTTGTGGTAGTTAGCCTTAAGAGGATGAGAACAAATAAACTTGTTTAGCCTAAGGTGGATGGGTCAAAAGAATACCTAAGTTATTAGCCTAAAGAGATTGGGAACAAAGAATACTTAGATTATTAGCCTAAAGAGTATATTTTCCAATGAATACTTAGGTTAACCAAGAGCAGTTGGGGTTAAACAATGACGTAACCCGCTGGGAATCGACCTCGTGACCTTGGCTCTGATACCAATTGTTGGATCGAACGCTTACCACTAGACCAAAAACTATAGTTGTTAGTAAGGGCACAACTCTTTCTACTTAAGAGCATAACAGCCCAAACGTCACGAGTCGACTATGACTTGGCCTACCCGGCCTCCGCCATGGGACAATTGATGTATACTCACAAGTGAAAACAGGCGTAATGTCAATGGTATTTGATATTCTATAGTGTGATCTAATTATTTGTGTTTATTTTAAGAACAATGTGGATAGATGCATACACCACAAGGTTCGTGGGAGTAAAACAATTCTTTTGGTCTTAGATGTAAATGATATATTTCTTGCAACCAATGATTTTGGGATGCTATATAAAGTGAAATAGTTTTTTTCTACAAAATTTGACATGAAAAACAAGAGTGCAACAACATGTATTATGGCATTGAGATCCATAAAAATAGATCTGAAAGAATTCTTAACTTGACTCAGAAGGCCTATATTAACAGAATTCTGAGAAGATTTTGGATGAAAGACCGCCCACAAAATATCTCACCTAATATGAAAAGTGAAAGATTCAACTTGAACCAATATCCTAAAATGAGCTTGAAAGAAAACAGATAAAAGCATTACATATGTTTCTATTGTGGAAAGCCGCATGTATGCTCTAGTGTGTAAAAAAACTTTTATAATTGGAATGCTTGTGAGATATCAAAGTAATATAAGAATGAAACATTTGGACAATTGCAAATAAAGTGCGAGGTATCTTCAAGGAACCAAGGACTACACTTTTCTGTGGGTGGGAAGATTTATTACTGTGAAGTGTTAGAATTACAATGGTTGCTACTCCAAAATTCCAATTTTGGTGCTTTATTCCAACACACAATCATGTATGTGCATAAAAGATAAAAATATAAGTCCTTACTGGTTTCAGAATATTTGATTCTAGAAAATGTTTTTTATTTTTATTTCATATTTTCATTTTGTAAAAATTGTTCTCATTTTTAAATTTTAAAATTGAGAAAACATTAGAAAATATTTAAAACTACACCTATGTATCCATGTTTACATTATTTTGAATACTAAACATTGGAAACAAATTTTTTTCATTTTTCATTTTCAACTATATTTTGAAAATATTTCCAGAAATTTAATAAAAAAATGTTCACTGTCATTTTTTATTTTCTTTAATCAGTCTGTTAACTCTTCATTAATCATTTTAAAGCGTAATCATTTAATTTTGTTTAGTTGCGGATTCATCATCTGATTTCATTCTCCTCATTATAAATTATATGAGATTTATTGTTGTTATCAATCCACTTGCACAAGAGCGTAGTGAGATAAAACTCTATTGTTTTATCAATGCATTCACATCCAATGGGAAGTAGCTTCAAGAAAAGAAAAGAAAGTCAAAAGATTTTCGAAGTTTTAGGAACTCTATTCACCCTCTCAAGTTCCAATGTTTTGTACAGCATAGTTATTATATGTGCTTTCTTTGAAGTGCAATGACTTACGCATTTGCAAAGAAGGGACCAGATCTCATGAAACAGAACCGTTTTAGTAACAATGGAATCCTTTTATTCAGTAGATCTTAGTAATAAGAACAAAGATAAAGATACTGCTTTCTTTTTTCATCTTTGATCAATATTCACTCGAGTCTTAATCACTACTTTCTTCCTAACTTAAAGGGTGCATACCAAATATACGAGCGGATAATCCTTAAGAAATTTTGGTATGTACCATGTTTCGGATGTGCTTTACATTACAAAACAACTAGTACATGCAAATTAGCCACAATGAACAAATGAACTAATAATTATAAGAAGTTGAGTTTGGTACAACATGATTAGGCAAATAAAAAAAACATGCCTAAAGCAATGCAACTCAATTAGTAGAAACCCAATCACAAAGATGAAATCATATCTTTCTTTAACAAAACAAGCACAGCACACACGTATACTCACACCAAGAATCTGATAAAACTCACGTTTGTTGGAAAAACTCGGTCAGTTAATTTTGCTCCTACACTAGATCATCTGGCCCAGCAATCACGACCTGTGATTTAGAAAAACAAAATACTCCTCTTTAATTTATATGAAAGTACAAAATGAAAAAACAAGGGGGCTAGGGATTCCTTGCTGAGTTCTTAAAAGTAAAGTTGTAACATATCTAAACTGCAAGGAAACAAAAAAAAAAAAAAAAAAAAAAAAAAGCTAACCACTAACAATTAACATTTGTCTATAATAATAATAACAAAAAAAAAAATATGAGACCAGAAAGCTAAAATATGAATCAGTAGATAACAAGGTAAGAGGGATGCATACATTGCAATCAAGAGCATATTTCCTGGCAACCATAATGGCTACATTTCTTTCTCTCTCTGATTCAAAGGTTAATACAAATGACAGGCCCTTTCTAGCTTGCCAAAACAACGCCTTTGCTGCATTACTAGCATCACCTCTAACTCCACATAGCTATATAGATAAATAAAATGTTAGTTTAAGGGAAATAGTAAAATAGAGAACTTACAAGATGACAAATCAAAAAAGTACATCAATGAAATAGTTCACTTTGATAAAACGTGTTATTCTTTATCTAGGTTGTCCATGTTAAATATAGAGTAGAAAAATGTAATTTTGTGCATGGTAGACATTGACAGTGAGTTTATTGATTCCAGTGTATATTTCTTTGTGTTTTGGGGGCAGGGCAGGGGGTTGGACTGTGGAGAGTCTTTAACTTTTATGTTCGGCAACCCAAGAATAATGACCGATCACCAAAATAGTACCTGCATTGATGGGGAGTAAATCTCTCTAGCTTTGGTAATCCAACCTCTGCATAGCTTTATCCTCATTCTCCCCACATTAAATGAATGAGTGGAATGTGATGAGTGGTCTTTTCCATTCATTTGGGAAATAACTACCTGTATAAAATACAAGTACAAACTTTGTAAGGAGGATTGTACCAAAAAATGCCCGTTACCCAAAGTAAACTTCCTCTTTTAGATAAGCAGATAAAAAGGAGAATGTGAAAAGGTGAAAATAGATAGCTAATAAAACAAATGAAACATCAAAGGAGTTATAATACATGCAGCAAACCCACTCCTCTAGACTGGAAAGGTTTAAGGATGTAAGGTTCTATTTTATGTTACAAAGGTCAAAAACAACTCAAAGATATAACATCCACCTCTATCCAAACATCAGAATGAGCAACCAATAAAATGTCTTTAAGATATGATAGTTTCTTTTGATACTAAGTTGAGGTTTATCACCCACAGGAAGAAGGGGGAAAAGGTCAAACAATATTCAAAACTTAGTCGCAAGTTTGCAACAGTGATACTACAAGGTAGATGTTAAACTGACACAAGGTTTGTCTGGGCTTAGAAATAGGAAAGGGGTGTTCCATCTGAGGGTCTTGAATCCCTTATCAAGAACTATCCTGTCAAGAACTTGCAAGCAAATTTCTCGAACAAGTAACCAAAGCTTATAATGTTTGTTGAGTTATAGGACCACAGAATTTTTTTTTATGCGTGGATGGAATTTAACCCTGTTTTTAAAGACAAACAGATGTTTTACATTGAAAGCTTAAGTTGGTAATTTGAATAACATTTTCTGCCAAGAATAGTAAAAATTACTGAATCTAAAAAGGGGGCAGATAACATACATTAAAATCAGTATTAGATTTTCGTAGAAGAGCCTCCACATGGCTTCCAAGTCCTGAAACTGTTACAGCCAGATATGAACTTATTAGGTTTTCTATTCTGCTCTTAGATGCACCAATGGGTATTGTCACGTACAAGATAACCCCAACAATGCATGCTAATACAAGAAATAACTTGTTGGGAGAAACAAAACGGTAAGGCCCATAACAAAACTAACCAGTTTGAACAGGATTAGTTGTTAGAGTAAGTTTTTTCCCATTGGAGACAATATCTACTTGTAAGATTCTCCCAACATCAGACGGGTCAGGAGCATATATTGACTTGTTAGCACCTGAGAAATAAAGGCAAATCAACTTCAAACACTACAGAAAAAATCAAGATAAATTACCTGTTAAAGGCTTAAAGGCTTGACTTAAAGGCTTTGATACTGTGTCAATGACCAACTACTCTAAAACCTAAAGTTGTTAAGCGAAGGTGCATGAATGGTTTTAGATCTCAACTATAGACTACCATGCAAACCAAAATGTCTGATTTCAGTGATTTGTATACAAACAGATGATATAGTCATTGGAAAACTTCCCAAAGGATATCAAATATTCAGAATCAATTATAAATGTTACTAAAATAAACCAATGCTGATACTAAGACCTGAGTATTCTGAAACACACTTGAAAATTAACTAAAAGAGAGGTACCTGAAATAACTTCCCTCCAGCTTCCTTCAGATGATAAGCGATACCACTGAAATGAACATTTTGAAACCTGTGGCACTTCATCTGAGCAAGGCTGGACTCGCAGATATGAACCCAAAGCTTCAGAACCATGTAACAAATATAAACGAGATTTATTTTCCTCATCCCTCTTGCTCATGGTTAGCTGGCATGGACAAAATGAAGTTATTGCAAGAATGCAAGTGCATTAAACCTTAATATTTATAGTATGTCTAAACTATAGTTTGCAAACCATAGTTTTATTTGCTAATAAATAACTTTTATTCACTTCCATTCAAAACATAGTTTGACACCAAAATCATGTTCAAACATAATCAAATCAAGGTTTTGTCAAACATGTTATTTGAGAGTTAAAGTTTGGGTTTTATAATCCAAACAAGCTATTAATGGTTGATTTTAATTGAAAAAAATGAGGAAGACAAAACAGTAGAGGACAAATGAGTCAGATATTTAATCAAATATATATCTATATTGACAGAAACATGAAGGAAAAGTAACTCTATTCTTCACTTAAATAGAAATAACATATCGTCCTATGGACTTTACAGTCACTTACCATACAAGAACTGGGAATAGTCAAAGATTAACATGTTAAAATATAGATGCTTAAAATTTGTTATAGTTCCCTACTTATTAGCAATCATCATATTCAAGAATTATGTTTTTTGCAGGTACAATGATTACTGTTTATCTTTAGCCAGTTTCCCATGATTTTTTCCCTCCCATTTTGGGGCACACACATCTTTAAAAATTAAAAGAAACCAACTGAACTTAAGTTCAGCAGTTAAAGATAATTAGTAATTTATTAAAAGGTAAAAAAAGGTTAACATGATACACATAAAAAAGGTTTATGGAGAGGTTATTCCATGGTTAGAGCATGCCACAAACCTCAGTTGGAAAAATATACTTTTGTACCAACCCGTATTGGCATAATTAAAAATATATTTATCACTTATCTGAAGTTGGGAATAAAGGTATTGAATAAACTACTGTTGCCCAACCGCGAAAGTAAAATATAAAATTGCCCAGTCAAATTGTTAGCAGATTTCATAGTTAATTGAGCAAGTCAAAGTAATACCAACGAACCTCTTTCTGGAGCTGAATAGAAAATATAGATTTCTCTCGAATTTGATCTCTGAGAGCACGTAATTCATATTCCATGGCCATCACCTGAAATCATACAATTATCATATTTCACCACTATGAAGAACATTCAAATTGTAATAAACTCCACTTCCTTAAATTATGTCATGCTTAATTGCACAGATATTTGTGGTTTTGTACGTCATCCAAATGATTATGATACAAAGGCATGAAAATTTTAATACATTTAGGATAAGCCACAACAAAATTGACTAATCGAGGAAGGAAAAAGCAATTCACCTTGCTAGGCTGATGCAACAATTTGATTCTTCTGGCCTCTTGGACCTCTTCTACGAGTCCATCCACATCCTGATAGTAAGGAACAGCAGATAGTGTAAACTTACGAAACATGTTAATAACTATATAATACCAATAAAGCATCTTTATAAAATTGCCAGTCATATACATAACAAACTGAAGGAATGACTAGCAAAGAACTACATACAGGGTAGTCAGAAAAGTCTAGCTTGTAGGTTTATGCATTTGATTTTTCACATGTATGAAACTGAAATTTTCTAGGTCAAGTTCATATAGGTTATGAAGAAATTAAGTACACAAGAATTTGTTAACATATATAACTATACTTAAAAGATCATTTTAAGAAATGTGTCCTTCGTTTACAGAGAATGAATCCCTTTTTTCAATCCTAAAATCATATGATTTAGTAATTCATTGCCAATAGCTATACATATGATTCTCACAAGTACATGGAAGATCATTTTAGTGTAAAGTATGCTTGATTATGAATTCATTAATTATGCACACATACAAACATAATTGAGTAATTATATAGCAATTTAGTACCTGGGGTTTAGAAGCTTGAGAAGCTTTTTCTTGTTCCTCAAGTGCTTCCCCAATTCTCAGCACCACTGCCCTAGCACTTTCGATTTCGGCACAAGCAAAAGACTTCTCTTGATTAACCAACTTTTTAGCATCATCAGAAGCCTAAAGAAAACAGATGAATAAATATTTTTTTGTCAAAAAAAAAAAATCAACATATTTAAATGGAAGAACTAGAAGATTAAATCTATTTCAGAAAGTGTTGGAGAAGGGAAAAATTGCAATTTCTAATAGTGTCTAAATGAAATACCAGTATTACAAGTACTATAACTGGTGAAGGTGAACAATTAATTAATTATTACTGTTGTTTCAATTCATTGTAGAAGACAAAAATCACAGAAAATAATTATCAGGGTGACCAAAGGTGCCCTTCTATGAGATTTGAATATCTGGACAAATTTGTGCAATACAGTTTGCAACAGTTCATTTGTAAACAATAAACAAAGTCAAACTATGAATCATCTAATTATTGCATAAATGTGTTGAACCTCATTTCCACATTGACAGATTAATTTACAGTCTAAAAAATAAAATGAAATATTGGAATTTGATCAAAGCATTGATAGTGAAAATTCAGAAATTTTTCTAGTAAATTACAACTATGAGCTGAAAGTTTTGAAGGAGATTCTATAACAGTATAGATGTCAAAGACCTGTTTGAGAAAGTTTACAAGCTTCTTCACTTCAAACTTCTCTTGGATCAATTCTCCTTCATTTTGAGTCAACTTCACTGCTAAAGCTTCCACCTGTGAGGAACATATTGTCAAGTATGAATACTCAGCATTAGTGACATGAATTAAAAAGGAAGAAGAAATTTCCTCATACATTCTGAAATCGCTTCCCAGAAATATGTGGAAAAATAAAAGAAACGGAGACATGCACCACAAAAGTGAGCCAAAAAACTCAGAATCAGGAAGACTCAATTTTTTAGAAGACATCAGACAGAATGAAATACAATTTTATATTAGGAAATCTGAACAAAGTAATATACTCAACCACAGATTTATGTAAAATAACGAACCATAGAGATAGCTTTCTCCACATCCTCTTTGTTTCTTCCAGCAAAACGGCCTCTTAAAGATTCTAAAGCATCTCTTAGCTTTTTCAAAAGAACATGTCCCTCCAAAGATGCCACCTCTCTTAGCTTAGCCTGAATTCCACACAGGGAGCGGAAATCATCAGAAGTGAAGAAAAGAGATATGGCTCAAATGAAATGCCAAAAAACAAACAACCATGATTGAAGTCAATACTTTATTTCAACAAAGGTAACCCTGACTGACTAAACGAAATGAGATCTAACTCCAACCTGATATTTATTTTGTTTTTGCTTTTTACCAGATTAAGGGCCCACATAGATAAACTTCTCCACAAACACTTATATGAGAAGAAAATAAGAAGAAAAAGTTAAATAACTTCTCCACAAGCTAAAATCAGATTGTGGAGAAGCTAATATGAGAGAGTTCCTACAAATTAATTTAGGAAGAAGCTTATTTCACTTTTTCTTCTTATTTTCTTCTCCTATAAGAGCTTATGGAGAAGTTTATCTAAGCAGACCTAATGTGTAAATCAGAACAGGGAAGTTCTGAATATAAATTGACATTTTCTATTTAGGAGAGGAAAATAATCAATAGTAGATCATAAGCAAATAATAAAGACAGAAACCTCATTAGACAACTTAGCAGCTGCAGCTAAGTTCTTCTCAAATTTACTAGCAAGGTCATGAACTGAGATACGTTTGTGTTGGTGTGACAAATTGGAAGCTTCTTGTTCAATAACATCCTTCAAAGAAGGACCCTGATTATCCTCAACTGGTTCATCCAGAATTTGATTATCAACTCCCAGTTTGTACTTCGGAAAACTATTAGAAATGAAGCTCACATCAGCTGAAACTGGTGGAAACGCCTCCATAGGCATCCTGATTTCAACTTCAGGACTTATCTTAGTCATGGTGAAAATGAGTGTTGTCTGGGAAAAAAAAAAACAATTGCAATAAAGTATGAGACCTTCAATTAAGAATATATCAGTGATGAATCAAAAGTGAACAAAATTGCAATGTCGCCTACTACTACTCAATGATCCTTTACCAGCAAAGAAAAATCAATACTAAATACATGTCATCATTTAGCTGTACTGATTGGACAATCCCCTTCTTCTTTATGCATAAGTATGAACTTTAAGTTGCATTAAACACATTTGATTTGGTGCCAAGTGTGCCAGACAATAGGAAAAGAACATTCAATGCCCATGCAAGTAGGTGGGATTAAATCATAATCAAAACCTAAGCAGCATATGTGTATCAGTTCTAGTTGATGATCTGGCAACCAATCATGAACAACAATGTAAATCAAACTATCCTAGCTCAGTATAAAAGGATGAAAAACTTGAAGATCAAGTTGTTACCGAACATTAGCCGATGAAGGGAGATAAAATCTTGAAGTGTTACCATCATAGATTAGAGTTTGATGTGGAAAGAGTGGATTTGATATAATCATATAAGATGAAAGATGGGTTTAGACTAACACAGCCATTTCATTTAACTTCATTTATATTGAGAAGAAAAAAGTGGTTGAACACATCAATTATCAATCAATTCATATATGCATCCGAAAACGGGAAAAAGAATAAAGATGGAAGAATTAATCCGGCATCTAATTAGAAGAAAAATGATATAGTAGTAAAAGCTAGCATTAGCAGCAATAGTCAAAGGCAAAGATTAGAAGCAATAACACAAACTTACCACTATGTCGTGGTTGATTTTCATTCTTAAAAAAACATTAAAGTGATTTATTTCCTATTTTTAGTTAAGAAAAAAGATATCGAACGCAGTCACCATGCCAACAATCCTTCGTATTACCAAACTACAGTATCAAATAAATTTTCAAGTTAGTGCACCAGTTTCCTAATATAGAAAAATAAAATAAAATTCAGATAAAAAAATACCACGGCTTCTCCTACTCCCAACAAACACGCAAAACCATGTGACCTCATAGATCTACACAACAAAAACGAAAAATTGCAGACAATGACGCAGGCAACGAACACATAACAAATCAACAACAACAAAAAATATAGTTAGAGAAACAAAGCAAAAACATTGATAATTCGAGATCACACAAGAGGATTATCAGTTAACTACACCAAAATCTCAAAATGCATTCCTGAATTTCATCAAATAACCTACATTCCACAATTCTCATTCCACTTCAATTACAAACACCAAAATAAAAGAAATTAAAAAAAAATAAGAAGCAAATTCTTAACTCTTACTCACTCAGCAACACTTGAAGTTGAGCCACACAGAAGCAAAAAATAGAAATGAAAATGAAAATGAAAAGGAAAGAGAGTGAGAGTGAATGAGAGAGAGCAAAGAGTTAGTTGCATGCACTGAAAACCGAAATGCAAAGAGAGAGAACAGAAAGAACTCAAATAAAAACAAGAGAGTAACGGAAAACAACGAGTTACCACTGGTTACGCCGGTTGCAGGTAACCAAAAAAGAGAAAACACGAGACAGGATTGAAGTTGAAGAATTACAACCAGAGAAGATGAAGAAGAAGAAGAAGCAGAAGAATCTATAGAGTGGCCATTAGCGTTACTTTATGAAAAGGTTAAAAAATAAAAGAAAAGAAAAAAAAAAAAAAAAAAAAAAAAAAAAAAAAAAAAAAAAGAGAAAAAAGAAAAAGGTTGTAAACCTGACTAATTTGTCTCCCCTCTCAACGACTTGAAATCAATTTGTTTTTCGCTAACTGCATCATTGTTACACCCTCCTCTCGCTCCATGCGGGGCCCACCCTCCATGTCTCACGCGCCGGCCCCACCTCCTCCGTGCCATGGTCACGCCTATTTGCAGCTGTCACTAGAGTTACATGAATGCGCGTGCACACGCGTCTCTGCATGCGCTTCGGCTAATACTCGAACCGTACCGTGGGGTATTCATTTTTTTTATCGTTCTTTTACAGCAGGGACTGCTGTTTGGCGGGGTGTCTTTCTTTTGACTCCCTTTTTTCCCGTAATGTTCCTCCGGTTTTCGCGTATTTACACAATTGCCACCACCTGAAACAATGGATAATTTTTTTTGGTGAATAATAATGGAAAATATTTAAAATTAAAAAATATATATTCTAAATTAAATGTACTTATTGAATTAAAGGGAGTTGTAATTTTTTTAAGTAGGTAAATGATTGGAAAGAAATATATTGATCGATTGCCGAAACTTTTAGACTCGTATAATTAAAAAAAAATCATTAAATTATTTTAAATTCATATATAAAAGTCTTTTAAAGAAAAAAAAATAATACGTACTACAGTCTACAACCTACCGAATCAGAACACAAGTAGAAAAAATATTATATATTACTAATTTTATCCTTAAATTATTTCTACAATCTTATTTTTATCAAGTCAAACATACTAAGAATATTAATCAAAGTTGAATCAGCAAAAATAATATTAATAAATTTTTCCTTCGTTAATATATCTACACAAGGATAAAATATCTTTTAAAGCTTTTTTAAGATTGAGTTACTCGATTTTGTGATTTTGAAATGCAGAAAGAATCACTTTACTCAGTTTGAGTAAGATAATCTGATGGTGTGTATTTACTTTTCCTTAATTTAAAGTGCATTATGAATTCAATTTATTTAAATTTAAAATACAAGATATAATAGAATCAATTAATATTAGAAAATAATTTATATTCAAGAACGAAATTTTAAAATTGAATATAAAATACCATTGTTGAGTGAAAAAAAAATTACTATCCATAGATGATAGATTAGTTTTTAAAAAATTTAAAAATAAATGAGGAAAAGCAACCCATGACTATACTGGATTCCTTTTACGGCGTGGTGAATTTTGGGTCAAAATAAAGTTGAAAAAAGAAAAGTATATGATGGTAACATGCGTATAAAGAAACTGTAGACGATGGACGTTGTTGGGCAAAAAAATAATACAAAGGGAACAAAGACAAAGTGTTCGTCTGGTTTTTTTAGTTAAGTTAAACAACTATCAAATTGAGATGGGTTAAGACTTTATCCTTTTGTTACTTTTTTTCCCTTGCATATTAAAATTCTTTTGACAAATATCAAATATTCCAGATCATGAATATAATATTTTTTATTGTGACACTTATAATTGAACCTCAAAAGTGGGGCAATTTCTGGTAAACAAGCACACGTTACTATGTTAATATGAAAAGGAAATTTTGTTTACGTATTTTTCGTGTATTTCATTTTCGTGTAATAATTTATTGTATCAAAACTATTATTTGATATTTGTTTTTTAGAATTTGTTTTCAACCATACGAGGATGTTAATGTATTTGGATTTTTTATGTCAACTTTTTGTTTAAATTTATTGATTTGAAAATGCTTCACAAAATAAGATTTAATAAAATTGTTGTAGATTCACGTGCATTGTGATTGTGTCACTTTACATTTAAAAAAGGAGAATATAAATCATGCATTAAAAAATTAAAGTGATATATATTATTGGTGTAAAAAAGTTTACATGTTCAATTGATAAAATGTTACTGATTACATGATTTTTAAAATAATTATTATAAAAATTAAGAAATTTATCTGAATTCTAGATGAATAATAGTATAAAATTTACTATGTCAATATATAAATTATTTTATCTTGGAAAAGCACCAAGTGCAGGTAAATAAGAGTATTATCTATGTATTAAATAATACTGATTAACATAAATAATAATTATTTTATTTTTTAATTAAATAGTCTAGAGATTAATATTAATAATTTTGAGAATAAAATAAATTAATTAAGAAATTCTTGATAAAATTAATCAATTCACGAAGTGATAAAAAAGAAGTATATATGCATGAATTATGCAGTCAGTGTCAGGGGTGGGAGGGACCTATAAGTGGGGTGGGTTGTTGATTTGTCTATTTTTCGAACGTTTTGTAACTTTTGTTATATGCCCTTAAATTTTGGGATTAGTCCCCATAATTGATTCTATAATAGCTTATATTATAAAAGGAATACTTCTTTTCTATGTGACTTGTCTTGATGGTGAAAGAGCACCAACTGTGTGTAAAGGCTGGAGTTATAGGTGTTATTTTAATGATAGATGCACTCACTCACTAATACTTAATAATAGGAAGTTATGAAAAAAGGGATCATGTTTATTGAACAATCTAATTATCCAAATTGAGATTGATCAAACTAATTTTGTTATTAGGCTACCTTTTATCTTTTAGGATATATCTAGATTAAAGGCTATTTTTACAGCATTTATGCTTGTTTAATCAAAATAAAATATATGGTAAATGAGTTTATTTTATTAATTTATAGTATTTTTTATAAAACATTTGAATTTATAACTTACTAATATTTTTCTTATTTATTTCTTTTTTAATACTATAGTACATATTTTAATAAAAATTCTCCTTTAATATTAGGTTATTTGTTTTTAACTATTGCAGTATTTACTAACATTACATTGGTTTGATTGAAATTAAATATGGATGATCTTAAGATTAGTTATCAACAATATTTGTAAATACTCTTCACATGTGATATAGTAATATATATATATTTTTTGTTTATAAAATAAAAAACATATAAAAATTGTATAAATATATTCTTTTGTATCCTTTATATTTATCAACATGTTTGATAATTTTTCAAATACTTCTAGTATAATCGGTTAATTTAATTAATAACTTTTTTTCTTTTTAATTAAAAATTAAATTTTTAACCTTTAACAGCTATTTTTGTTAACCATAGTATATATAGCTGTTTATATTTTGTAATCTTAATAATAAAATTAAAAAATATATATCAATTACAAAATAGTTTATATTTATGTTTGAAATTTTAAAAATAAAATAATTTTTTATTTTTCAAAAGTTAAGAATATCAATTTACATATAAATTAATAAAAATTATAAATCAGTGTTTTAACCTTAAATAAATAGTTTTGTATGTTTGTTACAACATAATTTTCAAGAAATAATTATTTTAAAAAAATTAATAAGATGTAAATATTATTAAAAAAAAGATTTAATTTAGACATGCAAGTTGTAAATAATTATTAATACATTACTCAAAATTACTTAAAAAATTCATGTTGAAATTGAAGAAGAGCATATAAATATGTGAGGAAAAGGGAAAAATGTTTTGAGCTTTATGTTTAGAAAACCTCTAATAATAATATTTTAAAAAAATAAGAAGAACATATTCTTTGTCCATCATTATTTTCATTCCCATAGTTAAATTTGCCATTAAAATACAATGGAAGAGTTCCTTAACTAAAAGGCTTAAATATCATAATTTAGTACACAAACTAGAACTAATAATAATGATGTCATAACATAGCAGAGTAACAAGAAGCATCATCAAATGGCTTAGGAATCAATGTCCTACCAATATGGCAAATATGCCCCCACATGCCCTTTTGGCATCAAAGTCACCTGCACCCTTGTAATTGATGACGATTGATATGGTTCCATACTTTGGACCAAAATCTCTCAATACATCCAAGTGTTACTCACTTTTATATTATATATTTGCTCAATAGCACTTCCTAACTATACATTATATGTTTATATCTTTAATTATAATAATTTATTCCGCGCCTAGAGGAAGGAATCATTGAAATGATGGAAGTGTTAGATAAATAATACATTGGTTATGATAACAACCATTTTTTTAACTTATGCTTTTGCAAAATGCCATCTTTTCTATTTATGCTTGTTGGGTTTCATGACCCAACTTTTTTCATTTGATATTAGTTGTGGTGGGGAAGCATTTGGTAGGTAACCAATTAACTTACTTACTGTCCTTAATTATTGTTAGGGCCTTTAGCAACCCACAACTGATAGCACCAAGGCACTTTAATTACCTTGCACTTCAACTTATTTAAGATTCCCCAGCAAAGATCAATTAATTTAGTTGTTGTGCTTCTAAATAGCCGATTAGTTAATGAATAAGAAGAAATAATATTAGTATGATTTTTTGTTTAAAAAATTCGACATTTAAGAGATATGAGATAAAATTGATTAATCATATATACACATCTATGAGTGTGTCAACTAGTAACTTGTTATGTAAATTGTATCAAATTAAATAAGTAAATTTTATCATTAGTTATTATAAAAAGTAAACAAAATATTCATATTATATAATTATATATTTATTCATAAGTTCACGTTGCAGGTTGTTATGGGTCTATGGCAAAAATTAATGAAAGGGTCTGTTGCCAGACAAAATCAGGAGTAAATTATTGAATAATTTGGTGAGACAAAATGAATTATGAGAATTTACAACCACAAATTACTATGTTACAACCCATTTTTGCAAATAGGTGTATGGGCTAAAGTCTATATTTTGTCCAGTAATCACCAGAGTTTGTATCTTGTTTACTCTTATTGTAGTTGTACATTAGTCATGGTCATGGAGATGGATGTCAATAATGCATTTACCATGATCGCTAACTCTTATTATAGCTTCTTGATGAAAAAATAGAGATAAAAAACTTGCCATGAGATTATTACGCGTAGATAATTGTATTACCACATTCGTAATTATTTACAATTATCACAGTTTATTACCTTATTACCACCGTTATAATGCTATCGATATGATACTCTTGTTTTCGATTTATAGACAATAAATAATAATTGATATTTCTCCATTCTTTAATACTACTTTAACATCTCTCATAGAGG
Source organism: Hylodesmum podocarpum (assembly GCA_026586105.1). Classification (NCBI taxonomy): domain Eukaryota; kingdom Viridiplantae; phylum Streptophyta; class Magnoliopsida; order Fabales; family Fabaceae; genus Hylodesmum; species Hylodesmum podocarpum. Next base: position 66,206 of record JALJEV010001435.1, on the reverse strand, counting down.
TATTAATATAAAATTAGGAGTTATTGAAAAATGTACACGCAAAGTATAATATAATATTTTTCAAATAATTTGTGTAGAGATATAATAGGGATAATTGTGAAATCTCACTAAAACATGGAATATCACGATAATTACTCTATTTCTAATGACAATTCTTCCATAATTATCAAAATTTGTTAAAATTTACTTCTTCCATAACTATCAAAAATTTGTCAAAATCTATAGAATCAAGAAAGATCATCATTTAAAAGTTAATGTAATCTAATAAAATCTAGAAAAATATTTAATTTCAATGGATTTAACCAACTAGGAAAAATATATTTAAAAGAAGATTTCAGAAAATTTATTCCATGCATTTCTCTTTTTGCAGATACTATTATTATGATTATTATTATTATAATAGTTTTTGTTAGCATCATTAATTATCATTCTTGTTTCATTGAGATAATTAATATGAAAATTTTATTATATTTTCAGTCCTAAACTTTTATAGTTTTGCGAATTTATTTTCTGTGAAAAGTTTTTTAGCAATTATTCTCCTTCAAATATTATAATCTTGCAAACTCTACTTAAACAGGAAAAAAAAAAAGGAAACTACAAAATTATTTTATTACGGTGGTGACTAAACAATAGTCAACAAATGTTTTAACTGTGACCATTTCTCTTCCTATAGACAAAATTTGCAAGATTATAAAATTTTAAGGGTAAAATTCATTAAAAAATTTTTGGCACAGATCATAAAATTTGTGAAATTTATATATATATATATATATATATATATATATATATATATATATATATATATTAATCAAAATCTAATATAAATTATATTAGCATAATATTAGAAAGATTATTACAGAAAAATTCATTTTTTTCATTTATTATCCATCAAACAATAAAGATGATACAAATTATTTTATCTCATATCTCGTGTTAAGAATTCATCGACTTAGATGACGATATATAAAAATTTTCCTTACAACTTGCAAAATATTGTTTCAACTTTCAACCAATAGCTTACTACCATATTCTTTATTTTTTTTAAGATATATTATTTATTTGGTTAAAAGGAAGTTGTATGAATTTCTTAAGTCGGTAAAATCCAATGTTTTTGCCCTACCTAAAAATAAAGTCCAATATATAAAGAGATTCTTTATTTAGTTAAAAGCAAGTTGGAATGTCCCCACCTAAAAATGACAAGTTTTTGCATATGAAAAAAAAAATAATTAATTAAGAAATACAAAGAACAAATATTTTAAGAAAATTTTCCTTTCCTCCCCTTCATTATTTACCAGTTATTTTAAGACAAGATTCCTCAAATTGCATTGAGGATGAGCTATCATGCTAAATATGCGAGATTCGATGTAAATGTTCAAATCTTTGGCGCAAAAAATATATTTAGGGATAAATTAAATTGAGATTTAGAAGGATTTTAAAGTATTTTTTTAATAATATATTGTATTATGAAATTATAAATTTATAAAATTCTTAAAATTTTTATAAAATGTTATGATATAAATTGAAAAAAAATTCTATTTTAAAATTTTATAAATTATCATTAGATTTATTCATATTAGATGTAAAAATTAGTTAACTTATATATTTCATAATTTTTATATCTTATGATATGAATACAGTAAAATTTAAACTACAAATTTTATAAGATATTATACTTCCGTAAAATCATAAAGCTTTTTTAAAAAAATTTATAAATCATTTGAAGTAATTTAACTCAAAATCATAAGCACAAACTGCAATTTTTCAACAATCGTAAAAAACATTATGGAGAAATGATTCATTAAATATCATGTGTCCTATATTACTTTATATTATTTTCATGTTTCACTTGTTAATTCATGATTTATTTGTTATTTTTCTCCATGAATTGTTAGTGAAATCAAATTCGATGCACGATTCAATTACGGTTGGCTTTCCGATTTGAAGATCAAATTTCTAAAAGAAATTCTCACATTTTCTAATATTTAGAAATGGCGGTTAACATAGCAAATCCAACAATGAATTTATATAGAATACTTTTACGATAAAGGCAACTACAATTATTGTTCATGACTTTTAACATTTTAGTTCTGTTACAAAATATGTCATTTTTAGGTTTCTCCATTTCATACTTCTTTCAATAATTTCCATCTCTCATTTTATCATAAATTCATAACTACTATTCGTCATATAAAAGAATCTTAACAATATTCTATTCAAAAGCTAAAAATTTAATTTGCTATTTTCATATTTATTAGACAGCTGTCAAACACTAGAGTATATATATATATATATATATATATATATATATATATATATATATATAAATAAATGAGAATGAACCTCACAACTAATGTATTATATGCAGCGAATGGATCATCAATAAAAACTTCGATGATCAAAATCTTATGTTTTTTTTTAATTATTTAAATTACCACTCTTTTATTTATAAACAAGGAAAATCTTGTCTTTTTTTTTTTTTAAAAAAAGAGAAGAAATCTTAAATGAAATTATCACCACGTAAAGTTGTGAAGTGAGGTGTGTATGTTGATACAGATATATTATTGAGTAGTGACGTACGAAGCAGCCTTAGATGCGAAGGAAATGGGATTGTAGCTGAGAATTCAGAACCATGCGCGGGCCAACTCCTTTCATAAAATATTATTATTTAATTTATTCTATTTTTAATTATTTACTTTGTATTTTTCCCCTTTATTTTTATCCCAAAAAAAATTTTTTATACTTGATCATTTTTGAAAGAAAAAAAAATAACCATTGTCTTAGTCTCTGTCTCTTTGAACATGTACATAATTTAATCTATGAAAGATATAAAATAGTCATGAAAAAAATATTTCTTCTCTCTTAATCTCTTAAATTAAGCATTAAAATAATAACGAATAGTAAAATTTAAGAACAAAAAAGACCATAAATATTTTTTAAAACTAAAATAAAAAAATATGATACATATTTAAGATTAAATTACCCAACCTTTATAGTTACAAGACTTAAATGGTATAATATTTTTTTATCTACGATATATAACATTAATAATTAACTACATATGTATATTCTTTTTATCAGCAAATTTAAGTATGAGTAATTCTTAGGTTTTTGTTTGAAGTATTAAACCACAATTAATTTCTCCCCTTCTTACATACACTAAATCATCACTATCCCTCCTAAGTCCGAACTATGTATTGTATATGTGTATATATGAAAGTAAACCAAATAATTATACAAGGGTTGTGTTAATTTATATAAATAATATCCAAATGCAAATACATAGTGTGTAATGCCTTATCTTCTTCCCCAGCTTTTTCTCACCTTTTAGTTGTACGTCTTTATTTTAATGCATGCGACTATGACACGAGGTCCTTCTATTTTATCTTGGAGAAAAGCTACGATATATGTGGATCGAGCTTCACTCATATTCTCGTAGCAACGTTGAAGGCTTGCACATGGTAGGGTCCAATATTCTAGGGGTTAGGGTAGGGTCCAATATCTTAGGGTGCCTACCTTCCTTAAGTGTATAATCTATAAAATTCTGCCACATAAAACACAACCCATTTTTCCAGTTGCTGTAGGGCAGAGTTGATCCATTCATAATTCGTGCAACACAGTTAATTTTCCCCACCAAATTTTAACTTTATACCATCTCTTCTTCATATTCATTATTCCTCTTGCACAATCATAGTGAATGCATGTTTATATTGAAACAAAAACAAAAATGTCGCATATATATGTTGTTTCTATCATCTAAATATCATATGACACATTTGATTTATTGGTGGGGAAACAATGAATAGCAATTAAAGCACGTATTTAATTATAATTATTTTGTGAAAAACAAGTTGATGATACACGGCATGTGTAAGAGAATAATATATAAAGTATATGATAAGATTTGTAATGATAGGATATTTAGACCAACTGGGATTTCAAATCGAAAACTATATAGGCTGTCTTAATATAAAAATATTTTGATTTTTTCAAGTTCCATTTTCCACTTGTTTTATTATATATATTGATTAAGTAATTAGCTAGTAAAGGACAAAAAATTAAATATTATTTCTCCCAGAGTATAATACAAATTGATTAGGAAAAACTTGCTTAGAAGCAAATCAATTCAATTATTAAACAATTGAAAAAAAAAGTGTATGTTAAAGAAATGGTAAATGATTCATTAAAAACGCTTTCTAATAAAATTAAATAATCACAAGCAATAAATTATATCAATTAATCCTAACAATATTGTTCATCAACAAATCATATTTTTTTATATATATTTTTTTATCCCCATCTCCTTTTACCTTTAAACTCCTCTTAATTTCCCAACTATATGTACCAACTGAACTTATCATTCCTAGACTGCATACATGTATACTATCTAATGCTAACAATATATATATATATATATATATATATATATATATATATATCTTAGGATAAAGAATTTAAAAGAGGAAAGGCAAATTTTTAGAAAAATTAAATTTTTTTTATCACTACCAATTAATCGTGTTTTAATTTGCTGAATTAATACCAAATGTCTTATTTACATAATGTGTGGAATAGATTAATTGAATTAGTTGTAAAAACTATTTTATATTTTTTTATTTTATTATGTATGCCAAATATATATATATATATATATATATATATATATATATATATATTTACAACTATTTTTTTTGCAATTTTTTCCATTTAAAACTCTAACTTTACAAATAATTATTCAAACATATAAGTTTATTAATTTTAATATAATTTAAAATTTTTGTGGTTATTCCTGAAACTTTGAAATGCACCATGGACTCAACCTTGAGATTTCTCTTGGCAATTGGCATTTGACAAGTTCATTCAGCTTACGTGCATGTTGGAATATTCATTAACAATTAAAACGTAAGATAAAAAAAGAATAAGTGTGTATGAATTGCAATTGTCAAAGAAAAAATATAAAAAGCAAATAAGTTAGAACATAGAACATAGAACATAGAACATAGAACAGGAACGTTGAATGTCAAAGCGAGTGAAGGAATATTGGTATACAACTGGCAAGACAATGACATAAAAATCAACAAGGTTGCGTGCTAATAATCCATTATTGCGCCGCCAATGGTATCCACCGGCCATGCCATTTCGAAGAGAAAATGTCAAGTAAAACACACCGTTTAGAAAAGAAAAAAAAATTACTCGTTATATAATAAAACTTACACAAAATATATGATATTAAAATACTTTACAAGATTAATTAAGATGGTGCTTGGTTTGAGAAATTATTTTCTATTTTTATTCTTGAAAATTATGAAAATGGAATATAATATTTTCTTTTTTTTTAATTTTAAAAATATTTTTAGAAAAATCAACTAAACATATTTTTACCTCTATTTTTTATTTTTTATTTTCAATAAAAAGGAAGATAAGAAATACTCAAATTAAATACAAGTAACTTTCTTACTTAAGTTTTCATGATTTTTGTCATTAGTTTATATAAAATAAGAAATTGACTACAAAACGTCTCTAATTAATTTTTTGTCTTTTAGAATAATCTCTGACATTGATTGGTTTTGTTAAGTGATGAGTTGGATTATTAAATTAAATTAAATTGCATATACGTGTGTTACATATGATTATACTAAGTATTTTGGCAGAGTAAAGTGTAACATAACGTGACTGCAGATGAAGATGATAACAACATTTATGCATCTTCATTGTTAGCAATTTTCTATTACTTAGAATACTCTGCCTCCTAATTAACCTCTCTTTAGTTTCACATCTTTTGCTTCCTACAACGTCGTGCGTGCCGATAAGCGTGACACTCCTCACGAATTCAACACTGTGAGGAACCCAATTAGCAGTAAACGCCAATGCTAAATCATGAAGAACCAAATGAAGGGGTGCAAGTCCGAAAGCATGAACAACTTCCCCCAAACACATTTCCCATGTCCTGTGGACCCAAATGAAAAAATCATTTGTTATTTTCCTCTTGGCCATGCGAACTTGTATTTCCTCGTAGGGAACTTGACTAGTTTCAATCATCTGATCAAACTGTCAGAATATACCTTTTTTCTTGAATCTTACCATAGACGTAATAAAACCTCCCCAAAACCCGTTGACCCCTTCGACGGAAGAATTGAAAGAGGGTTTGGTTAGGGTGTGTTTGGATCTTGATGGAGTGGTGGTGGCGGAGGGTGGTTGGGAGAGTTAGGAACCGTGTTTTGGAGTCGTGGGGTGAGAGGGAGAAAGTGAAAACCAAGAACAGAGTGATGAGGGAAAGAGAGAGTGAAATATTGTTTAGCATTTAACATAACAAACAGAGATTAATTTAGCTGATGAAAGATTAAGTAAAAAACATTTGTTACCCACAAATTTTTTTCATGAATTACAAGTCTAAACTAGAGAGAACAGAATAAAAATTTATTTAACCCTATTTTATACCGTTAAATAATCATAATTTATTATTTATGATAAATAAAAAATTATCATGCATTATTTTACATAGTTAATTAGTTAAAATATATTATTTATAGTAGGTTCATTGATTTTAATAATAAAATCTCAACAAAAAAAATCTTACAAAATCTAATATTGACAGATTGGTTATGTAAGACTTTACAGTTTCCATATATATCTTTTAAATACTAAAACTTATTTGTTCTCTTTGATTATACTTAATTAATAGAATCAAAATGTATCATTTTAACTTCATTTTATATTCTGTTTTATTTTTAAAATACATCATATTCTGGTAATTCTCATTTTGTAATGTCTCTCAAACTTGTATATTCCATTATTTTTTCTTTGGGTCCAGAATCATTGTGATGCATATGTAGAAAGCCCAAGTTGGCCCAATAAGTGAAGTCCGTTAATATTTGTGTAAGTGAATAAGGTTCATCATTGAAATTGTAATAATTCTATGATACATATAGTTACTTGTTTAATTGGTTTTGCGGCATTACACTAGACAATTTTTTCGTACTGCCTTTTATCTGTATAGATATTTATTTTCTTAGTTTTTTATCTGTTTCAATTTTAAAATACTTAAAATATTTAAATTACTGTACAGGTTTTCCCCATAACTTTGAATGACTTTTAATTACTACAACATTGAAATTTAAACCTAGAATTATGAAAGAATATAGGAAATGCTGATTCTGCGAAGTGGGAAGAAGTGCACGACCTTAATTAATCCTTGGATTTTGTTGCTATCTCCAAACCATGAACAGGGCCTTTCTTGCTGGGATTGAGCTGTGTTATAACATGATAAAATAAAATTAAAAGGTGCATAAAGAAGAAGGATGGAAAATAAGAGAAAGAGGGGGTATATTGAGTAACGCCCTAATTCAAATCCCTTTACCCTTATGGACAATTCTAGGCCCAATGTACTAAAAGTGTGTCTCCATGTTTTCCTTATGCCTAAATCTCTTGGTTCATTCTCTATTATAATTATCGAGTTATGACTATGCTTAAATGACATAATGTTCACTAAACTAAATAGAGTATACCCAACATCACCAAATAGACCCTCCTGTGTTATATTACTCTGCAGCACATATATTAACTTTGTCTTCTATCATTTTAATCACCACCTTGAATCAGATACCGTAGGCCTTTGAATTGAGAAGGTTCAGGTAGGTCATACAAGAATTGTAGGTTTTATTTCTTCTTTTTCAAATTCTATATAAATTTTTCAATGTTTTTAAAAATTATTAGTATGTTTCAGTATTTTATTTTATTTTTCTTTTGCATTATTGAAATCCCAATAAAAATGAAATATATATATATATATATATATATATATATATTATACATAGGATGTCATATAAATTATTTGATTACATTTTAATAAGAGATGACAAAACATCAAGTTAGCAAACTAATTTTGCCAAGTTAAGATCAAATCAAGTGGAATTGATCTCAAACTGAAATTTATTCTCACAGCCTATTCTTTTCCAGCATATATTATTTTTTAATGTTATCGTTCTATTTCAGTTTACATCATAATTAAAATTGAAGAAAATTATATGATTTTTTCTTTGAAAAATATTTAAATTATATTTGATGATGGCTAAGTATATAGACTTGAAGAAACTTTCTTTTGATTTCTCTTTGTCTTTGTCTTTTTAGCAATTAGTATGTATCGTTGCTGACATTACTTTCAAAGTTGACATTGACTCCTCCTTACAATACAACACTTGTTTCTCCTGGGAATGAAGTAACTTTCTTAAAGGTAGTGATGATGGATTCCTCAGTAAGAAGGAGGATTCATCTAAGAGAGTACTTGTAATTATTCTATTAGACTCATCTTTAAAGGATTGAGATTAGCTTTTAAGGAATAATGCACTAATTTACTGTAATGCTAAGTCAAATAAGATGTACATGGTCAATAACCTAATTTTAATTTTTGTTATATTCTTTTTATAGATACTTTTAAAAAGAGGAATAGGATGTTTTGTCTCGCCATGGTTGTATTTTCTTTTCATTATATACATAATGAACATGTATGGCATATTTAATTTATGTGTTTTCTAATTATTGTTGTCAAACAATATAAAAGTTACTACAATTAAAATAAATACACTTAAATAGTTAAATATCATTATCACATTAGACCTTCAATTTTTTTAAAAAATAATTAAATTTCTTGTAAAATTAAATAAAATAAAGGATTTTTTTTTAAAATAATTATTAAAATGAATCAAGAATTAACTAGAAATTTAAGATGTTACACATACCCAACATCTGGCATTATCACTTTTAAAAATAAATAATAATTTTTTAAAATAAAAATAACTCTTGTGAAGAAGATATTACACATGAATACATGGCACGAGATTCAACTTTCTTAAAATAAAGGATATACAACTTTGCTAGAAAATAAATTAAATTTTGATAATATATATCAATTTTGATTTTGAAATATCTTTTACAAATTTAATTAACATAAGTAACACTTTCAAATGTTATAAAAATATAATTTTATTTTAATTTTTTCTTTAATTGATTTGGTAATTTTCTGGAAAAGAACTTAATCAATTAAATAATGAATGCTTATTTTTATCGATTAGATTGTAATATAATATCAACTTACAAGTGGCATTGCATTTTAATCAATTAAGCGATACACCTTAATTGATTACATATTCAATGTTTGATCGAGGCTACAGTAACATATAATCGATTAAGATCAGAGCCTTAATCATTAAAAATGCAAATAATATAAAACAAATACCAGAACATTCGTGGATTACTTTGTTACGTTATTTTTTAAGGAGTTGAAGAAGGATGTAAACACCACTTTACACACTGAAATAATAAAAAATATTGTGCATAATCAATAATAGATATTTCAGCTTCTTTCTTACCGCTATACAAAGAAATCTTGCAATCCGAGCTACGTTGAAAATTTATTTATTTCACTGCATCCAAACAAATAGCAAGGAAAGAATTCTTTTTAAATTTGACAATTTTTTCGTCCCAATCAAACATACTTTACTAGTGCACTGAACAAGTTAACTTTTATCAAAACTAACCTATAAACCAGCGAAAGTAATTTTATAAATGACTGAAATAGCTTACTAAACACACTCTTACTAATAAAATTATCAAAATGCAGCGTGAGATATTGTAATGTAACACACAAAGAACGAAGATTTAAAACGATATAATAAAATCAAGAAAAACTGTTATCTTAATCCAAAATGAAAGCTTTGGATCCAGGATCAAGCTGAGAAATCTTCCAACTTTGGTTCTTAATTTGGAAATTCGCACCCCACCATTCATGAACTACTACTTCATTTACCTCTTCCCATTGCCACAAATACACGTCAATGGTGACACAAAAAACATTATACTATATCATTTCAATGTTATGAGAAGTAAAATTGAAGAAACCAATTTATAACTCATTTCACATTAATTCCTACACGCAGGCAAATTCAGATTAAGTTTTTTATTTAATGTAAAATTCAGATTAATTAAGCTACAAAATACAAATGTTACAATACTAACCTAGCACAAGATCATAGAGAATATGAATTTATGAATAGTCACTAGTTGTGACATGGGCAGATCTCGACACATGCTTAAACCCCAATTGAAGCAAGCATCACAACATGAGGGACATGCTAGCTGCTAAAGCTGGATTAACCATATTCACATGCTGTAGTTAAAGTCCTAACCATGGTTAAAGGTTAACACTTAACACAAAGTTTATAATTTTTAATTTTTTTCTTTTGGGTATAAATAAAAATTTATTTATCTCCTAGGTATTGGCTGGCAGTGTGGCAGGTCAGTGAGGTCACATGAAACTACATCTTATCTCATGTGGGTTGCTCCTGATTCTTACACTACTTTTGTCTCCTTCGTTGCTCTCCTAAACCCTAACGTCACGCGCCTTGTGGCTACTGTTTTAATTGTTCTCTTCTTCGCAAAATTAAGGGACACTGTGAGTTCCACGCGCCGGTGCTACGACGGTTATTTGTGCTTCTTTTATAATTTGTAATTCTGAAAATTAAAATTCAATCCTAAATGGGATACCGTTTCGATTGGAGTGAGGGTTAGAGGGAGTAGAATATCTCAACTGTTTACGAATTTACGACATTGCCCTTTCCTTTATTTCCCTTCTTGCCCTCTTCTATGTTTCTTATTCACGGTGCATACACTTTGAAGTTACCTTATAGCCCTTCCTCAATGGCCTAGCGTTGCAAATTTGTAATTTTAAATATTTACTTTAATTTCTTGCAAGCATAGTCAACTAAATAAAAAAGTTTAAATATATTTTTGTCTTTTAAATTTAAATTAGTGTCTTTTAATCCATTAAATTTATTTTTATTTCTTTAATATCTGAATTTTAAAAACTGTTTATTTTAGTTCATCGTTTAAGAGCGGATGCAAAATGAAGAATATTAAAATCACAATTTTTGACAATTTATAACTGTTAGAAAATGATTTTGTAATTGAATTTTTAATTTGAATTTGATATACAACTTTCTTGCAAGAGCTCAAGATAGAACTGCAATGGTTCTCGTGACAACAAAATATGACTATGATTCTCACATTTTCTTTTCTTTAATTGATTCTCTCAATTTTAATCCACCAGGAATTGTATATACAATTTAAATTAAAGATTGAATTATAAAATCAAATTTTGCGATCATGAACCACAAATTACTCATAAACCGTGATAAAATGTAATTCCAATATTCTCTCACTGGTACTCATTATTCGAGAAACTAAAAGAGTAACTCTTTGAAATCCAGAGATTAAAAAGAATAAATTTAAATTTAGAGGATAACAATAAAAGTAATGTAAATTTGAGGCACATGAATATATTAAATCTTATAGAAATACTTATAGATATGTATTTTTAAATAATTATTATAAAAGTCAATATTTTTAATATGCATAATGTAAAACTATTTTACATTATTAATACATAAATTATTTATTCTTAGATGTTTACATATAAAGTATTTGAAAACATCATCATTTTAAGAATATTTATGACAATGAAAATGATTTTCCACTTTACTTTTTAATATTTTATAGAAAAAAAAGTCTTAGCTAATGTGATAAATGACTGGTGATATAAATGTTAAGGACCATTTTAACAAAAATATAAATTTCCAGGAAAACTAGTCTTTGACATTAAAACTAGTCTTTGACATTAAAACAATAATAAATAACTCTCTAATTTTAATTTTCTCAATAAATGAAATTATATAAATTGTAAAAAGTTAAGAATGTGGTGACAATAAATTTGCTTAGGTCAACAAATTATAAAGAATTGAAAATTTATTTATTTTTTCACAAATTAAAGGACTAATATAACATCTTACAAGGACCAAGTTGATTCTTCACTCCTTCTTGATCTTTTAGATGTATTAATTAACCAAGTTGAAGCAGATATGAAATGGAAAATTGTAGATGTGGAGTGACAAAGCAGCCAAGTAGAGGAACTATATGTTGAACCTCAAAGCCAAATAGGGGTTACGTACTGGAAGAGTTTCAAGGAGTTTTCAATCATTTTTTAGGAAATTCAAGCTAGTTAAGGTGATATTGAATAATTTTTTGAGTTTCCATGATATAGTTTTATAACAGTTTGAAGGATTCTTGTAGGAATTTAGTATCATTCTAAACCCAAATTTTGATTAGTAGAAGTAATGATGTTTTATGTTGAAAAGATGTTCGTGTGTACTTTGAAAGACACATTTTTTATGTGGTTTATCAAGTTATTCTACCAATCTATTACAATCTTTGAGGACTTCTCAAAGAAGTTTGTGACAAAACTTGCTATAAATGAGAACAGGATGATTAATACACTAGTCATTTATTTAATATTACATCTTACATCTATCCTTAGACGTAAGACTCATTTTTGAATTTGTGTCCCTTTTATAAGAATTTTTATAATTGTCTCTCGCATCAATTATTTTTTAAAATGTAATTTTAATTATTTTATAATAAATCTTAAAAAAAAAATAAGATATATATTGATTTCGTTTATGAGAATCGGATGATATAATTAACATAAATTAATTAATTACATAAAAACTCATTATATGAAAAAAAATATGATAAGTCCCAAGAATTTTAAGGGTAGTTTTAAAGGAATAAAAAAATGTTAACACATATAATAGTAATGATTAAATTAACTTTCTTGATGGATTAGAATTAAGTAAACAAATCTTATATTTAGAAACACAAACGGTATATATATATATATATATATGAAATGATTAGGACAAACTTTGAGGGTGTACATGATATATTTTAATGATGCATCAAGTAGGTTGGTGATCTACATGGGAATAATGTCTAAGTTTGCTTTTTTTTTTTTTTTTTTTTTTTTCTTGTAAAGGATTCCATACGAATTGATTGAGCGAGTCCTTGGTACACGAACAAGCAAAGCTTGTGGTGAAATTTGATCAATGATAACCTATCATATTAAAGTCGAGGTTACAACAAAAGAGAAGGGTCGGAAAGAATATAAGATTACTCGTATCGAAGGTCAATAAAGGTCAACCTTATTATTAAAAGGAAAAAATATATAAAGGCGTAATATTTAGGATGGAGGACAAATAAAAGAGATAATGTATACATTGCTAAAAAAGGAATCCTAAGTTCCTAAATCTTTAATATAATGGTTCAATAGAACCTTAATAATCTATTAAATGTAAGAGAGAAAATATTAAGCAATAATAATTAAAAAAACAAAACATTTCAATGATGGAGATTTTCGTTTCATATTTTAACCGGACATCATCTCACTATATGATTTATTTCTATATATTTTAGAGGGCAAATTTCAAAAGTGAATTTTCTCACTAAACTAAACTTTTGGATTTTCTTTCAAGAAATGATAATTATGTTAAAAAATAACGAAAAATTGTGTGAATTTTATAGAATATGTAGTTATAATTGTCAAAAATATTACCTTTTCACATAGTAAATCAAAAAGTTAAGAAAGTAATGTCATTGAGCTAATTTATGATGTAACTGTGGAAAAAATCTCTCTCTAACCTCATGACTGAGTTTTAATGAAGACAAAAGACAACAAACATGAAAAACATCAAAGACCATTAGTCATCATATCAAGATATTTAATATTAGAATAAGTACTTCATATAATATGATGGTTGAAGGCTCCTAAACTTTAAACATAACTAAGTAAATTTGGATTAAAATTCCTTTTAACAAACAACTTTGTTCAGACTGATATTTCAAATCAAAATTTTTTTCTGAAGTTGTTGTAATCGATTATAGTGTGCATAAATATTTTCTGGAACTCAAAAATTCATTAATCGATTACAAGATTTCTGTAATTGATTACAAGCTGTTCAAATCATAAATATTTTCTGGAACTCAAAAATTCATTAATCGATTACAAGATTTCTGTAATTGATTACAAGCTGTTCAAAATTAAATTTGAACGTTGCAAATGCTTTTCGTAATCGATTACACAGTTAGGTAATCGATTACATGTTTTCAAATTTAAATTTCTGGCAACGTTACTCTTCAGTAACTGATTACAATAACTATATAATCGATTACCAAGTTTAAATTTTGAATTATTTCTAATAGCTATATTTTTGAACAGTTATGAGAAATTTTGAATTTCATATATAAGTTCAATATTCAATTTCAGAACATACACTTGACTTTCATATTATTCTCTTAAGAACAAACTAAAAAACTTCTTCTCTCATCTTTCTGGATAAGAATTAAAAAGCATCTTGAGCCTAAACTGTCACATTATATTGAAGTATTACTTGTAGAACTTAGCCTACCAGAATTATACAACCATTGTATTTGTACTTCTCCATTACTTCTGTTCAAGTTGTGATTTACCATAGAGTTTGGTGAAGGTTTTTGGTATTTACCAAAGTGATCGGTAAAGAAATTGTAATCAAGAAAAGAAGTTCTTTTCTTGGAGTTGTGTGTAGAGATCTCGGGATGAGATTGTAACTCTACATTGATTGATTGTGAAGTAAATCTTTGACGGTGGTTGGAGGCCTGGACGTAACCTTCAATGGTGGAAGGTGAACCAGTATAAAAATTCCTGTGTGGTTCTCTCTATCCCTGTGTTTTTAATTTTTCGCTGCATCATATTTCATACTAACTGGTTATAATTTTAAAATAAGGAGTTCTTAAAATATTCAAAAAAAAGCGTGAGAAACCTCATTCACTCCCTCTTAAGTTGCTAAACCTCATTCACTCCCTCTTAAGCTGCTATCTGATCTTACAGTAACAAATTAGAAATGAGTAAAATTCGAACGATAATTCATAAAATTTTAAATATGATTTGGTCTCTTTAAATATATATAATTTATGTTTCAAGGTGTATTTAATTGTGATTTGAAAGATTATTTTAGAATAATTTTTTTTAATAAGTTTTAAAAGATTTATATAAGAATATAATAATTTATAAATTTCTTTTTAATGTCATAATAATATAATAACATGTACTTTGAATTTTATTATATTTATACTATAAGAGTTTATAAAATTTAAATGAATTTTATAAATTTATAAAATTTTAAAGTATTTTATAAATATTTAAAATATATTCCATGATAATTTTTATCAACTATGGTTAAGATTCATATGTTATTACATCTACTATTTCTATAATATTTATTATGATCATCATTATTGTTATTATTCTTGTTACGTGTTATCATTATCCTTTTATTAATAATATTAATGATAAAATTAATAATAATATAAATAATAACAATATATAATGATAATGATGGTAATAATGATGGTGACAATAATAGTAACCATGATAAATATACGTAAAAAGTTCCAAGAATTTGGAAAAATAATTATAATAATATAATAATAAGATATATAAGGCCATAAAAAGTTACATAATATCATTATTAAAAAAGAGTTTCTTATGTTTGTGATTAAGATCGTTAAATATAATATTTATTGTTCTTTTATAAATTTTTACAAAATTTGTTATGTCAAACAACCATCCAAATTTATACAATTTTTTAATTCTACAAAATATATTTTAAGTTATAAAATTTTTTAATTAAACATTATCAAATTTTGATAATCATATTATTTTAATTGAATATTACAAAACTTTCATAACTTTTTAAAAATTACCATCATCTTAATTAAATATTAAGTGACCTTTTCATATTATTTAAAAGTCTTAATCAAATTAAAAAAAAACTTTTAAAATCTTTTAAATTCCAGTCCAACATCTCCCTGATCAATTCTTATAATTATACGGAAATTTTAATACTCAATTTCTATTTTATTCTCTCCAATTATATTTAGTCTTTTACGCAATTTTTGTTGACATGGTATATTACGCACACGTTAAAAACCAAAACAATAAAATAAAACATTAAATTCATAGCTATAAAAAAATTATAGAAACTAAAAAACATAATATATATATATATATATATATATATATATATATATATATAAACTAAATTCATATTAGAGAGATCAAACATATAATGCACAAATTAATAACTTTTAATAAGATAACTTTTTCATAAAATTCACCGTTGGGTTAAAAGTATTTTTAAGGTAGATTATATATATAAAATTTTAAATTAATTTGATAACTCATTCGTATAAATAAAAATGTATGTAATATAATTTTTACATTAAATATGAATCATTTGATCATCTCGTTATTCAAATTCTCTTAATTTCAATTTAAATGATATTGTCAATGCACATTTGTAATTCAAACCTTAGATCAGTAAACATCATATTCTACATAAAAATTATAAATATTAATATAAATTATATCGTGGCATTTGATCCCTCTCAAGATTAAAAAATATTTTAAATCTAATTAAATTCATTTCCACCGGCACAGGGATAATTCCTTTCTCTCCTTCAAAATTATGGTTTAGATGATAGCAACGTCTTGGTTTGTCCCGGTGCATTTCTGAATCCCCCTCTTTTGTTGTTGTTTTTTTCTTCACCCCCTTCTTTTGTTAATAATATATTCTATGCTATTCTATATAAGTTGTATAGTTATTGGTCCATAACATGACCAATTGATGTCTTTTAAACCGTGCGTAAGGTACATCAGGATCTTGTTTCGTTTCGTTTAGTCGTCCGTTGGGACTCCAATTTAATAAAATTTTGGGCCAATTATTTTGACAGAGTTCTTTGAAATAAAATAAAATTTTAAAAATCAAATCCATAACATTTAATTATATTGGTACACACATGTTATTTGCCGTTAGTTCTAATTTTCAAAGCAGAGCCAACTGGCGGAAGATATCGTCATCTTCCAATTTGATATAATCCACATATAATTGCATAAAATATAGTAATGAAGACAACATTTTAACTTAATTATGACATTATTCACGTTTACGGTCAAATCTGCATCTAATTGCCATGATTTTTGTTACGAATGACGACAGAGACACTTGCAAGAACACATAGCCAAGGGAGAGAAATGAAAGAGAAAAAGGACATGCTTTATAGTTTTCGGCATCACATGATTGAACATAAGACCTAAAAAAAATCCATTTAATTTGGCTATGCCCAATTTTTATATAGAAACATTTGCTTCGCCAACTGAAATATGAATCCATATAATGAGCATGATCTAGAATAACATTGGCAGCTGGATTTGCAAGCTTTGTTAATTGTTAGGTACCACCAAAAAAATAAAATAAATAAAATAAAATTGAAGAGATAGATAGATGTATCTGTTACTGTTTAATGAAGAAAAGCTACACTGCAACTGTCACCTTATGTAAGTTGATGTGGGTGAACAAAGACACACTACTTTAATTCAATGTATCTAATCTTTTCCACATTTTTCTTATCATGAATACAATATTTTCGTTATCTTTTGAATCAGTGTGATTGATCCATGTCTAACAACAACTAAACATGATCAATTACACTATAATTGTTTGCTAGTATTATTTCACAAGTGAGAGACCGCGTGAGAAAGTACATCCCCTAGAAATTTTGAATAGTAGAAAATTTAAAATAATCTCTTCTTTTTTAAAATCTTTTATGTATTTATGAAAAAAATTACAATTATTAAAATCAACATCAGCAATGTATATGAATACTACCTGTATTATCCAGAATAATAATGAATATTATTAGGTGCTTATAAAGAGAATGAATATAATTAGGTGACTTGTCCTTAATCACCAATCTATCCTTAATTATCATTATAATTTGTTTCTTATGCTATTAATTTATTTTAATTTTCCTATCTCTGTCGAAGAAGGGTTGATTATCAAAGAGGCAAGGTTTTGAACTATAACAAATTAAATTAACTAGCAATTTGCTCGAAGTGGATTAATCCAGCAACTTAAAACAGCAGAATTAATGCTAAGGATATGGCAAACTCTTCCATTGATTTTTCTCAAAGCACCGTAAAGATGACTAATGATATATTAAATCCAATTTTATACTAAATCACGCAAAAGTGGCTATTAACATTAGTGAAAAGTTGGCAAGGGAGTACGTTTCTCATATGCTTTTATAAAGAATAAATTTTAAAAGATGCTACTGCCAATTTTTTTATTATATATATATATATATATATATATATAAATTACAAAAATTATATGTATTGGGATATTTTATTCTCATCCCGGTCTTTTATTAATTCTCATTTAAATATTCTTATTCTATCCATAATCGTGACTAAATTTCTGTCTTTATTTATCTCTTTTATTTTATTAATAATTTTAATATATATAACAAAAATATTTTAAGATAAAAAATATTTCAAAAAAAAATAAGAATAAATTTATCATTGGTATAGATTTATTAAATAAAATAACCAAAATTAGTAATAAACATATTTTTATTTTCACATAACTTTTTTAAAGTGAAAATGTTACTTTTTCTGTTTTTTAGTTTAGAGTGAATATTAAAAAATATTTCTTTTCATATTATTTTTTAATTTTTTAAGAAAAATATATTTTTTTGTATTTTTATTATATTATTTAATCAATTTTTTATCTCATAAAAATATTTTTTTTTTTTAAGAAAAATATCATCTTAAAAAATATATGAAGTTTTATATAAATCTTTGATTTATTACAAATTTTTTATATATTATTATTATTTATTTTAATTATATAATACAGATAATCATGTATACAAATATAATCTGTATTAATTTAAATATAAAATATTAATAATTTTATTATAAATTAGTATTGAGCGCGTGCTTTTACACGGTGAAAATAAGTAAAAAAATGTTACTGCGACAGATAGCAAATACTGACACGTTAAGGGAAGAAAAAACTACACATTTTTAATGTATATATTGAAGATATAAAATTAACTACAGGCACATGAAAGTTTCAGAAAAAAATTTGGTGTTCAATTATCAGTTAAAAATATATTTGATATATAAACAATAATAAAATCACTTCGTATTATTTGTGCAAAAGAAAATTTTGACGTCTAAAATTCACGTGTTTTTGTGAAAATAGTGTTTTTGAGTGAGTTCTTGCAAAATAAAATTAATTAAATATTTTTACACCATAAAAGAAGTTAAATTTACTATATATTTTTATTATGTAAGCTAAATTTATTTAGCATGACAATGTTGAAAAGAAAGTAAAAGTGAAAATATTATTGTTTTCTTTTATATATAAATTTTCCAGATAAAATTTGCAGCAAAAAAATAAAAAAAAATAAAAAATAAAAAAAAAAAAAAAAAAGAAGAAGAAGAAGAAGAAGAAGAAAGGAAGGAAAGTGTCTGAGATTCTGATTTGCTGGGTGAAAGTAGTGTCAGTGAATCATCTATCATCTGGCCGACACAGACTTTACAGCACAGGTTAGTTACAACGTCTAAAACATTCATTCCCCTGCACTTCATATATTATTATTAATCCCCCAAATAAGGACAATTCCGTCATTCACGACTAAGGGCATAACCGTCCCAATTCTAAACCACAAAAAAATCCAAATTTAAATTACCCTCGATCTCCATCTTAACCGTCGAAACATCCAATCTAACGGCCCAGCACTTCCCAAGTACAAAGCGAGGGAACAAACCTGAACCGTCGATCACCCCTCACCCTCACTATAAAAAACTGGCTTACTCTCTCACTTTCTTCCTCAAATTATCTCTCTCCGCACTCACCACTCCATCAATCAGTTCGAGTTTATCACCGCAACGCAGGTACTACCTCTAGCTCTAACCTCTTCTTCTCTTTCTAGATCTGATTCAAGTTGTGCTTTGCGTAATTGTGTTGCATTTGGATTTTTGCAGGGGAAAATGAGAGAGATCCTTCACGTGCAGGGAGGGCAATGCGGGAACCAGATCGGTTCAAAGTTCTGGGAAGTGGTATGCGACGAGCACGGCATAGATCCAACCGGAAAATACATCGGAAACTCGGATCTACAACTGGAGCGCGTGAACGTGTACTACAACGAAGCATCATGCGGGAGGTTTGTCCCACGCGCGGTGTTAATGGACCTTGAGCCCGGAACGATGGACAGTGTCCGGACAGGGCCGTACGGGCAGATCTTCAGGCCTGATAACTTTGTGTTCGGGCAGTCTGGTGCGGGCAACAACTGGGCGAAAGGTCACTACACAGAAGGAGCGGAACTGATTGACTCTGTGCTTGATGTTGTGCGGAAAGAGGCTGAGAATTGTGACTGTCTTCAGGGGTTTCAGGTTTGCCATTCCCTTGGCGGTGGGACCGGTTCTGGTATGGGAACTTTGCTGATCTCCAAGATTCGAGAGGAGTACCCTGATAGGATGATGCTCACCTTCTCTGTTTTCCCTTCCCCTAAGGTCTCTGACACTGTTGTTGAGCCTTATAATGCTACTCTCTCTGTTCATCAGTTGGTTGAGAATGCTGATGAATGTATGGTGCTTGATAATGAGGCCCTCTATGATATCTGCTTCAGGACTCTCAAATTGACCACTCCTAGCTGTGAGTTTACCATTTACCTTTTTTTGCTTCCTGTCAAATTCATTTTTAATGTTGTTTAATTTATTTTAGTTTAATTTGGGTGAGTGATCTATAGTTTATGAGTTAATTAGTGTGTTTGAATGTTTCTACGTAAAATTTATTTTTGACTAGATGTGATTTGTGTTTAGATGCTTTTAATTTAATAGTTAATTCGCAGTAAGATTGAGTATAATTCTTCTGATTTAACACAAATTACTTTAATTTAAGATCAATTTTTCAAGGTGAAGAAGCTAAACATGTGATCTGATGGATCTGATTCATGGTGAATCTCACACGTGTTTGAAATTGTTTTAACTCAAAATCAACCTTAAATCAAGCATTAATTCGTTGATTTATAATATTTACTTAAAATCATGTGACCCTGGGTCATCTGAAGTGAATGCAAACATATTATGATAATGGGTTAATTGTGATTGTTTGTGTTTTGTTTCAGTTGGTGACTTGAACCACTTGATCTCTGCAACCATGAGTGGTGTTACATGCTGTCTTCGTTTCCCTGGTCAACTAAACTCTGACCTGAGGAAATTGGCTGTGAATCTCATCCCTTTCCCCCGTCTCCACTTTTTCATGGTTGGTTTTGCACCTCTCACCTCTCGCGGTTCTCAGCAGTATCGTGCCTTGACAGTGCCAGAGCTAACCCAGCAAATGTGGGACGCAAAGAACATGATGTGTGCTGCAGATCCCCGACATGGGCGTTACCTCACAGCATCAGCGATGTTCCGGGGGAAGATGAGCACCAAGGAGGTGGACGAGCAGATGATAAACGTGCAGAATAAGAACTCTTCTTACTTTGTTGAGTGGATCCCCAACAATGTTAAGTCTAGTGTGTGTGACATTGCTCCTAGAGGGCTCTCTATGGCGTCGACATTCATTGGAAACTCGACTTCAATTCAGGAGATGTTCAGGAGGGTGAGTGAGCAGTTCACAGCCATGTTTAGGAGGAAGGCTTTCTTGCATTGGTACACAGGTGAAGGCATGGATGAGATGGAGTTTACTGAGGCTGAGAGCAACATGAATGACCTTGTTTCTGAGTATCAGCAGTATCAGGACGCCACTGCAGAGGATGATGGAGAGTACGATGATGAAGAGGAAGAGGAAGTTGAAGGGGATATATGAATAACATGAATGTGAACAAGATGCTTGTCTCTTACTTATGCTATTATGTGATAAGTAAGTGTGTTTGCCTCCGCTCTCCAACGTGAAGATTGTAATTAGTGTTATGTGATGGCTTGTGGGATGGATGCTGATAACGTGATAGGCCTGGTTCATGGTAGTAGTATTCTGAGTGGAGTTTGGTTACATGATATGAGATGCCGCGCCTATATGTTTGTTCTTATATTGGCTTGTTTTTTGTTTTATTTCTTTTTTGCATCTGGTGGTATATTGGATCATCATGTTTCCGGAATATTTTGTTATTCTTATGCATGGCTTTTGTCTACATTGGATTCTTGAAAGCAGCCTCATCTTTTTGGTTCAATAGTCTTGCGCTGTTCGATGTTACTTGATAATGTTAGTGTGTGATTCAGGGTGCTATACCAATCTAATTAAATAACACAAGTAACTACTACCTAGTGAGAAATTTTTTTGACCGCGCTTCTAACAACAGTCCGACTAATATCAACAGATCACTGCATAATATACCCTCTCCTTGTATGGCAGTATTATGTTTTGGAGTCAAAATTTGTCGCCAGTGTGATCGTCCAAACAATTAGTAAATTTCACTGCTAGAAAAGACACGAAACCAAAGGTTGCATCGAAAGGACTCATGTAAGAAAATACAAAAAACTAAATCAAATACAAAAATGATACAGTAAGGCGAAAAGTGGTCAGCAATAAACAAACAAGCAAACTTTAGAATTTTTTTTAACAATTAGAAAAAAACTGCTAAAGGGTGAAAAATTATTCATAACTTAATTTTGTTCTAATTTAGGGCAACCTAAAATTTTAATCATTTAATTATAATTGATTTGATTTGGTTTGAATTTAACACAATATATAATCCGAATGAATCCAGTCCAGTTAATATTGACCATTTTTTTAACATAATCCAACCATTAGTTTTAGTGGGTTTGTAATATTTAAATCAATATAATCCAATAATTTATAATAAATAATAATCAATAAATCTAAAAATACGATAAGGAAATGTTACAACATGCAAAGGAGCGCAACGACATTTAAAGGAGGAAGACTTGAAGACATTCAAGAGAGGCTCGATAACATTGGAATTGTGAAGGTGTTTTGTCGCTATCAATCAGTGGAAGAATTGTTAAGTTAACCTAAATCACTGTTTTCAAATATTAAAATAAAACTAAATTACGAGAGAAAAAAAAGTTAAAAACATTTAGAAGGAAATAAATAACCCCACTCACATTAAAAACCTCTAAAAATAATATATAAAATTAATTAGATAATTCTATGAATAATATTTATTTTGATTCGGGTTACTTCGGGTTTAATAAGTACCAACTTATACTCAAATTACACAGCATTTCTGTTTGGATTGACTTGATTGAAGTAAAATATCTCATCTAATTAATTGGTCAATTTAACTTATCAGATTCATTAGATTAATTACGCAATAAGAAAAGAGTATCGGAAATTAACCAACAAAGTCCACGAGTGAAACACAAACCAAACAAACTCTTCCGAATTCCTCTTATACTAGAATTTTGATAGAAAATATTTTCACAAAGCAGAATTTTATCACAATCAGTATACTTTTGTACCGTAGGTAATCGTTAGTAAATATTGATGGTCAAACTTTTAGGTCACACATAAAATTGATATATTGGTGGTCAAACTTTTAGATCACATAAAAAATTGATGGACCTATTAAGAAATTAATAAAAAGTAGGTTTTTAATATATAATAGGTTAAATATATGTTATTTTAGATAAAATGAGTGTCTATAAAACATTTGTTACCAAAACCCAAATTTCAGCACTATGTTATGGTCTTAAAATTCTTGAAGTATTATTATGTTAAGAGATTGGGTGGAAATTGCAGTTTGGAAAGCTTCTACACTTACGAATAGACTGTTCTAAAACAAAAGCAAATATTCATTCAAATTCAGACACTCATTAAGAAAAATACATATTAAAAAAGTGTTTTAATATTCAGAAGATGGACCTAGAAATTTGGCCTTTTGGTTTGTATAACTTTTTTTGTTTCAGCCTAAAGGTTGTAGAACTTTACATGTGGCCCAATTAATAGGATGAATTGGGCCATAGTCTACAATATGAAACTATCATCTTTGTCATATTGAACTTGCATTTTTTTTTAAAAAAAAACGGAAAGGAATTTGACATGTCCCATTTGTTTTTCATTTCTGTGCAGTTATACTAGTTTAAGTAGGATGAATACTTATATTTAGATCCTTAATTTTAGAAATTATAATCAACACATTTTCAAAAGGGATTTTTTTTTTTTTGTGTGAATAAAAAGATGCATTTGGTGGAACTATCTCCTCTAAACTTTCACCTAGGACTTAATTATTTTCGTTATTATAAGTTTCTGTTGAATTTTAACAGTGTCAAATGATGTGTCATATGATTTATATGACTAAACTAACCTTGTTCTTAAGGACAAAAAGTTTTACGGTCATTTTATTATTAAAATATTAAATTTGACGTTGAATAAATTATTTAAACTTATTTATTAAAAATATATTTTTACTAATTTAGCAGTTTTTTATTTTTTATGAATATTAGATTATTTTTCTTAAAAAATAATTTATGTTTTTTAAAAGAAATAAATTATATCTACTTTATAAGAGTTTAAATACTACACATGATATTTGAAGATAGATTTACAAATCATTTAATTGTATATTAAATTTTATATAATTTTTTAAGAATTTTATTATTAAAATCAACCCATCCTTTATATATAAGAAATTGTGATCATTTGCTTATATAAAATATTTTATGTTGCTAATGAATAAATTTTGCTTATTTTTTTTTAAAAATTATAGATACTTATCTTAATTTTAAACAAACTAACCCGATTACCTAATTTATACAATCCCATCCCTAGGAAGGACAAAATTCCTATTTCTTTAAAGGATGAAAAATTAATTTTGTTATGGGGTATGTGTGAAATATGACCCTTTAATTGGCTTGTCATTAACCATTATGTGATTAATATTGGTGGCTACTATTAATCATATGGTCACTGTCCCATCTTCTTTCATGATCAGTCTCTTCTACCATTGTCGGGATTAGAGTACACAGTACTACTGGATTGGGTTCACATTCAATCCCTTTAAATCGTGGATTAAATAAGTATGAATTAGGTCATGTACTGCTTGATTTAAACTTATTTAGTTTGGTTAAGTTTATTATTTCACAGGCTGAATGAGTAAAAGACCTAGTCACACAAAGACTCGTTTAGTTTAGCTGAACAACTTATTACAATTCATTTAAATTATTATATTTAAAAAATAATAATTTTAAGCAAATAATTTACAGATGTAAATGATCTTTTTTATACCTAAGAAATGACATAACATAATTATTAATACTTTACAGATTAATCATATAATTTTTAATATTTTAGAAACTATTCAGGAGAGATGGTAACCATTTAAGAACTAAATTGATGATTTATTATATTCAAATATATGTTTTTTATGAGTTTAAAAATTAAATATTGATAGTGTAAAATGATTATATATTATCAATTAATAATAAAATAAATTTTATATGAATTTTAGAGATTTTATTATAAAAATAATAAATATATTATAGATAATAAGTTGTGATTATTAATTATATAAATTTTTTTACATTAAGAATTGAATACAAATTTAAAAAAAAATTAAATAATAAACCGCGTTTTATATTTAGTCGTTTTTTAGCTAGTCTCAATACTTAATAGTGCTATTTTACAGTGGGTTCAAAATTTTATCATTAATTGTTAGAACAACTTTTATGTTTCCAATTGCTTATTTTATTATTATCTTAAATGATGACTATAAATATTTTCAATGTAAAATATCTAATAATTTTTTTATTATCACATTATATATATTAATAAGTAAGAAAATATGGTAAATATTAAATATTAAATCAGTCAAATAATTTGACGTATATTCTAAATGATTATTTTTTATTCTCTTCATTAGAAGATTGAGAAGCAGAACAATAGCTCAACTCTACAAAATTAATTTATGAAATTTATGAAATGAGGTTTATTTCCACTTATATGTATGCAACATGTTTTATCAATAGATGATGTGAGACTTTACCCTTTTAATATTAGACTTTTCAATACTTTAACCATTTTCTCTTTTTGATTTTGTTTTTTTATAATTTCGATTTGTTTAAAAACTGATTCTTCACCAATAACGGTGTTTCACTTGCTTAAGTTGGCTAAATGATGCATATATGATGAGTTATAGTTAAGGTTTACAAGATTATGATGCTCATTTCTGGGCAATCATGCTGTAGTATTGATGATTATATATGTTAATTGTCTAAAATGATAATAGAGGAAGAAGATGTGTTAGATAGTATGATAAAGACGAAAGGACCAGAACCAAAATACATTAACCCTATAAAGAGTAAAATGTAGAAAACATGTAGGGGCTAACACGATGGTTCGTGGTTGCAAACTTACGTTTTGACATACTTCTTCGTCTTATATATTGAAAAAAGTAAGGAAGTACCAAGTCTTCTAGGGACCAATTTAATGATTAGGGTGTGTGTGAAACGTGAATGAATGAAAAAAGTGAGTTCATGTTGGCACATTTAAGTGAGAATTTAATCGGAAATCGGAAAGTATATCCATTCTCATCGGAAAGTTCAAGGGAAAAAAAAAACCACACGAGAAAATTATCTCAAGATCTGTATGTTCCCATGTTCTATGTTCCTATTACGTAGGTTTAATGGGATAAAATTTATTATTTATAATTTTTAACAAAAAAATTACAAATTTTTAAACTTATATTTTAAAAAAAATAATTACAAAGAGAAATATCATCATTTATAATTTTTAATAGAAAAATTACCACATAATTTTTAAATGAAAAAATTACAAATCATCTTACAAAAATTACAAATCATCTTATTATATTTAACAAATACTACCTAAATTCTAAACATTCATTATGTTATAAATAAATAAATAAAATCTATTACTCTTTTGAATGTCTTTCATTCTTCACTCTTTTATTCACGTAATTAACAGAACACAATAGCACGTAGGTTGTATTCATATTTCAAAGAAAATTTATTTTTCATTAATAAAAATCTTAATATATCAATATAATAAAAAAGTATTAATTTGTTTGTAAATCATAAATAAAGAATAACAAAATCTAGTGAGAAAATTTCAGATTTCTTTATATTTATTTTTTTTAATCAATAAGAAAATTAGTCCATAATTTAATAAATTAGAAAGCACTCATATCTCCGAACCGGGAAAAATTATATCTTATAAAATATTTTTAAAATAAAAACCAACATGGAAACTATATTATCAATTTAAAATTCTTAAATAAATAAGAAATTTCTGTGTTCTAAACACCTCTTAAAAACAAAAAATTTTAGTTTTAGTTGGGTGTTCGGAGATAAAGAGATAAACGAAATAGTAAAAAGAAAAAAAAATCTGTCACATTACTTTTTATTTTCCGAAAGAGAAAAAAAAATTTAAAAATGACAAGACACAAAATTAAATATTTATTTGAAACACTTAAAGTGAAGCCTGAATAAGATTCAGTACTCTACCAGACATGATGATGTGTTATTTGTCCCTGAAGCCCCCACTGATGTTAATGTATCTAATTGGCCTGTCTTTTCAGCAAATTTTGAGGAGTGAGTGCTTCATGATTAGGCCCTCATGCATTCCACAAAAGTCAAGATGTTGGATTTGTTACCTCATTAATACTATTTTTAATTTGATTTAGTTCTCTTTTTCAACTTTTAATTTCTTTTATAAATTTCTTTTTCTGTCCATAACCTAATCTTGGATAAGATAAACAATTGCACGTTTTGCATATATAGGCGATTATATATTTTTCTAATTTTTTTCATTAGCCTAAGCATGGATAAGATGCAGTTGGTATATACGTGGCCATTCCAGTTGATGTTAAAAAGAATAATTATTTCAGTGATTTTAAGACACTAATGCTTATGTTGATCATGATGGGTAATATAATTTTTTTATAGAATGATGGGTAAAGATTGAAACAAGATATTTTTGCTTCTGATATTTAACTTTTAGTTTGATTAAGGAAATTAATAATTTGAAAGGTCCTTAATTATTTTAAATTTTCAATAAAAAAGACTTTTACTTCAGTTTAAATGCTAATTCAATGTAAGCAAATTAAAAAGTATTGTATCATTTGAAAAAAGTAAACACTGCTTTTTAATGTATTTTTAAAGTTTAATCATAACTACATCGTCAAAATGTGTTTTATTTAGTAAAATAATAAGAAAATAAAATTGTTTTTCCTTATGTGTTTACTTAAATTATTTTTTCAAAAATTGTTTTCTACTTTTTAATATCAAACCTTATCTATTTCTTAAAAACATTTTCTATAAATAAATTAGTCCAATATTATTTTCTAATTTGATGGTTCATGATTGACTGGGATAAAAAGATAAGGTGGTTGGTAGATATAGTATAAGATTTACATTACAGACACATGTCTCTTTCTCTGTTGATTTCTGTACCTACCCATTATCTGACCTTTCAATTATTATGAAAAATTGTTTGAACAGTGGAGCCACTCCTACTACTATCCCTGAATTTCGTATCAGGGACATGTTGAGACTTGATAATGTCATCGTAAACTTATTTAAGTAAAAATTTTCCTGGAAAAGGTTTTCTACTAAATAGGATTTAAATGGCTTTAGAAAACATCAAATAAACATTTATGAAAAAACAGGGTTATTTTTCTAGATTTAACATTAACTTGTTAATTATATGATTAAAATGATTATCTTTAAAACCATGTTAAATCAAATCCAAACCTAAATTTTAAGATCTCAGTTAACTATTTGTGCCAAATGGAATATTAAAAACATAAAATACAACTGTTAAAATAATAATAGCTTAAAAAGAATAATAGGATACATACTGAGATTCAAAAAAAAAAAAAAAAAAAAAAAAAAAGAAATAAACTACTTTCATCACTATAGAGCAGAAATAAAAAAAAAAGGTTATATGTATTTATAATAGAATAGAATGATTCATGTGAAAGTTAGTTAAATTATATATTTAATAATTTTTAAAATTTAAATTTTATGGATTATTAAATTACGTGACATTATTTTCTTGATTATATATATATATATATATAATTTTAACTTGTTTAGATATATTAATTATTTAATAATCAACATTTATATTTTTTAATATCATATTATATATTAAAATAAAATGATATGATAGAATATTGAATGATTTTAAAATTATATTAAATTTTTAAAAATTTTATCTAATTAATTCGTGTTAGGAATTTTGTGATTTTTAATTAAATTTATTATAAGTTATATTTCATATTTTATATTATTTTTTTTATATTAGTTATTTAAATTTAGATTGACTAAATGTATGTTTTCTAATTTACTGAGCCAATTACTTTGTAACAGAAAAAAATACACATAGAATTAACAATTAAAAATCAATTTGACCCATTAAAGATATTGGAATGAAAATGATGAATATTATTTATTATTTTATTTAAAGAGTTAGAATGCTGAAATTGAATGTAAGAAATTTTAATAATAAAATAATAAAATATATTTATATTTAAGTCTCAATATTCCCCTTTAAGATGGAAGAAATATATTTGAAATACCTATCTTAAAAAGTATATAATAGAAGGTATTCTTATGTAAAATTTTGTTTTAGACACCAATTAATTGATGCTGAAATTTAAACGTGGACCAACTTGAGAGCACCACTATCCACCTATCCACCTTCTCTCGAATGAAATGAAGATTTATCTCAATGTGTTTTGTTCTTTAGCGATAGAGGTAATGTGGATGACTGCCTTGTTGTCACAATAGAGTAATAAGGATGGGATAGAAACATCAAAATCTCGCAACAAACTTTACAACCAAGTAATTTCACAAGTGACTGAAGCAAGGGACCTATATTCAACTTTTGCAGAGGATCTGCTAATGGTGGCTTGTTTCTTGGACTTCCAACTGAGCAAGGATTTTCCTAGAAAAACACACCAATTAGAGGTGGATTTTCTGCAGGTAGAGGATCCCCAATCTGCATCAGCATAGACATGGAGTTGGAGATCTGAGTTTGCCGAGAACAAAATACCTTGGCCTGGGGAGTGTTTCACATATCGCAGAAGCTGGTGTGCAACGACCAAATGCATAGGATATGTCAGGCCTAGAAATGACCAAGTATAGCAATCTACCAATGAGTCATCTGTAGCTACTTGGATCAGAGAGAGTTTCACCTTCAGAATCTTGTAGCTTCAAGTGTGGATCCATGAGTATAGTTGATGGCCTGCGACCTAGGAAACCAATATCTTCTAATAAAGATAGGGAATATTTCCTTTGTGACAGAAAAATACCCTTATTAGATCTAGCAATCTCAAGTCCTAAGAAATACTTGAGAGACCCCAAATCTTTCAACTTGAAATGAGCTAATAAAATGTCCTTCACCTATTGAATCAATATAGAACTTGGGCTAGCAATTATTATGTCATCCACGTATACTAACAATGCTACAAATGAGTCATCATGTCCCTTGGTAAAGAGTGAATAGTCATTCCTAGACTATTTGAAGTCATGTTAAGTAATAACTGATTTGAACTTGTCAAACCATTGCCTGGAAGCTTGCTTCAGGCCATAAATTGATCTATTTAACTTGTACACTAGAGGGTCAGTGGATTGTGAGTAAGGAGGAACTTGAAACTTGTAACCTTTCAGAACCTCCATGTAAATTTCCTCATTCAAATCACCATTCAAAAAGGCATTGTTGACATCCATTTGAGCTAAGTGCCAACCTTTAATCGCTGCCAAGGAGAGAAGAACTCTAATTGATGTAATTTTGGCAACAAGAGAGAATGTTTCAGTGAAGTCTAGACTAGCCTGTTGAGTGAAACCTCTTGCTATTAGTCTGGCCTTGTATCTCTCAATGGTCCCATCAGCCTTGTGCTTGATTTTGAAAAGCCATTTACATCCAATGCTTTTCCTATTAGGTGGCAAGTGTACAATGGTCCATGTGTTATTTGATTACATAGCGTGTAATTCTTCAGCCATAGCCTTTTATCAATGATAATGTTATGCAGCTTGAGCATAAGTGGAAGGTTCATTTTCCAAGCTTAGCTGACATATGAATTTCTTGTAATTTGCAGAAAACTTTCCATAATTCAATGTATTTTGGATTAGATGAGCAATAGACACATTAAATATAGAATTTTGAAGTTGATAGTAATGAAAATCCTTCAAATAAGTAGGAGCTCTGACCGTCTTTTAGTCCTTGTTGAATCATCATGAAGAACACGAGATAAAGTTGAAGAAGAAGACATACTCTGGACTTCAATGCCTGGTTGAATTGCAGGGGCATGTGGTGCTTGGACTTCTACTTCTTGCATGTTCAATGGAATTGGAATAACCACATCTGCAAATAAATCTTGACGAGGAGACTCTTTGTGATGTAATTACTTAAAAGGGAAGATGTCTTCATAGAATTGTACATCCCTTAAGATAAAAACCTTTTTCAGTGTCATGTCATAGAGTTTATATCCTTTATGGTTAGAAGGATATCCAAGAAATACAACAGTTGTAGCCTAGAGAGAGAATTTGTGTCTAGAAGAAGGCAATTTTGAAGCATAGCAAAGAGTGTCAAACACTCTTAGTAGTCCATAGTCAAGATCCTTGTCATATAGAACAACATATGGTGATTGATCAGCCAAGGATGGAGAAGGGATTCTATTAATCAAGAATACAATTGTACTAACACAATCACCCCAAAACTGGTATGAGATTAAGGACTGAAACATTAATGATCTTGCTACATTTAGCAAGTGTTGATGTTTTCTTTCAACAACTGAGTTCTATTGTGGCCTTTCTATGCAACATAGCTGCTGATGGATCCCAATTAAAGCATAAAATTCAGGCATGACAAACTCTTTGGCATTATCACTTCTTATGCTCTTAACTTGACAGTTAAATTGTGTTTTAATAAATTGATAGAATTTGGGAATAACTACAACGACTTCAAATTTATGTTTAAGTAAATAGATCCAAGTGAAATGACTTTTGTCATCAACAATAGTAAGAAAATACTTGAAACTATCATGAGTAGCCTCTTTGAAAGGACCCCACACATCAATATGAAGTAAATCAAACACAACATTTGAATGGGAATCAACATTTTGGAAAGGCAGTCTATGTTGTTTAGCTAAATGGCATACATCACAATGATATGACTTGTCAATGGAAGACAACAACTGAAATTTCCTATTTATCAAATTGAAAACTTTATTGGACAAATGGCCAAATCTGGCATGCCAAGTACAAAAACTAGGTTTCTTTGAAGTGAAATTACAATATTCTGCAGAAAAAGAAATATTAGGTGAATGAACTGAACTGTTCAAAATGAATAATCCATCATTTGAGCTATCCACTCCAATCTTCCTCAAAGTCTTGTGTTCCTGAATATAAAATTTATCAGTTTCAAACACTACTATGTAATTGCTAATTTTGAATAAGGAAATGAGGGACAATAAATTGAATCTGAAAAAAAGGAATGTATAAGGCATTATGAAGAGTTAATGAAGGTAGGACCTGAACACTGCCAATTCCCATGACTGGAACTTCGGTGGAATTTGGTAAAATGACAAATTGATTATTCAAATGATGAAAAGACTGGAACAAGTGTTTGAGGTAACATATATGTGAAGTGGCACCAAAATCTACTACCCAAGAATAAGTAGGAATACCAGAAAGAGCAAAGGAGGACATGATTATACTTGCCATGTTGGATTCATTAACATGAGTATTGACTTGTTATGTAGAAAGTGTTGTCAATTGAGAAGACAACAAAGAAATCAACTGTTAGCATTATGCAGGAGTGAGCAAATCAGAGGCCATAGTAGCATTGTTAATTTCTTGAGTAGACACTTGATTCACAACAGCAACATTAGAAGAAGAATTGAATCTAGGAGGAAATCCATGGATCCTAAAGCACCTATCAGCAGTGTGGCCAATGATTCCACATTGAGAACATATAGGCCTATGATTTTTCTTTTTGAAATTGGCATATGCAGGAGCTTGTTGACCCCCCTGGTAACCAGTAAATTGAGAAGTACCTCTAGTGACTCCGGAATTTTGGGAAGAATTCCCAAATTTTCTAGTAGAATTACTTTGAACTGCAAAAGCTAAACCATTTTGAGAACCAGAATTAGCATTTTCACTACCAACCTCTCTCTGTTTCTCTTCTTGTATGACCAAAGAAAATACCTTGTTAATTGAAGGCATAGGCTCCATGAGCAAAATCTGACCTCTTACATGAGCAAATATATCATTCAATCCCATCAAGAATGACAAAACATACTCAGAATCTACATAATCTTTCAAAGTAGTGAGTGCAGCACAAGTACAAACAAAAATTGGCTTATAGGAAGCTAATTCCTCCCAAATGATCTTCAACTTAGTGTAATAAGCACTAACAAAACTCATACCTTGGGTTATGCTCATGAGTTCTTTCTTTAACTGAAAAATTCGTGGACCATTCTTCTGCTGAAAACAATCCTGAAGATCCTGCCATATCTCACTTGCAGAATCTGAAAACATAATACTGGGAATAATCTCTTTCGATATCGCATTATAAATCCAGGACATCACCACATTATTGTTCCTGACCCAAGCACCTTGAGCCGGATCATCAAAACTTGGTTGCGGGATAGAACCATCAATAAAACCAATCTTGTTCTTCACAGAAAGCGCCACCTTCATAGCTCTGCTTCATGTATGATAATTGGAGTCAGTGAGTGGTTGGCCAACCAAAACGAAATGTGATCCGTCATTTTGGTGGAGAAACAACAGATCCGAATAATCAGCCATGATCCCAAATCAAGATTCAACGTAGAAACAAAGGAAGAATGTTGCAATTGGAAGAACTGCACACAGAAATACTGCAATCAAATGTAATGTTGCAGGAAAAATCAACACTCAAGGTTGAATACCGCGTTCAAGGTTGAATACCAAAAAAAAGAAAAAAAAAAAAGAAGGAAAGATTAGAGGGGTAGAAAATTTTCCTCTGATACCATATTAGAATGAAAATTGTGGAGCAAATCTCTTTAACTTCATGGTTGAGTTTTAATGAAGACAAAAGGACATCAACAAAAAGAAAGAAAAAGTAAAGAAAATCAAAGAACCAAGGTTTTACCAAGAATAGCTTAAATTTACAAAGGTTCAAGTCTTCGCCCTAGGAAAAGTGAGTGCTTCATATAATATAATGATTAAAGGCTCCTACACTCTAAACTTAATCAAAAAATTTGGATAAAAAGGTTTTTAAACAAACATATTTGTTCAAACTGAAATTTTAAGTTAAAATTGATTTATGAAGTTGCTGTAATCGATTACGAGGTTTCTGTAATCGATTACAGGATGCAAGTCAGTAATCGATTACAGAAAGTTAGTAATCAATTACGAAGTTCACAGATTTTCAGATTTTCAAAAACAGCTTCCTGTAATCGATTACCAAGAGTTAGTAATCGATTACATGATTCAAATTTTGAATTGTGGGTAAAGTTTACTTGTTGTAATCGATTACCACAATTGTGTAATCGATTACCATGTTTGAAATTTTGAAAAATATGTAACAACTCTTTTTTTAAACGTTTTTGAAAGCGTACGATTGCCTATTTAAACAAGTTTTTAAATGAAGAAAACAGATATTTGATTTTTAGAATCTTATTCATCACTTAAGAATAAACTTTCAATTCTTCTCATGTTCTAAATAATCAGAAAAGCTTTTGAGCCTAAATTGTCATATCATAAGAAAGCCTTTTTTGTAGGATTCAACCTATCATTGAAACAACTATTGTACACTGTTCTCCAATATTGAACATTTGTTGTTATGAATTCACCGTAGTGTTCGGTGAAAGATATTTGATTACCGTAGTGTTCGGTAAGGAGTTTGTAATCAAGAAAAGGGGTGCTTTTCTTGAAGGTGTTGGTGTAGAGATCTTGGGGTGAGATTGTAACTTTACATTGTTTGATTGTGAAGAAAATCTCTGACGGTAGTCGGAGGACTGAACGTAGGCTTCAGTGGTGGAAGGGGAACCAGTATAAAACTCCCGTGTGATTCTTTCTATCCCTTCACTTTTACATTTCCGTTGCATTATTACTTAAATTAATCTGATTTAAAATTGAGGAAGAAATTTTAAATTAAAAAAATCTCAAATTAATTGAAAAAATATGAGAAACCTAATTCACTCCCTCTCTTAGGTGACCATCTGTACTTACAAAAATGATGAATATTATTTATTATCTTATTTAATGAGTTACAGAGAATGTCCTATGTATAGCTAATAGAATACAACAAAATATAGAAACTGAATATAGAAACTGAATGTAACAAAATCTAATAACAAAATATATTTACGATTAAGTCTCGATAACATAATCCTTAATAAGTTATAACTTGACGAATGATTATGGTTCTAATATACCAATTAGAAATAGCTTTTCTTGAAAATAAAGGACCTAAAATAAAACTAAAAGTGATTTGGTTAGAGATGATCATATAACCAATTGTTCATGATTGTTATTTGATTTCGTTACATATTTTACCAAATTATATGGATCAAATATTTTTAAAATTTTCTCAATATTGTAATGTAATGTGTCATAGTGTTTATGTTATTTTATAAAGTTGAAATTTAAAATTACTAATAAATGACATCAAAACCTTCGGTATAGTTAGATTATTATAATTTAAAGTTTTAATATGTATAATATCGTCTCAATAATTTTAGAGACTTTTCCCCCTTTTCAAAATGTTAGATACTTGAATGATTTACGATTTTACGAATTGACCTTTCAATTTTGCTATGACATAGTTTTTTCTTTTTTGAATATTTGTTGTTATCATGTTTAAGTGCAAATTTAATAACCGAGGATTATGGATATTTTTATTTTTATATTTAGTAACTTTTTTAATTGAATTAATTCATACATTGTGCTGCCAAAGTTACATTTATTTGTAAAAATTAATTTAAGTTACATAAATATTTAGATTATTTTATGAATTGTATTTGATCAAAGAAAAGAAAGATACACTCTAACTAAATAATAACAAGTTTGTGGTAGTAGATACTAAAAATTGTATCAGATTTTCATGTAAATAATAGTCGATAAAAAAGCTACAATTTAACAAAACTAAATGTAAGCTACAATTTAACAAAACTAAATGTCAATGATTGATCATTGAAACGTGAGTAGCAATTACTCAATTTATGTATACAAAGACTAGGAATTTATGTTTAGTTTCTCGGATTTTTGGGTACATCTTAGTTTTTCCTTTTACATTACTAATCTAGTTATTTGAGAACATGTTATTAATCTATCTTTAGTTATATGTTAAACTAATATTATTATCATAGCAAATGTTACCGTCCAAGTGAGTTTCCTCCCGAATAAGACAAATTTTAAGGTGAGAAAGAAGTCGTAAAAATTATTCTTAGATATATGAATTTAGATTTAATGGGATGATAAAATATATTTTCACTTTCAAAACTTCTAATAAAGCAAAAAAAATAAAAAATAAAAAATAAAAAATTGATGAATGAGATAGTTCCATCAAAATGTGACTCATGATCATGAAGTGTTCCATTTGAGAGATATTTTTTTATTAATCCTACATCCATGTGTTAGGCATTAGCTAAAAAAACTAAGTAAAAATAATACTTAGAATGTTTAGTATGTAGATATTGAGTTCAAAAATATTTAGTAAGTTAGCCTAAAGAGTTTTAAAGAATATTTGGGTTAACTAGAAGTGGTTGGGAACTAAACAATATTTGTATCTTTTTGAATATAATAGAACCTTGACTATTGCTAAGAAACTGAGCGTAGTCTCTTGGAGAAGACAAATCAGTATGATTTTTTTTTGTTGTGGTTCACTTATTATTGATTCTACTAATTGGGGTTGACCTTTTTCTAAAAGAATATATCATTTGTGAAAATATTTGGAAAACTCTATTTTAAAAACCTACATCTGATCCATTAGAGATACATAGAAGTGTTTTTGAAAAAGCTTGTGAAATTTTTTTAAAACATAATTCAACCCTCATTCTCTGTATTTACACTTTTTGAGGCTCATTTATGAGAGTAAAATTATTAAGAAATTCCTTAAGGAAATTAAACAATCTTGTACCATAAAAGAAAAGGCGAAGATGCGTAACATTTTAGCTAAACTCATCTCCATGTAGTATAATAGCAAAGGAAATACAAGGGAATACATTATGGAAATGTCCAATCTACCATTAAAACTCAAGTAAATTAAGTTAGGTGATGTAGACATATTAATGCACTTGGTTTTGATCTTGTTTCCTATATTATTTGGGAAATTCAACACGAGTTATATCACTCAAAAGGGCAAATGATCCTTAAATAAACTTATATCTCATAATGGGTAAGAGAAAGAAAAGTTGTAGAGAGAGAAGATTGAGATTGCTTATTTAACTTTAACTCCTATAATCAGAAAAGAAAGAATGTTAAGGGTGTTTTGGAATAACCTTATCAACTGAAGAGAGCAAAGAGTTTTGAAGAATTTACTTGTTACTTATACAAAAAGTTAAGGCATGGAAAGAAAAAATGTCCTATATACACCACATATGTAAAGAAAAGGTAAATCTCTTGCTTTAGCTTATTCTAGAGTTAATTTGGTCTTTTTACTTAAGGACACTTAGTCAATGGATTATAGTGTTACTACTTTTAAATGTACATTTCTGCAGGGTTCCCTTTGTAAAGATTACTAATGATGATGAAAGATTCGTCTTTATGAGTGATGAAAAAAAGTTATAGTAAAAATTATTAGAACTTTTAGTTCTAATTGAACGAGAATTGAACCACCTTATAACACAAGTGTTTAGATCATTTTCCTAAACAACAAATTCAAAAACTTGTGTTGGATGAGATTCATGATTCCTTAAATTTATTGGATTTTAAAGCCTATAGTATAAGCTTTTATACTGAATGTGCTTCATCAGTAGACATTAACAATAATAAATAATTATAATTAAGTTGAGTAATGGATTCATTTAAATAAATGGTTGAATTAAGTTAATGATTAAGATGTTTTATTATTCATCATTTATTTTTTACTTTTCTTTTTCTAATAAATAAATATTAATTATTAATTCATAAAGAATTCAAATACATCTTCTCATTTTCTACCGTTTATTTTATTTCTCTAATAATGGTTAAACGAAGCTCATCATTCCATTAATATTCCAAGAAAAGAAATTTAAAATATTTTAAATATATTGATTGAAATTTAAAATTTATATTTTAAAAAATTAATATAAAAAATTTATAGGTGAATAATTTTAAAATGGCCAGAGTTTAAAAATTCTTTCTATCTCGACTCATCCATTCTTTATTAGAATTTGATTTAAAAAATAAAAATAAAAATTTATTTTATATTTACTAACTTAATCCAACCACTCACGTTGACAAAAAAGAATTTTAAAAATTTTGGTATTTTAAAATAATTTACTTTCAAATATTTTTCACATTAATTTTTAAAATATAAATTTTAAATTTCAATCAATATATTTAAAATATTTTAAATTTCCTTCCTTGTAACAAAAGATTTTATTAATAAAATTATATACTTCATTAGAGAAATAAAGTAAACAGTGAAAAAAAATTGTTAAATTTTAATTCTTTATAAATTAATAATTAACATCTATTTATTAAAAAAGAGAAAGAAATAAAGCTAAATAGTAAACATGTTAATCACTAACTTAATTTATTAATTCACTAAATGCATCAACTATCGTCTATCAGTATAATTATCCAATGTTATGATTGACTTAATCCAACCATCCACTACACTGAAAAAACTACCGATAAGAATGCGTCTATTACCGAATACATTTAGTGTGAATGCACCCACTATTTAGACGCATTTAATTGAAAGCATTTCTTAACGCTTTGCGCCTCATGCGCTTTCAATTTTAATGTAATTTTAATATATGTATTTTTGTGAAGAAAATAAGTAATAAATTCTTTTCATTAATTATAAAGGACATCAATTTCCATAATTTTTTTTTAAAATGTACCACGTAGGTACTTTTCCTTTATTACCAGAATGTTCGCAATCCAATAAATTAGTTTTGTAGTAGTTAGGTTTGGGGTCTCATTGATGGGAACTGAATTCTACTTATCTGTTACTTGTTACCAACCAACAATAAGCAAGTGACGTATTGTATAGTAAAAAAAGCACTTTGGTCATTTCATCGAATGTGTGGTAGTAAATCAAGCCCAACAACCTGGTAGCTTGGTGTACGTACGATACAACAACCCCAACCTCACCCTTTACTCAAAAAAATATCACAACTGCACTTCTTATTCTCAATCACCACCTACACTCATTTCATCTATCACAACGTCAGGTTTCTTTTTATGATCAGGTATGGGTTCAATATAAAATAAATATTTTTTCAACCATAAGAAAAATACTTTACATAGAATGCTGTAAATAACTATTGGTTTGTAAAAAAGTTTTAAAATTTGACAAAATATTATTAAGTAAATAGGTTATGCACAGCTATTTTTTTTTTTTTACAATCATCTCATCACAATTTTTAATATTTAACAAATTTGTTCATTTCTCAGGATATTTAATTATATTCTATGCCACAAAAATTTTACAATGTTAAGTGAATTTTGACCAGAAGATTTCATTAATATCATAATTTTTGTTTATGGATAGAAAATTCATTATAACTAAAATATGTTATGGTGATTTTTTTAAATCGTTACTATTATAATAATTGTGGTTATTTTCTCTTAATTATGAAGGTTTTTCAATGTAAAAAAATCACAACAATTTCAATTTTTAATAAAAATACATAAAATTTTGAAAATACAAAATATAATTAAGCATAAGAACAATTATTCTATTGTATATTTTATTTTATATTTTATAATTTCTATTTGTAAATATATAAATTAGTTAAATATATAATAATATAATTGATAAAATGTAATTAGTAA
This sequence comes from Hylodesmum podocarpum, assembly GCA_026586105.1. Classification (NCBI taxonomy): domain Eukaryota; kingdom Viridiplantae; phylum Streptophyta; class Magnoliopsida; order Fabales; family Fabaceae; genus Hylodesmum; species Hylodesmum podocarpum. Next base: position 26,539 of record JALJEV010001435.1, on the reverse strand, counting down.
TATAAACTTTGAAAATAACATATAAAGAATGTCTTAAACTATTTGTTAAATCTGTGATTGGTTTAGCACTCACGACTTATCATAGTGCTACGTGCCTTTATAGTGGCTCATATAGCTGCCAAGTGTCAATGGATTAGAGTTGGAATAGAAAGTGACTTTCTTTGTCTCTTTCATTGATGACGGTTCATTCCTTGGAAATTGAGTAGTCAAGTTAAACTACTTTTTAATGTAAGTGCCATGCCCAGGATCTTCATATGGAATCCTAAATTCAACTTAATTTTATTTAATAATAAATAAATTAAATATATACTATTTATGTTTTATTATTGATAGAATATTTTATACAATGATTATATATTTTTATTCTTATTTATTTTAGTGAGAATTTTTTTAAAAGTAATATAATTTTCTTGAAATAAAACAACAAAATTTTGTATTTATTGAAATCTTAATTTCAATTGAAATAAATTGAATCAAACCAACCTGTGTTTATTGGATTGTTTGAATTATTTTGAAGAAAAATCAAACCTTAAACATTGAATATTATTTAATTTAAATCTTCTTTTAAAATGATTAATCCAAACTAACTTGTAAATACATCTAATATGTGAAATAGAGAGATAAAAAAGAGGAATGAACAACCTTTCACTTGAAAATTAAAGGCAACCAATGTCCAATAAAAATATGAAATGTGTGTGATAAATAGAAATGATTATTTGAGATAAATTTGAATAAACTTAATTTTAAGTTATTAAAAGTAGTTAAATTTATATTTGAATCAATTTTAACCAGGACCTAAACAAAACCTTAAACATTGAATATTATTTAATTTAAATCTTCTTTTAAAATGATTAATCCAAACTAACTTGTAAATACATCTAATATGTGAAATAGAGAGATAAAAAAGAGGAATGAACAACCTTTCACTTGAAAATTAAAGGCAACCAATGTCCAATAAAAATATGAAATGTGTGTGATAAATAGAAATGATTATTTGAGATAAATTTGAATAAACTTAATTTTAAGTTATTAAAAGTAGTTAAATTTATATTTGAATCAATTTTAACCAGGACCTAAACAAAAGTTAATCTTTATAGTTAACCAATAGATGTTTTTGTTCAATGTTAACTTTTTATTTAACACTATTATAAAGAGTACGAGATTAAAGTACAAAAGTTTCATATAAATCAAAGAAAAATTATATTTAGATACTCTTTCGATACGAACAGTAAAAGAAATAAATAAATAATTGATAATATGATTTAATAAGAAGATAAAGAAAAGAAAATGAAAAATATTAATATATAAAGGGTTTGCACTTATTAGCCAGGTGTCAAAAATCGAGACTCAAACAAGAGCAGTTACAAGCCAAGTTTTAGCAATCGTTATCAGAAGTTTGAACACCACCTAATTGGATCTTTATACAAACAGGATAAATGGTTATTCTTTTGCTAAACTTTTCTGTTTATAAAAATTTTGGATTGTGGGCGGAGAAACCTATATCAATGATAAACAAGTAAAACCAAATTATATTTTAGATAGCAAACCTGTGTCAACGTGACAACGAAGAATGCAAAGTGCTAGCATGCTATGCGATGTGTCAATTGGTCAGGGAAAGTAGGGTAGTACCATTATACTTCAATTTAAATGTTGTAATTTCTTATGTAATCAAAAGTTAAAAAGTATCACCATTATATTAATGTTTGTGTGTTTTCGTGAAAGAAAGAAAAAAAAAAAAACTCAATCCTAATATTGTTGAGCTTTCAGAATTATTCCTTGTGGTTAGTTTACAAATTCATTTGTTTAGAGTGAATTACTATTTTTGATTTTTGAGAATGTGTAAATTTATTAACTTTTGAAGAATGGAAAATATTTATCTCCTTGTCTTTTAAGAATAACATTCTTAATAACATAACAATGTTATTGCACTGTGTTTCACGAATTAAGTTTATAGGATTATACCCTATGATTTATTTTTACTATTTACACAATTTCTTGCTTACTATCTCTATAAAAACTTATTCCTTACAGTGAATTTATATGTTTTAACAATCAAACGTGTCTAAGAACACTGTTATATGTATGAGTAACAAATTTTGAATTTATAATAAACATATTCCTTCAATTTTTTTTATTTCTTTTAATTTTATAAAGACAGACTGTATAGGGGTTTTCCATAGACTAATTAACTAACATAATCAATCTTAATTAAGAACTAAATATTAAGAGTATAATGTCAAGAACTTAGCTAAGCTGCTCATTTATTCTTAAGGGCACAATTATAGTCACCTTATGTTATTAATATGTTAATAAAAGTTCACATCATCCATTGTTCTTTTAAGTATTTACGCATTGTAAGAGATAAATATTAATTAAATTTAGACAATAAATTGAATTTAACCTCTCTAATTGATTTGTTTTTTTTTTCCAATAAGGATAGTATTTATGAAATAGAAATATCAACCTACTAATATTCATCCTGTTCTCCAATGTACTGAGATAACGTATTTTATTTTTTTACATTTGAACTTGAACATTGATCCCGATTTCTCTACACGAGGTAGACATGACTGTTCACTAAAACTTAAATTAATTAATTTTCATTTTAATTTTAATTTTTTTATGCCAACCAATTAAATTCTATACCTAATTAATTTGTTTGGATAGAATAAATTAAATTCTTATAATGAAATATATTTTTTTAAAAAATCAAAATAAATCAACATCTTTAAATTTTACAAGTTTATAAATTGTTTTAATTTTATTTATTTTTAATTTTTTTTTCTATAAATATTTATTAAAAAATATTTAAATTAATTTAGTAATAATTTCATACCAAATAAATGGTTAATTTTTGTAAGATTTCCTGTGAGTTTGAATGTTAAACTATTAATCTATGATTAAAATATTAAAACAATAAAATAAACTACTGCATAATAATATAAAATTAAGTTATAAAATAAAATAATTAAAAATACTTTTTTTAATATTTAACATATTAATTTAGATTTTTAAGAGTAATTTCATTATTTAAATGGTTCAATTATGAATTTGATTAGATGAATTCAAATTTAATTAAAAAATATCAAAATTAATATTAGTGATTTGTTTTGGATTATCTGATCATCAAATTAATCTGAACAAGTAAACATATCTAGAGACGAAGTAGATATTGCATATATCACTATATATGTTCTTCTGGACTCATGCATGAAACTACTCCTTGTATAAATATTTATACATTAATTATTTTAATAATAAAATATTATACTAAACATAAGATTTAATTTGATTATTGAATTTATTTATTTATTTATATATTAATTTTATACACTAAAAAAGAAGAGGTAAGTTGTAAGAGTGATTTTCATTTCAGCATATACCTTTAGACTTAGGAACTAACTCATACCACTATTTAGGTATAAATAACTTTCTTGAATTATAGAAATATATAAATATATTTTATAATTTTAAGAAAATAATTTGTTCTATTTAGATTTTAACGGACCCTCCATTTTTAATCTGAAACTAATAAAATAATGGGAAGAATCTTCTTTTATCATAGTCAATTCCTTTTTCATTGTATTATGATATATTATTATTTTAATCATTTTCTCTGTATTTATTATATTTTAATACAACATTATTAATAGTCAATTAGTATGATTGAGGGCATTTGAGTTTGGACTCAATTGGGTCTTAAATGCTTATTTTTGTTTTAATTCGCTGAAATTGTCAGTTTTGACCAAATTCACTAAAACAAACATAACTCTCATTACATAACTCTTTTTGAGCTCCATTATATGTTGAATTAAAGAGGACTTAGAGAGCTACAAAAGCTATGATGACATCAAGAGTTAATTCAGACTGTTTCTGAGGTGAAATTGGGCTTGAAAGTGACACACGAAGCTGTTACGAAATTTCCAACGAGAAGACTTAGTTAAGCCCTTTTAAATTCATGCAATTGATTCATTTTATGTAATGCATTGAGGGGGATTCGAACCCTGCACCCTGAGTCACTTAAATTCATGTGACTTGCACATGCTTGGGTTCCTTTAAATGTCCCAAGACTCAACTCAAAATTTGAACTCAATTTTACATTTGGAATGCATTTTCGTTCTTTTTCTAGCAACACTTCTTCTTCTCTTTAGTTCTTCTTTTCTTTGCTCTCCTAGGGTTTGGGTTGCCTTTCAATTTCATTTTGGTTGAGCTGCAATTTAATTCAATTTCATTCTCTTGCACTTGTGATATCAATTCCGTTTCTAGTTACAACTCTTACAATTTCAATTTCTGCATTTCTATTTTCCAGCACTTGTTCTTATTTCACCCTTTCATTGTTTAACATTTTGATTTCATTTTTTCTCTTTGTTGTTGTGTTTTTTATTTCTGCTATGGAATTCCAATTTGTGTTTGGTTTAATTTCAATTATTCATAACTAATTTTATTAACCAATTCGATCTCAATTGGATAGCTAATTTCCTTAGGTTCTCCGTTTTTCAATTGCATGAGTACTCATTTTGGATTCTGTAATTTCGATTTCATTATGTTGATTGATATTTTGAATTGAAATTGTTGATTTTTGGTGTTGTTGATTAGCAACGAATGCAGCGAACTAATTTCAAGATTTGAAATCGATTTGTGTGCTCTCATGCGATTATGTGAGTTTAAAGGCCACCGAATGTTCGATGAAAATCCTCTAAGATCTTAGAGCGTTAGTTCAGTGTTAGAATGCAGAGATTTCGGTTCCAGTACACTGCATAGATGAGTGCTTTTATTTTGTTGAACCAATGAGGGAAATTAAGATCCGATAGAGATCAGATTGATGCCTTTTAATTGTTGTTCTTGCATTTTTAATCATTGTTTAATTGTTGTCATTGCTTGATTGTTCCTGTTTAATTGCTTTTAATCTTCCTAAGCAGAAAAACCCCAAAAATTGCATTTAATATTTCAGCTACAGAGAAGTAACAAAGTAATTCCTGGAAACAATCCGAGTCAACTATTACTACAAAGTAGTAGCTGAATTTGGTTTTATTTGACGCACGTTCAGCGCGTGTGTCACGTTCATCCATCTCTGGTCATTCTTGGCTTCTTCAAATCTTGTTGGTTCTATAACAGTCGCACTGTAGTTCTCTTATACATTAGCTAATGACGAGTCATTATTTTGATCAATTTCTCTGCATTTAATACATCATATTACAACATTATTAATGATAAAATAGCATGATTTAATGCATTTATGAGTTTGGGGTCATTTGGGCCTTAAGTGCTTATTTTTGTTCTAATTCGCTAAAATTTCCAGTTTTGACAAAGTTCACTAAAAAAGGTATAACTCTCACTACAAAACCCTATTTGAGCTTTATTTTATGTCAAATTAAAGAGGACTGAAAGACCTACAAAAGCTATGAGACATGAAGAGTCAATTTGGAACGCATCTGGGTGAAAATTGTCTTGAAAGTGACGCACGAAATTGATGCGGGAATTCCAACGTGAAGAATTAGTGTAGGCCCATTCCAAATCATGTAATTGGACCATTTAAATGTTTGCATTGAGTGGGCTTTGAACCCTGCACCCCAAGTCACTTAAAGTCATGTGACTAGCACATGACTCACTTATTATAAATACCCCAATTCAGAAAATTATAGTACACATTTTTACCTTTCAATCAATTTCAATTTTCAGCATTACTCTTTTCCTTTCAAGTCGCTCTGCTAGGGTTTTCAGGTTTTCCATTCCAATTCTCGTTCTCTCTCCCTTCTTGCAATTTAATTCTTCTAATATGTAATCCAATCTATGCTTAGTCTAATTTCAATTATGTGCAACTAATTTCTTCAACCAATTCGTTCTCAATAGGATCCCTAATTTCCTTAGGTTCTCCGTTTTCAATTGCATGAGTACTCATTTTGGATTCTATAATTTTAATTCCATTATGTTGATTAATATTTTGGATTGAAATTGTTGATTCTGTCATTGTTGATTGATAATGAATACATAGAACTAATTATATGATTCAAAATCAAGTTGTGTGCTCTTATGCGATCGTGTGAGTTTAAAGGCCACCAAGTGTTCGATGATAATGCTCTAAGATCTTAGAGCGTTAGTTTAGTGTTGACATGTAGAGATCTCGGTTTCAATACACTACATAGATGAGTGCTTTTTTTTGTTGAACCAATGAGAAAAATTGGGATCTGGCAGAGATCAGATTGATGCTTTTTAATAATCTATTAATTGCTTTTTAATTATTGTTTAATTACTGTCATTGGTTAATTTTTACTATTGAATTGCCTTTAATTTTTCCTCTACACAAAACCCCCCAAAAAAATTGCATTTAAAATTTAGGCTACAGAGAAGTAACAAAGTAATCCGTAGGGAAACGATTCGAGTCCACTATTACTGCAAAGTAGTAGCTAGACTTTGGTATTATTTGACGCACGTTCGACGCGTGTGTCAAATTTGGCGCCGTTGCCGGGGATTGCTTTGTTAATTCTCATTGTTTATATGCATTTTTTTTATTTTATTTTTTTTATTATTAAACTTAGGATAGGTTAGTTTACATTCAATAAGTTCTGCAGTATAATGATTTCATGCTCTGTGTTGCACTTGTTTGACTTGTTATATGTTGTTTGATCATTTGATTTTAGATTTTTAGATCTGTTCAGTCATTCTAGGTACCTTTCTTAATGTAATTTAGCCTTCTGAGCAAACCTTTAATCCCAAAGGGGTGAAAAATTGCATTATTTTTACGAAATTCCTTTCAGATTTTTCTGTTTTGCAATTATTTCGGTCACGCGGGGACACAACAGGTATTTTTGAATTGTTGAACTAATTCCGTTGGTTTTGAAATTTTGCAAGGTGGTAGTTTTTGAGGAATTGGGTATAATCTCGTGTTTTGCACGAGGCACCACCCTATTAAGGCCAAATTCAATTTTTTAAAATTTTACACTGCATTTTTGGGGTCCCAGGATGATTTAGAATTGACCTGTGGCAGTCCTATAAATTTTTAAAATCATTTGATACCTTTTTGGAAGTTTATTTTGCTGAATCATTTGATACATCTTGTGCATGCTGACATTGATATCTTGCTGAGTGCTGTTAGTTAGTGTTGTTTATGTTGATTTGTTTTGTATATTGCTGTTTTTGTGGCTATTGTTGAATCTGATGAACTAGAGAGATGCTGATTTACATTCATTTAGGCTAACATGGATAATAGGACTATTAGGGAACTATTGCAGTAGGAGGGGAGTTTCAGTGATCCAACTTTTGCAGAAGCAGGAGTTTTTCGTAACATACCTCAGCAACAGTACAACCCATATTCCAGCTCCTACAATCCTGGATGGAGAGATCAGATTTATCAGAGTTCACTTGACTATTCCACTTTCCATCTGACACAAAATTGGCAGCAAAATTCCATCCATCATATATCACCTTTTCAACAACATCCTACACAACCACTAGCTCAGCCACAAGGTGGTCCTTCTTTGGAAGAATCAATCAAGCAGATGGCCACCAACAACTTGCAATTTCACCAGATAACTGAGGCTAACCTTCAGAGTATCCAAACTCATATTGGGCAGTTATCCAATATAATTAGTCAGAACCAACCTCAAGCATCCACCAGTCTACCTTCACAAGCAATTTCCAATTTGAATGATAATGGTAAGAATGTGAGTGATACTATTTTGGGGTCTGGTAAGCAAATGGTGGAACCCTGCACAAATAGAAAAGACAATTACCATGGAGATTGTAGCTAAAGAGAAAGAGTTGCAAGAACAAGATTTGAAAGAACAAGACATGGAAGAAAAAGTGACAGATAAACAAGAGAAGGAAACATGTGACGATTTAATTGTTTATACTAATCCTTCATTTGTTTTTGTTGATTCTCTTTTGATAGGTGATGTAGGAGTGAGTCCTAAGGGAGAAATACAAGATAACAACTTTTTGTGTGAAGATGTTTAAGTAGAAAAGAAAGAACTTAAAGCATACGGTGAAGCTGTATGTAACCCTCCTCTTTACAAAATTCCTCATGTTTTGGTACCTAGTGGAGAATTGTCCATAAAGTTTCCTTGGAGCAAACACTGTGGAAAGAGTGAAGCATCCAAGAAATCAGGGCAACCACTAGGGGAGATTTCTTCATCATTTGATACTCTTTATAATTGCAGTATGAACAACACTAAATGTTTCACTTTAGACTCTTATAGAATTAAAGTCTGGACTATTATTGAGTTTGCTAATTTGAACCTCTTAGTTGTTCCTAATGGCTTTTGTTCTCATGATGTTACGTATTCTTATAGGTCGTTAAAGAAGTTAACAATGGAGAGCCAAGTACAAGCTTCTACATTTATTGGAGAACTAATGTCTAAACACATTATAGATGGAGTAGAGAATAACCATGCTACCTTGAAACACTCTAATTCTTTACTCTCTCTTTTAAATTGTGTTATTGATGTTAGAGTTCATTATTCCATGTTCTTTGATTTGACAGTATATGAAACATGTGAATTGTTCAATTTAGATGCCAAGATTAAAATGAACAAATGGAGAATTATGATTATGGCATTCAACTTATTCCTACCACCACCATGCACTGATTATAGCACAAAAACATACCTACACCCTGAATCATTTGCACTGATAAAGAATGACTTATATATTATTGTAGACGATTTTGTGATATTTGACCCAGGTGGGTATTTTTTTCTTGTAGTAGTTACTAAGGATACATTCATGGTAAACGGACAACACTTAAAGCGTTATCATGAGAGCTCCATTGAGCAACCCGCAGAGTAGGAGCTAGTACTACTTGCAGACGCACTGCCGCTTTGAGCGGCCGAGAGAGTTTTTCTTTTCTTCGTCCACTCTCTTTCGTTTTGTTTTCATTCATTTCCTATCTTTCCACCTTTTGTAATTAGGAGTAATTAGGATTTCCATGCTTTATTTCATTCATTTGATTCTGGTCTGGTTATTAGTACATCTGCATTATGGTTTACATGTTGGGAATCTGAGCTGAGTTAATTTTTTTTTTATTATTTTGTGGTATTGATATATTCCTCTGATAGATGTTGGACTAGTTTGTATGAATTGGTTATGTATTGTTTCTGATAAGTATTTGACAATATTGAACTTATGAGTCTTTGAGCCTGTTTTGAATGGATTCATCTGCATGCCATTCTCTTTCTTTCGGTGTAATATATGCTATTAGTGGATGTTGTTTTTCAGAACTTGCTTTTATTTTTTTCAAAGCTGCATTTTATCACTTAGTGCATGATCATGATTGAGGCATTCATTTCTATTTTCCCCACTTGACCAAATAATCTACCTTGCATTTTATCCCTTGCTAGCCCCTTTGTGCCTGAAACCATTTCTTTCACTACCTGCATTACAAGCCTTAAGAGTAAAACAATGTTGTCCTGGTTTCGCAGATATTGAGTTAATTGTTCATCTTTTGGTTATGTGAAGCAGATATATGTAAGGGTGTCTGCTCGGGACGTGCAAAAAAACAAGTGTGTGTGTGAGGGGGGGGGGGTAGAATATTACAATTAATATGATTTGGGTATGAGTTTTAAAACTTATACATTTTGGTTGCTTTTTGACCAGCACATTTGTGTAAATGTTATCTTAGTGCTATTTTGCTATTTGAGTCTGATACAGATGAAAAAAAATATAAATACCAAAAGTGGTATTAAAAAAAAATTGAAAAGAAAAGAAAAGAAAAAAATTGGAAATAATATATGGAGAAAGAAAAAGAAATAAGAGCAAAATAGCAAAATTTTAATCTGAATAAGTGTGCAAAATGGGTTGAGTACTTAACCAGTTGTTGAAATAACAAATTTGCAGATATATTATGTAATTTTGATATCTTTTGTAATCTGTTGATGTTGATTTCAATATTTGTGAAATAGTAGTCACTTGACCAAATTTATCAAACCTTTATCCTTGGCCCCATTACATCCTTTGCAAGTCCTCTTGAATCATGCATGACTGTGATTGTTGATGGTAGAGAGCTAGAATGATTGGAAGCCTATGGTAAAACGATGTTCACTTTAATGGTTTGAGAGTAAACACTTGCCTGATACACTTGAGAGTTTGAGTGATACACTTCCGGTGAGACTATTGCTTATAATTGACTTGCATGATTAATTCACTATCTGATTGGTCCTATCCGAAGCAGGAATTGTTTAATACTGTAATATGTAATCATTAGATTGATTGTGCTCTGATCGCTATGTTCAGTTCTAATGCATTGATTACTATTTTGGAGAGTATGAAATAACTTAGACCAGATGAAATTTTGCATCCAATTTAACATTTTCATTAGGACTTAGTTTTGCCCAGGAGTGCAAAAGGATAAGTGTGGGGGAATTTGATGAGTCATTATTTTGATCAATTTCTCTGCATTTAATACATCATATTACAACATTATTAATGGTAAATTAGCATGATTTAGTGCATTTATGAGTTTGGGCTCATTTGGGCCTTAAGTGCTTATTTTTGTTCTAATTCGGTAAAATTTCCAGTTTTGACAAGGTTCACTAAAAAAGGCATAACTCTCACTACAGAACTCTATTTGAGCTCCATTTTATGTCAAATTAAAGAGGATTGAAATGTTGGTCCCTATGTATGAATCTAGAGGGGGGGTGAATAGATTCTTGTTAAACTTTACCCCAAATTCGCGTGTTTCTAATTCCTTTTAATTTCCTATCAATTACCTTCCAATTACAGATTCAATTACTGATTCTATTTCTAAACCAATTAATGAGTTGATTATCAATACAGTTTCCAAATACAGAGCAGAATATGAACAATAACAATATAGTGAAAACTGTAAAGAGAATAAGGAAGAAGATGAGTGCACAGCGATATATACTGGTTCGATCAACCGCCAACGTCCAGTCCCAATCCAACAACTGTTGCGATTGGTTTTCCACTATCAAATGATTCCTTTTGTATCCTTTTACATTCACTCTGCAACAAGCAATACAAACAGAAATCAAAACACCCAAATCTGTTCTCCAACCTGAAGAACAGAACTTCCAAGACCTTGGCACCTCCAAGATCAAACTTTGAGAATCACTTCTCAAATACAATGCTCTATCTAGAGAGACCTCTCTCCTAGAGCAACAACCCAAAATTGGAAATGCAAAAGATCAGTAAAGAATACACCTTATGTGTAGAATCTGATCACAAATGAGCACTATGAAATCCACCCAATCAATGGAATGAATCAAGTTTCCCCTTTGTCTTTGAAAACCTTGATGAACTCTAGATTTAGAGCATATGAAAGTGTAGGAATGGTTTTAAGAAGTTAGGTTTTTAGCAATATCATGTGCTTCATCAAGGATGTACTTATAGAATCAATTTGGAGGGAGAAAACGTGCAAATCTGATCTACAACGGTCAATGTAATTGATCCCAAATGCATGTAATCGATTACACTAGCCGTTAGAACCCTCCAATTTGATTTTTCCAGGCATGTAATCGATTACCACGAGCATGTAATCGATTACATTGAAGAGGGAAACCCAAAATAGGTGATTTTCAAACCATGTAATCGATTACACTGGGGATGTAATCGATTACACCAGAGAGCTCTCAGCATGTAATCGATTACATCACCCATGTAATCGATTACACCAGAGAGCATGACCAATGTAATCGATTACATCAGGGCTGTAATCGATTACATCAGTGAAAAATGGATTTCCAAGGTTTTTCAAACTGTTTTTCTCAAATGAAAATCAAACATTCTTCACATGATCAATCATACACAAGTTATGCACATCTCTGGGGTTTTAAACAAAGAATTCAACACACAATACATAGTTATATCCTAGTTACATTCATTTATGGAAAACCGAAAATACATTCATCAAAACCAAAACACATAAGAGAACCAAACTTTCTTCAAGCTTCAAGTCCAACAATCTCCCCCTTTTGGTTTTGATGTACCAAATCACCTTTGAGGTTTTCTTAGAGTTAGGATATGTGTTGTTCTTTTGAAATACCTGCATATGTTAGAATTTCCAGAAAATACAAAATGCATATGCACTACTAATTAATCATTCATTCAAGTATGTATGACATGATTCAAATACAAATATAGATCAAGACATGATTCAAATACAAATATAGATCAAGACCAATGAATCATAATAGAAATTCATTATCCAAAAACAAGAAACATAGTTCAATAAAAAAAAAAAAGACATTAAAAACCTAACAAAGCTAATTTCAACTCTCAACTCCTCCCTATCTAGTTACTCTCCTTAGGATAACCTAACTATTTCTCCCCTATTTGGTATATCAAACCAAAAAGAGATCACTGATCATCGCCATCATCATCATCATCTTGATTGAGGCGCTCCATGATGGTCTCCATCAAAGACCTCATGTCAAGGAAGTGCAGTCTTCTCATTCCTTTCCAAGTCTTTGATTTGCTTTCCTAGAAGCTCTTGGCGCTTATCCATCTCCTCTAGCCTATCTAGCACAATGGACTCAAAGCGAGACTTAGGGGTGTACTCCCCAGCCGCTGAATCTCCATCATCATCAGAAGGAGGATGTTGTGGTTGTTCTTCTTTGTTGTGGTTGGTCTTGTTCTTGTTGTTGTTGTATTTCATCTCTTGATACCCAAATTTCGATGTCTTGGTCAATCTCATCTTCTTCAGCATCATATCACCAAGCACATGGATATCCCTAGCCAAGTCTCTGTGCTCATTGGAGACATCCACTTGACATCTCTCAAGAACACGTGATATGAACAGACCATAAGGGCATTTGAAGTCATGGAATTTCCTTACTTTGGTCATGTTGTCCATGATAACTTGACCCCAATCAACTTTGAATTCCATTCTTCAGGGGACATCAAAAGCATGTCTTCTTCCATGAGTTGAGCATGATTCGTGCCTCTAGCGCCAATACCCAAGAAACAACATAATGAAGAAGACGGTCGTCAGTGTTGAGACCACCTATACCAAAGGTCTTCCTCATACCTCTTTCTTTTCTTGTTGTCATTTCAGCCTCCCAAGACTCAGGATTTTTCAACATGCTCATGTAAAAGGCATCCTTTTGTAGTTCAAAGCCTTCCTCAGCCAAATTTTCCAAAGTAGGGACTATCCCCTCATTAGTTATACCACCGAGTTCGAAAAACAAATCGTGAGTCAGAACAATACTCACTCCTTTAACTTCGGATAAAATCCTTCCAGGGTGATATTTCATTGGAATAAAATACCCTTACCAAATCAGGGTAAATGTGACCCCTTAGCCCAACGAATTTCTCCAAGTTCTGATCTCGGAGCATCGATTGAAAGGTAAACCCTTCATGGTCTAACCATCTGAAGTTGACAATCTTTGGGGCTACGAGTTCCCGGTTTGCAAAGTCAGTGAAGAAACGGGTTTCTTGTTCCTTCGAGGTGAACCAAGGGTTGTGACGAGCAGATTCTTCAGGAGCCTTCCTCTTCGAAGAGGTGTCCTGCCTCTTCTTGGTACGTCTTTCTTCTTGAGTATCACGGTTAGCCCTTGATTTCATCCTTTTGCTGCTTCCTTGTCCGTCCATGGTTTGAAGATGAAGAACGGTGGTGAGACAAGAGAGAAAGGTGATTTCAAAGGTGGCTCTTGGTATTCTTAGGGTTTAGAGAATGTGAATGTGAGAGCTAAAACCCTAATACAGCACTAATATAGATCATAAAAGACTAGGTTCAATGAATGTGTGCAATGGGCTTCCAAAGCATGGATCACAAAGCCCAGAAACGAAGAACAAAGCTCTGAAAAACACTTCCAGAGCTCATGTAATCGATTACATTCGTGATGTAATCGATTACATCAGAATGAAAACACACTGTAATCGATTACATTGGACCTGTAATCGATTACACCAGAGCCTCTCACACATGTAATCGATTACATTGGTACTGTAATCGATTACACCAGAACCAAAACCTACTGTAATCGATTACATACATGCTGTAATCGATTACATCTTATAGAAAATCAAAAATCAAGATGAAATAAAGCTATGAACTGCAATGTTAATGATTTTCACATATAGGATGATTGAAAAACATTTGATTCATCATGTTAATGGTCAAGATCATGTAATGTAATGAATTCATACCAAATTTAAGCACAATTGAATGATTAAACTCTCATACTTACATTACTTATGTGAGATGTTCTTCACTTAGTATACCAAGATTGGTTCTAAGTTTGAAGAACCTCTCCTCGAAGCGAGGTTTGGTGAAGATATCCGCGAGTTGATTTTACGTGTCAATGAATTCCACCTCAACATCTCCCTTCTCAACATGATCTCTAATGAAGTGATGACGCCTTTCGATATGCTTTGTCCTTGAGTGTAAAACTGGATTCTTCGTGATACTAATGGCACTTGTGTTGTCACACTTGATTGGAATATGATCAAGCTTAAGTCCAAAATCCTCCAGTTGTTGCTTCAACCAAATGGTCCGAGCACAATGACACTACCTGCAGCTATATACTCGCTTCTGCTTGAAAGAGCTACACATGCTTGTTTCTTGCTATACCATGAGACCAAGCTTCCTCCAAAACAAATGACATACTCCACTAGTACTTTTCCTATCGTTTTACACCAAAGCAAAGTCAAGCATCACTAAAACCAACCAATGTAGGATACGTACCTTTTGGATACCACAAACCACGTTAGTAGTTCCTTTGAGATACTTCAATATTTTCTTCACAGCTGCCATGTGTGATTCTTTTGGTGCAGATTGGAATTTGCACAAGCACATACACTGAACATAATGTCTGGCCTACTTGCTGTGAGGTACAAGAGTGATCCAATGATCCCTCTATATCTTGATTGGTCTACACTTTGTCCAGCTGCATCATTATCCAAGTAGAGATTAGTTGACATAGGAATGTTTGAGATCTTACAACTCTCCATGTCGAATTTCTTCAACAATTCCTTGGTGTACTTTGCTTGATGTATGAAGATTCCATCTTTCAGTTGTTTGACTTGCAGTCCTAGGAAGAATTTGAGTTCTCCCATCATAGACATGTCAAACTCCCCTTGCATGCTATTCACAAACTCTTCACACAGAGATTTATTAGTTGATCCAAAAATAATATCATCAACATAAACTTGAACCAACAAAATACAGTTTGACTTCCTCCTTATGAAAAGAGTTTTGTCAACATTACCTCTCGTTAGAACCCTTTTGACAGAAATTTACTTAGCCTTTCATACCATTGTCTAGGGGCTTGTTTAAGACCATATAGGGCCTTTTGAGTTTGTACACATGTTCAGAAATCGAAATCGGTGAATCCAGGAGGTTGTGAAACAAAAACTTCTTCATTGATATAGCCATTCAAGAAAGCACTTTTAACATCCATTTGAAATAACTTGAAATCATGTATGCAGGCAAAAGCAAGTAAAACTCTAACAGCTTCTAGTCTAGCAACAGGGGCATATGTTTCACCAAAATCTATTCCTTCTTGTTGATTATATCCCTTAGCTACTAGTCTAGCCTTATTCCTAACCACTACTCCATTCTCATCTAACTTATTTTTAAACACCCATTTTGTTCCAATCACATTCATATCTCTTTTAAAAGGTACTAACTCCCATACGTTATTCCTTTTAAACTGATTTAATTCTTCTTGCATAGCATTCATCCAATATTCATCATTTATAGCATCATCAACACAAGAAGGTTCAAATTGAGACACAAATGCATAATCATCACAAAACATGTTATGAGTAGATCTAGTAGATACTCCCTTATGGATGTCACCAATGATGTTATCAAGAGATAAATCTCTTGGTTTCCTCCATTCTTTTGGAAGCTCATGAGAAGTAGTTGGTGGTTCTTGTGTTCTTCTTTTTGCTTATGCTTTCTTCACCTACATGCTCATCATCATCAACAAATACACTTCCCTTTTGGGGATTGTTAGTTTCATCAAACTTAACATGCACAGATTCCTCAATGCACATTCTCCTTTTATTAAAGACTCTATATGCTTTACTTGATGATGAATACCCAATAAACACACCCTCATCAGCCTTGGCATCAAACTTACCAATAGGCTCTTTGCTATTATTCAAAACAAAACACTTACACCCAAATACCCGAAAATGAGAGATATTGGGTTTCTTGCCTTTATAGAGTTCATAGGGGGTTTTCTTTAAAATAGGTCGAATCACAATTCTATTTAGAACATAGCATGAAACCGCATCACCCAAAAATATTTAGGCAAATCACTTTCATTCAACATAGTTCTTGCTAGTTCTACTAAAGATCTGTTTTTCCTCTCAACAACCCCATTTTGTTGTGGAGTTCTTGGAGCGGAAAAGTTGTGATCGATTCCATATTTTTCACAAAACTTTTCAAAAAGTTCATTTTCAAATTCCCCTCCATGATCACTTCTAATGGACTTGATTTTCAAATCTTTTTCGTTTTGAATCTTTTTAGCAAGTATTTTGAAAACTTTAAAAGTGGTGTCTTTACTTGGTATAAAAGCAACCCAAGCAAAACGAGAGTAGTCATCTACAACAACTAATCCATATAGATTTCCACCTAAACTAGCAGTTCTAGATGGACCAAAGAGATCCATGTGCAGCAATTCAAGCGGTCTAGAAGTTGAAACAACATTTTTAGATTTGAAAGAGTTTCTAGATTGCTTGCCTTTCTGACATGCATCACATAGCCCTTCTCTTTTGAACTTTAATTCAGGTAGTCCTTCTACTAAGCTCTTAGATGATAGTTTATTAAGTTGATGAACATCAATATGTGCTATACGTCTATGCCAAAGCCAAGATAGATCATCATTAGACGTAAGACATGCATGATATGATGATGAATGATCAAGTTCAAGTGTATAGATGTTACCTCTTCTCTTACCTACCATCAATACCTCATTCGATTCGTTGTTATTGATCTTGCAGCAGCCTTTGTCGAATGAAACTTGGTAGCCTTTGTCGCATAATTGGCTAATACTCAGAAGATTAAACTTCAAACCTTCTACAAGCAAGATACATCTTCAATCACGGAGTTGGATTTGTCTCCAACATCACCAATACCCAGAATTTTGCCTTTGTTATTATCTCCATAAACTACTGAACCGGATTCTTTGGATTTGAAGGAGATAAAGTTACTCTTGTCACCCGTCATATGTCTTGAGCAGCCACTATCCAAATACCATGTTGAGTGTTTGGCTCTCAAGCACACCTACACATAGAAAGATATCATTTGGTTTTTGGTACCCAAATCTTGTTGGGTCCTTTCATGTTAGAATTGTGACTATCTTTCTTTATCCATTTAAACAATCCATTATCTAAGCCTTTCTTTCTAATCATGCGGTTATAATGATTATGTCCGTTTGCATACAATAACTACATGAGAAGTTTCTATACTTGCTGGTTTGTTTAAATGTATGGAACTTCTTGTTATTCTTTTTCAAAGGGGCAGTAAAAGATTTACACTTTGAACAGGGCAATTTCAATTTATCATTTTCATCTTTTAATTTTTGATTATCGGTTTTCAAAACAGAAATTTCATTTTCTAAATCAGCAACTCTGTTTTTCAAAACCTTACTTAGTTTTTCAAATTTTTCTGCTTCTTTAAATAACTCACAAAAAGCAGTATATAATTCATCATAATCATTATCATTTTTGGAGGAGTCAGAATCACTTACCTCATCATCCGATTCTGGTTTAGCCATAAGACATAAGTTGGCTTCCTCATTTTCGCTTTCACTAGATGATGAGCAGTCATTTTCTTCCCAAGCAATGTAGGCCTTTTTCTTCCGATATCGGTCTTTCTTGGGTTTTTCTTCTTGCTCCACTCTTCTAGGCTCACTGCTGCTTGATTTCTTCAAGTTTGGACACTCAGATCTATAGTGTCCAGCCTTGCCACATTCATAGCATGTGACCTTCGAAGATGATCCTTTTCTAACATTGTTGAATCTCTTCTTGTTGTTGTTCTTCCTCATAAACCTTTTGAACTTTCTGACCATGAGATTCATTTCTTGTTGGTCGTTTCCACACTTGATGATGCATCACTATCACTAGTCTGTGTCCTCCATTTTAAGTGCTAAACTCTTAGCCTTCTTGTCTTTTTGCTCTTCATCGACCATACGTGACATATCCATCTCATATTCTCTCAACTTACCAAACAACTCAAAGACTTGTCATTAAGGCCAAGTTCTTTGATTCTGATGGCCGTGGATCGTTGGTTGCCATTTTCTGCTTAGAGACTTCAGCACCTTTATGTTTACCTCTTCCTCAACAAAGACCTTACCGAGTCCTTTGAGGTGATTCACAATGTGTGTGAATCGTTTCTGCATGTCCATGATAGACTCACCTTGTGCCATTCTGAACATTTCATACTCTTGGATGAGTGTGTTCTTTCTAGCTCTTCTCACCTTAGGAGTACCTTCATGAGATACCATGATGAGATCCCATGCTTCCTTTGTCATTGTACAAGCTGAAATTCTAAAAAATTCATCAGAGTTTAATGCAGAATGTATAATGTTTAAAGCTTTAGCATCATTTTCTGCTCTCCTAATTTCTTCTGGTTCCCACTTATCAAATGGTTTTTCTAATTCATTTCCATCAACTATATATGTGGGGACTTTAAAATCAGTTACAACAGCTTGCCAAATGTTTCTATTTATAGACTCCATAAAGATTTTCATTCTAACTTTCCAAAATGGATAGTTATCTCCACAAAACAGAGGAGGTCTATTAATAGAGGCACCTTCAGCAAAAGGTAATTGATTACTTGCCATTATGGATCAAATTCTAGAGCAACTTACTAGAAGTAGCTCTGATACCAATTGTTGGTCCCTATGTATGAATCTAGAGGGGGGGTGAATAGATTCTTGTTAAACTTTACCCCAAATTCGCGTGTTTCTAATTCCTTTTAATTTCCTATCAATTACCTTCCAATTACAGATTCAATTACTGATTCTATTTCTAAACCAATTAATGAGTTGATTATCAATACAGTTTCCAAATACAGAGCAGAATATGAACAATAACAATATAGTGAAAACTGTAAAGAGAATAAGGAAGAAGATGAGTGCACAACGATATATACTGGTTCGGCCAACTGCCTACGTCCAGTCCCAATCCAACAACTGTTGCGATTGGCTTTCCACTATCAAATGATTCCTTTTGTATCCTTTTACATTCACTCGCAACAAGCAATACAAACAAAATCAAAACACCCAAATCTGTTCTCCAACCAAAGAACAGAACTTCCAAGACCTTGGCACCTCCAAGATCAAACTTTGAGAATCACTTCTCAAATACAATGCTCTATCTAGAGAGACCTCTCTCCTAGAGCAACAACCCAAAATTGGAAATGCAAAAGATCAGTAAAGAATACACCTTATGTGTAGAATCTGATCACAAATGAGCACTATGAAATCCACCCAATCAATGGAATGAATCAAGTTTCCCCTTTGTCTTTGAAAACCTTGATGAACTCTAGATTTAGAGCATATGAAAGTGTAGGAATGGTTTTAAGAAGTTAGGTTTTTAGCAATATCATGTGCTTCATCAAGGATGTACTTATAGAATCAATTTGGAGGGAGAAAACGTGCAAATCTGATCTACAACGGTCAATGTAATTGATCCCAAATGCATGTAATCGATTACACTAGCCGTTAGAACCCTCCAATTTGATTTTTCCAGGCATGTAATCGATTACCACGAGCATGTAATCGATTACATTGAAGAGGGAAACCCAAAATAGGTGATTTTCAAACCATGTAATCGATTACACTGGGGATGTAATCGATTACACAGAGTTCGGATGTAATCGATTACATCACCCATGTAATCGATTACACTGTGAGAGCATGATCAATGTAATCGATTACATCAGGGCTGTAATCGATTACATCAGTGAAAAATGGATTTCCAAGGTTTTTCAAACTGTTTTTCTCAAATGAAAATCAAACATTCTTCACATGATCAATCATACACAAGTTATGCACATCTCTGGGGTTTTAAACAAAGAATTCAACACACAATACATAGTTATATCCTAGTTACATTCATTTATGGAAAACCGAAAATACATTCATCAAAACCAAAACACATAAGAGAGACACAAACTGCATTCTTCAAGCTTCAAGTCCAACAATCTCCCCCTTTTTGGTTTTGATGTACCAAATCACCTTTGAGGTTTTCTTAGAGTTAGGATATGTGTTGTTCTTTTGAAATACCTGCATATGTTAGAATTTCCAGAAAATACAAAATGCATATGCACTACTAATTAATCATTCATTCAAGTATGTATGACATGATTCAAATACAAATATAGATCAAGACATGATTCAAATACAAATATAGATCAAGACCAATGAATCATAATAGAAATTCATTATCCAAAAACAGTAACATAGTTCAATAAAACAGTAAAGACATTAAAAACCTAACAAAGCTAATTTCAACTCTCAACTCCCCCTATCTAGTTACTCTCCTTAGGATAACCTAACTATTTCTCCCCCTATTTGGTATATCAAACCAAAAAGAGAGATCACTGATCATCGCCATCATCATCATCATCTTGATTGAGGCGCTCCATGATGGTCTCCATCAAAGACCTCATGTCAAGGAAGTGCAGATTCTGATTCCTTTCCAAGTCTTTGATTTGCTTTCCTAGAAGCTCTTGGCGCTTATCCATCTCCTCTAGCCTATCTATAATTTTAATTCCATTATGTTGATTAATATTTTAGATTGAGATTATTGATTCTGTCATTGTTGATTGATAATGAATGTAGAGAACTAATTATATAATTTAAAACCAAGTTGTGTACTCTCATGCGATCGTGTGAGTTTAAAGGCCACCAAGTGTTCGATGATAATTCTCTAAGATCTTAGAGCGTTAGTTCAGTGTTGACATGCAGAGATCTCGGTTTCAATACACTGCATAGATGAGTGCCTTTATTTTGTTGAACCAATGAGGGAAATTGGGATCTGACAGAGATCGGATTGGTGCTTTTTAATAATCTATTAATTGCTTTTTAATTATTATTTAATTACTGTCATTGGTTAATTTTTACTATTGAATTGCCTTTAACTTTCCCTCTACACAAAACCCCCCAAAAAAATTGCATTTAAAATTTAGGCTATAGAGAAGTAACAAAGTAATCCGTAGGGAAACGATCCGAGTCCACTATTACTGCAAAGTAGTAGCTAGATTTTGGTATTATTTGACGCTCGTTTAGCGCGTGTGTCAGCTAAAGATCTGGTGCCTCTAATTGGAATGTCATCTAGAAAGTCATCTAGTGAGAACTTCTTATGCTTGTCATGTGGCTTGTCTGTCAATATCCATTCCTCGTCTTCCAAGAACTGAACGTCTCTACTAGTGATCACCTTGCTTGTTTGTGGTTGATAAATCCATAGGCTTTGGACAACATACTGTAGCCAATAAACACTCTTGGTTCAGCCTTCCCTTTTAACTTTTCCCTTTTGACCTAAGGAACATAAGAGAAACATAAACAACCAAACACTCGCAAGTTTTTCAGATTTCGCTTGACACTAAACCAAGCTTTAAATGATGTTTTCTTCTTAATAACTCTTGTAGACAATTTATTTAACAGAAAAATGGTAAATTCTTAATAACTCTTCAAATGGTTGTGTTCGCAACCTCTATGCAAAATTGCTTCGGTAAATTCTAGTCATGAAGCAAACATGTGGTGATCTCCATAATTGTTCTATTTTTTCTCTCAATAACTCTATTTTGTTGCGGAGAGTAGGGAACGATCAATTGATGCTCAATGTCCGTCGCCTCATAAAAAGAGTTGAATCTTTCTAAAGTATATTCTATTTCATTGTTTGATCTGAAAATTTTAATCGGTCACCCTGATTTTGTTGGGAAAAGCGCGAGTATGTAGTGAAAAAATTACACACAAATCTCTGAAAGCGTGTGTAAAAATAAAGTCTTTCCCTCGAGGGAGAACAAGAGAACTGTAATAAGTGGCAAAAGGAATAAACAAAACAAATTGTAGGAGCAAATAGAACACAAACAATTTTTAATGTAAAAATCCCCAATGAGAGAGACAAAAACTACGGGACATAGTCCAGAAAAATATCCATTGAGTCAAAGAGTACAACTAAAAAACTTGTACAAAAGAACTCATAAAATCGCTATACTCAGAACCTAATAGGGGAAAATACACTGGTGTTTGACACACACTACCTGAAATCTAAATACATCCATTATATAGATTTAAGGTGTGGTGCGAGTGATAAAACACATCACTATCTCTTATATAAGTGTTCTGCTCCTCTCTCTTTCTGAAACCTGTCGATGTAGGACTTTGAATTAATAAAATACACAATAAATCCCCCTTAATTCTAAGTCTTACATTATTGTTAACTCTCCTACAACGATCCTTCCTTGCAGCAAAATCTTTCAGACTCTATAAAATGTGGAACTTTGTTTGAATCCTAACAAACCTCCCTTAAACAAAGGATCACAAAACATCCTCTCCTTCATACTTTGCAAAATGTGGAACCATGGGCGGAACCAGAAAAATAGGGTGGGAGGGGCAAAAATCTTTTTGAAAAATTTTAAAAAAATTTTTCATTAATTTTTTTAATTTTAATTTTAATTTTAATTTTTTAAATTAGTTGGACACAACTTATTAATTACAAAATAATTTTTTTTAATATTAAAATAAATTTAGAAAATATTAAAATTTATTATTAATATATATAAGTTTGTTATTAGTATAAATAAATTTATATAATATATATATATATATATATATATATATATATAAATTAATATATAAAGTTATTATTAATATATATATATATATATAATATTAATATATATAAATTTATTACTAATATGTATATAATAAATTTATATATATATATATATTAATAATAAATTTATTAATAATATATATACATATATATATATATATATTTATATTATAAAAAAAATAAAAAATGTTTAGGGGGGGGCAATTGCCCCGGGCCACAATGTGGCTCCGCCCCTGTGTGGGACATTGTTTGAATCCAACACAATATAACACTGTGAATCCTATTGGGAAACCATGAGCTCTGATACCACTTGTTGCGAAAGGCTCGATTACGCAGCAGAAAAATTACACACTAAACTCTAAAAGTGTGTAAAATAGAACATTTCCCCTTGAGGGAAGATAAGAGAATTGTAATAAGCGCCAGTATAAATTTCCTGGGAAAATAAAATGTAGGAGCAGGAAAAACACAACTAATTTTAACATGGAAACCCCAATGAGAGGGACAAAAAGTACGTGACCTAGTCCAGAAAAATATCCATTATGAGTCAAAGAGTATAGCAAAAAAGCTTCTACAAAGGAATTCACAGAAAACGCTATACTCGGGACCTAATAGTGAAAATTCATCGGTGAACAGACACTACCTAAAATTTAAATACTCTCATTACAAATTTAGGATATCACTCTCTTATATAGGTGTTTTGCTCCTCTCTCTTTCTAAAACTTGCCGATGTGAGACTTTGAATTAACAAAATACACAACAACTCCTCCCTTAATTCAAAGTCATACATTGTTACAAACTCTCCTCTGCAACGATTCTCTCTTGTAGCAAAATCTTCTGGGTTGCCCTTTTTCAAACTTTGCAAGAAGTGAGACTTTGATTGAATCCTAACAAACCTCCCCTCAAACAAATTATCACTAAACATCCTCCTCTACAGCGGAAGTCATTGTCAATGATGGCCATTGGAGCTTCCATCACCGCGACAATTCTTAAGCTTCACATTGTCGTCGATATACCCTAGTCTTGTACCGCCATTCTAATAGCTCACATCAAAGACACACACAACCTAGCCACCCACCTAACATATCTTGTTTAGCCCTTACACCGCTAGGAAGACTTTCGATACAAGGGATCTCCACAAAGTAGGTCCACCTGACCACTTAGATCCACTCCAATCATTGCATCACTCGTCTGAGCCGGTCGCCAAGTCGAACCATCGGCTCTGATACCACTTGTTGGGAAAGGTGTGGGTGTGCAACAGAAAAATTTACACAAAACTTGAAAGCGTGTGTAAAATAAAACTTTTTCCCTCGAGGGAAAATAAGAGAAATGTAATATACGACAGTATAAAATTTCCAGGGAACAATTTTTAACGTGGAAATCCCTAATGAGAGGGACAAAAACTACGAGACCTAGTTCAGAAAAATATCCACTATGAGACAAAGAGTACATCAAAAAGGCTTCTACAAAAGAACTCACAAAAAACACTATACTTAGGACTTAATAGTGAAAATACACCGGTGTTTGACACACACAATACCTATAATCTAAATACACTCATTATATAGATTTAGGATGTGGTGCAAATGAATAAAACATATCACTCTCTTATATATGTGTTCTGTTCCTCTCTCTTTCTAGAACCTGCCGATGTAGTACTTTGAATTAACAAAATATACAACATGATTTTCCACCCACTTTTTAAATCTTGTGAAGATGGTTGCAACCTCGAATTTTCACTTTATAAAGTAGATCTAACACATTCTTGTGCAGCCATCAACGAAAATAATAAAATACTTATTGTCATTTTGTGAGGGAGTTACATAAGGACCATAAAGATATGCATGTATGAGTTGTAATTTCTTTACCACTCTCCGTGTTGTTTCTTTGAATGGAAGCCTAAATTTTTTTATCTTAACAAAAAGACTTTGCAAGTTGGAAACTGCTCCCAAAATTCTGGTAGTCCACATACCAGCTCATTCTTCTACCTAGACAACAAAGCCTTGTGATGAAAATGACTCAGTCTCTTATGCCATGTCTTAGAGACATTGACTTGGCACTTGAAGACCAATTAATCCCTCTCAAGTGGATTCAAAGAAAAACACTTATGCTGCATCTTAATCCTGAACAATTCTTGACCATTTGCATAAAAAATCATACATTTTCCCTCTTCAAATATCACCTTAAATCTCTTCTCTACTAGTTGTCTCACACTTAGCAAATTCTAATCAATTTCTAACACATATGTCATATCAGAAATCAACCTAGTTCTAGCACAACTCTTTGTGGCAACGTCCATTTACCCTTCACATCCAAATATTCTCCATTTCCAATCCTCACCCTTGACAACATTGATTTTTCAAGACCCCTAAATAGGTTTTCATCACAAGTCACGTGGTTGGTATAACCACTATCTACGAGCCAACTTTCATATGAGGCACTAGAACACAAACAAGAAACAACAAATAGTTGATCTGCTTCTGGTTAGACTGCAACATATACTTGACCTTACTGTTGATCTCTTTTTTCCTTGCAAAACTTCTCAATGTGCCCAAGCCTTTGGCATCTTCTGCACTTTACATTTGGTCTCCGTTAACACCTAAAGTATGGATGATTTTGTTTTCCATAATACTTTCATGGAGAGTACCTCCTTCCAATATTACTTTCACAACCTTCTTCTACTACAACCTTTGAGTTACTGTCCATTCCTTTTTGTCCTTTTGTTTTCCTGCCCTTCCCACCAAAATTAGATTGTGTCTTGGCCTATATAGCACCCTTTATGCTCCATTTTTACCTCATCAATCTCCTTTACTCCTGTACTTGCAAAGCACTAAGGAACTCTACTAGCTTAATGTAAAATGCAAATATATAAGAAGGGGGTTGAATTGTGTTTATTATTAAAACTTTTTCAGACGATGCGTTTTGCGTCTATGGTAAAGAGGTTTGATCAGACGCAAACTTAAATTTCTCTTTTAAAGATTGATTTTAATTTACGATTCAATTTAAGTTATTAGACCTGTTTAGTAAGCAGATAAAAATAATGAAAACAATAACATTTTAATACTAGTTCGTATATTCAAGACTATACATCCAGTTACCCAGCAACTTGCTAAGGTTCCACTAAGAGTATTCTTCGAACATAGCCACTCCTGGCTAAATACAGATATTCTTTGACCACAACCTTCTCTAGCTAAACCGATATTCTTTCACCCCAGCCTCCGTAGGCTAAACCCATGTATTCTTTGAACCCAACCTCCTTAGGCTAACCAAAGGTATTCTTTCAACACTTAGCCTCTTCAGCCTAAAACATATATTCTTTGGACCTCAGCCTCCTCAGGCTAAACACAAGGTATTCTTTAAACAATTAACCTCCTCAGGCTACAGATTACCACAACAATGATTTACAATTAAGAACAATAAAAGATTATCCTCTACGTAGAGAGGGATTTTACAATGAATTTGTAAAATACAAATACACAAGAAGGGGGGTTGAATGTGTTTTTCAATTAAAATTCTTTTAGACGATGTGTTTCTGTGTCTGAAAAAATAATTTTGATCAGACGCAAGCTTAAAATTATTCTTCAAAGATTGCTTTTAATTAAATATGTAGTTTAAGTTATTATCCCCGGTTAGCAAGCAGTTAAAAATAATCAAAGCAATAATATTTTTATACTGGTTCGTCTTATAAAAGACTACGTCCAATTACCCAACAACTTGCTGAGGTTCTAATAAGAGTATTCTTTGAACCCAACCACTCCTAGCTAACAATACAGATATTGTTTGAACACGA